>CM046392.1:655000-1145000 GCA_025413875.1 Rhododendron molle | reverse complement strand
GTGATTGGTAGACAAGCTAATGCAGCCACTGGAATAAGTATCCACGCCTGATTTTGCCCAAACACGAGATAGAGCGTGCAACTAAATGCGAACACCATTGCTGTTATAGACAGGAATAGAGTGAACAGTCCAGTTTTTTTTTTTGCTCGGCAAACGAACGTTTTATATAAGGGAAGACTTGAGAGAGAACAAACAAGTCGGGGGAAGGGGGAGGGGACTCCAACCGAGGTTGAAGAAATTTTAAAAAAACACCCAAACAGGCCAAAAGGCCCAAAACCTAACACACAGCCCAACACACAGCCCAAACACACAACCCAAACACACAGCCCAAACACCCCAAAAACTGCAAAAGGCAGCCGACCAGCACCCTACATCCACCACCGGAGACCCCATCACCGCCAACGCAGAGAAGACATCGTCACCTCCAGACCTACTGGCAAACCAACAGATCTGATCGGAAAGAAACCAGGTTCAACCGATTTTCATCGGCAACGCCTGGAAGAAGAGAGAGAGAAGAGAGAGGTCAGAGCAAAAGGGGTATTGGGTAATTTTTTCGTTCCCCTTATTGCGAAAGATGAGTGAACAGTCCAGTTATTAGCCTCTTGGGAAGAACGTAGAGAAAATCGCCCTCCTCGTAGGGAAAATTCAGGAGGGACAAAAACATTAACAGAGATGTGGCAGACACTGATCAAAAAAAAAAAAAAGATGTGGCAGACATGAAGAGAGAGAATGCGTCTGACACGGCGAAGATAATTAATGCCACTTCTTGGTGGAAAAGTGGGAGGCCAGTATTGCCACTGTTGCCGCCTGGAACGGTTATTGCGGCTGCAAAGACAATCGTTACAATGAGCGCTGCCGGGACTGTGCATAAGCTTGCTGTCTCTTTCATCCATTTCCCTCCTTCAGCCACCAATTCCATGTGTTTTTTCGTAAACACCATCTCAGGAATTTCTCCATCATGATTTCGGAACTTTCTAAAACCCGGGTGTACGAACTTCTTCACCTCCTGTATAAAACATATCCCCAGCCATAAATTTGATTTTTTTTCATGAATACGGTAGAACCACTACAACAAAACTTGCATAAGGTGACGAATTTTTTTCGTCGGCAAATGGGCAAATTTCATCCCCAAAGAAATCGGCGACAAAAAAATTCGTCGCCCAAATTCATCGCCTTTAGTTTCACGCAAAAGGGTACCGGCGAGGACTTTTATTTTTTGGTCGGCTCTTTGGGTTTTGGCGACGAATTTTTTCGTCGTCAATTTTTGTTTGCGGCTTTTTTTTTGGCGATGAAAGCTTTCGTCGGTATTTTTTTTTTGCGACGAAAAAAAAATCAAAAATTTAATTTCTTGCTTTGCTCTGTCTTCCGCCTCTGCTGGGTTTCGAACCCGGAACCTCTTGCCGCACACCCAACACCCCAACCACTACACTAGCACCCCAACATGTGTTTACATGTCTAAAATATGTTATATATACTATTTTTCATTCGTTTTTTTTTTATTTTCCAAAACCACCACCACCACTACCCCACTCCCACCACCACTCAACCAATCCTACAACACCACTACCACCAGTTCACCACAATCACTACTCCACCACCACTGCATCACCACTACCACCAACACCACCACCATTACACCACCACCACTACAATCACTACTCCACAACCACCGGCCACCACCACACAACCATTATATACAGTATTTTTCATTTGTTAATTTTGCATCAAATTTTTATGACTTATTAATTCATCTCGATGAGAGGAATTGAAAAAGTATAAAATTTTAATCCAAAACTTTAATTTTTTTAAATAGACAACAATAAGTCAAAATTTTTGTCTTTATTCAAAAAAACTGGGAGTTTTTATCATATTTTTTTACTTTTCCGATTTCTCTCATAAAAAAAATCAATAAGTCACAAAAATTTGACGCAAAACCAACAAATGCGAATTTTTTTTGAATAAAGATGAAAAAAAATAAGTCACTTTCTTTTTCATCCAAATGGAGCCTAATTCTTTGGCTCCCTAGTGACTAGTCCCTATCATTTTTTTCATTTATTTTTTTATGATCAGTTGTTTCAGTTATAGTTAATTACGCACATTTCAATTAGTTTTAACCACACCTCAATACTTGTCTTCTACTGTTCATGTTAGATGTATTCTAAACTCTAAGACGAATAATGGAGTGTTGTTATTGAAGAGTGGAGTGCCAAAATCAATAACATATATAATTTTGTATGTATACTAAATTTAATTTAAGCATTGAAACTTTCAAAAATTTTAATTGTTCTTTTTATATTACATATATAATATATTTGAATAATGATTTTATTATTTTAAATAATATAAAATTTTTAAATATGAAAATTTAATTAATTTTTCAATTGGCGATGAAATTTCAAATTTCATCGTCAAATAATTCCTTTTTGCCGAGTCGTCAGTGAAATATGAAAAAATTAATTACTTTTTGAATTGGCGACGAAATTTCAAAATTCGTCGTCGAATGCCGAGGAAATTCAAATTTCGTCGTCAATGGGTACTCATCGGCGACGAAATTTGAATTTCCTCATTAAAAAGTCTCATTTGACGATAAAAATAAGCATCCATGAAACTCAACCGAGCGTGGCCCGCAGTGGAATCTACCAGTTGGTCGATCTTAGGAAGGAGGAGGCAGTCCTTCGGACAGGCATCGTTCAAATTGGTGTAGTCCACACAGACCCTCCATTTTCCGTTCTTCTTTTTCACCACCACTGGGTTGGCGAGCCAAGTTGGATATTGAACCTCTTTGATAGCCCCTGCTGCAAGGAGCCTATCAACTTCTTCATTAACTGCTTCAGCATGGATTGCTGCCGAACGCCTGGGTTTCTGTATCACAGGTTTGGCCGACTTAGAGACGTTTAGAGAATGTCGAATGAAAGTTGGGTCAATACCAGGCATCTCGTACGGCGTCCAAGCAAAAACTTCGATATTATCTTTAAGAAACTGGACAAGCTCCTCACGCTCATCATCCGTCAAGCTGGAACCGAGCATGAAAAAGCGTGATCCATCGTCGTTTATAGGGACCTTTACAAGATCTTCAACTGATTTCTGTTCGGCTAGGGCTCCGACGTCTTCAAGGACTGGTTTATCTGGAACTTCTACCCAATGGACTCGCTTAGGGCTCGGAGCCCTTCCCACGGCCGAGATATAGCATTGCTTTGCTTGGACTTGATCACCGTAGAGGTCTTCCTGTCGGCCAGTTGCTCCAATGTATCGTACCACCTGGTGATAGGTTGAGGCAATAGCTTTGATGCTGTGTAGCCAATTTCTTCCAAGGATGGCGTTGTATGGGCTGGGAGCGTCCACAACGAGAAATTCCATGTTAACTGCGATCGAACCAGACACCACTGGAAGAAAAATCTTCCCGAGAGGCCAGACTGGCGTTCCACTGAAACCAACTAAGGGGACGTCGGTGGGCACGAGGGAAGACTGGGGGAGCTGCAGCTCATTGAAAAGGGATAAGTACATGATCTCGGCCGAGCTTCCTTGATCCACAAGAACTCGCTTCACCGAATGAGTTGAGATTTGCACCGTGACGACGAGAGCATCGTTATGAGGAGTCTGGACTCGCTGGAGGTCTCGGTCAGTAAAAGTTATGGACCACGGACGTTCGGCTGTCTTTGATTTCTTGGGAACACTTCCAACAGAAAAAACTTGGGAAATTTTTTGTGCTTCCTTAAGTTCAGTTCGAAGTGCTTGTGCTGCTTCTTTTGTAACTGGCCCATGTATAACATTAATTACGCCCACGGGACGAGGGATTTGGGCTTGTCCACCAGCGTGTGGTTGTCGTCTCGGTGTCTTGGTCCAGTCAATGTGATCGTCTAAGAGTCCTTGGGTTGCCAAGTTCTCCAGAAGCGCCTTATACGGAGCGCATGCCGTAGTGTAATGGCCAAGCTCGTTGTGATACGAACATCTTTTCCGACTGTTGTCATTGCCCACCTCGGTGTTGAGCTTCGGGGGATTTGGCCAGACGAAGAAGGGCTCGCGTTCAAGTGTTCGAAGGAGGAAATAGATGGGCTCCTTGAAGACTGTTGTCTCGGCGACATAGTCGTGAGGTTTTGGGGCCTTCTTCGTTGTCGTCTTTACCGTATTGACTTGCTTCTTGGGCTGAGGAGCCGCTGTGGGCTTTGGAGCTGCGATTTGTGGGGTTGGAACTTGAAGAGGTTGAGGGACGGCAGTCGTCTGTCCGCTTTGAAGTTCTCGCTCGGCGAGGAACTCCTCGTACGTGCAGAACTGCTCGACCGTCCTCATGAGCTCGTTCATCCCGTGTGGGGCCCGAATCGCCAGCTCATCTAGTATCTTGCTTCCCGTCTTTAAGGCATTTTTGAAATTTCTGGCGGCCCAATATTGGTCGACTCCAGGTATCTGTTAAAGAGTAACCAGTAACGGTCGGCATAGTCCCTGAGTGTTTCGTTTGGGTACTTTCTCATATGCGACATGGAGTCTGGCTCTTTGGCGGCTTGTTGCTTGTGATGAACCTGTAGTTGAAAGCCCTTTCAAGTTCCTTAAAGCTGTGGATCGAGCCGGCCTCCAATTGGTTGAAACAAAGCAAACCGAGGCGGCCGAGGCTTGAGGGGAAGGCCTTGCACATGATTGCGTCGTCGTCAGTCACACATGAGATCGTGCTTCGGTAACTGATGAGGTGAGTGTAAGTCTCGGTAGTGCTGGGGTCAAACTTTTGGAATTTAGGGAGGTGGAGGCCAGGCTTTGGCAGAGTTGCTTGAATCTTTGCCGAAAACGGAGACTCCGTTAACTTCTTCAGTTGGTACTCGTGAGTTGGCCGAGGCGGTCGTCCATCTTTGTCAGCTTTAGATCTCTTTGCAGCACGGCGATCTCTGTCATAGTCAGACCCTCGGTCACGCCGACGGCGATGAGAATTGTCTCTTCTGTCGAGGGGTTCATGCTGCTGGGCATCTTCTGGCAAGTTTTCTATTCGGTAGACCCTTCGGCGACTTGGCTGGTCGTCGCGCCGAACCGCCACGCTTACGCTTTTGTCCCGAGCAAACTCTGGCGGGTTCCTGGAGTAAAAGGTCCTTCCTGCCTGGAAATTACCCTGAGGGACATCATCGTCTTCCTTTTGAGAGCCCTCGTGTTGCTTGCCGTCCCTTTGAAATGTTTCGGCTCTTACGCAGTCCAGCGTCATAAGGAACCAAGGCTTGTCCATTCTCGTGATCGTTGAACTGAACCGTGTCATAACTTTGTCCGCCTTGGGAATACTCATCTCCTGCCGAGGAGCTAGAGTATATTGTGTGGGGGCTTCCCTCTCTCCTTGAACTGAAGCCTCTTTGGCCCGTACCATTGCCCAGACGTTTGTGAACTGGGGAACGTTGCTGCCTAAAGCGAGCGTTGTCCCCAGCCCGAGTATCTGTCAAGGGCGGGTCTAGGCGGTCATGGACCGAGACCCTATGAGGGTTATCATCTCCAGCGAATGGTGGAGGCGGTGGTCCGTCCCTGCGCCTGCGCCTCCCTTGAGAACCAGAGCGGGAGGTCGCGGGGCGCGCAAGGGACTTGATCCGCGCGATCTCCAATTTGAGAACAGCCACATCTGCAGTGGTTTGTTCTTGTTGTTGTTCAAGCATTTGGACATAGGCCAGAGTGTCCTCGCTAAGTCCAACTGGACGTTGAACGGAGGTGCCTGGAGGAGTAAACCCTGGCGGGTGGGAAGGGGTGGCAGCATGGATGCCTATGTCAGATAGGATTAGTAGCGAGGGATTAGGGGGTTGGAAAGGTGGTGGTGCTCCGCCCATTTTGTGGAGTGAAAATGAGGAGGAGCTATGGTCGAGGTGGAGATGTGGTGGAAGAGGTATTTGGAGGATGAGAGTGGGGAGGAAATGGAGGAGCTGCCGTGGATCTGAAAAACGTTTCACGTCGGGTTCACCAAATTGTGGGGCTCCGATCAAGATAGCTCACTCTCTTTGGGTAGTGATTTGGGATCTGCTCTTATCCTCCTCCTAACCCTGCAAAACAGTGCACGACTAAAGACCACACCGGAGGCCCTCCGGGATGGTCCTCCGATGCAAGAATCAGTATACTTGCAAGGAAGGAGGGGAGAAGCAAGAGCTAGGGTTGTGGAATGTGTAGAACATACCTTTCACCAGAAGGCATAGTGTTATATTTATAGGGAACCTGTAGCTTGATCTCCAAGACTGCATATGCGTCGGCTGACATCACCCTTACGTCACATTAGGGTTTTGTAACCGTTTGGGAGGTGAGCTGGCACCTTCACATGCCCCTCATTATTATCTTTGATAACCGTTCGGCTGAAGTCACGATCGTCATCATGACCACGATTGTTATCCCCACGTGGGTGAGCTGGAGCTTTTGGTCCCCACATTCGTTCAAGACCGAGTGTGGCAACCGAACATCGAAGGAGTCAGAGAGCCGAACGTGGTGAACAAGTAACGAGTGAGTTCAGAAGTAAAGGTGGAGCCTTCAGCCCAGCCGAGGCTGAGAGATGTTTCTAAGTAGACATACGGCTAAGGAGGGAATGGCTTGATCATCTCTCGGCGTGGCTTGAGTTGTGACATTCGGCCTGCTACATAAACTATTCTATAAACTTTGTTAGGTGGACTATGTTTGAAGCTTATTCTTAAAACAGAAAATTTCTATAAGTACATTTTGTTGGGAGAATAGAAAATTTTCCATCTAACGGTTCTTTGTAACATCCTCTCACATGGGTGGGATATACACAAACACGGAACTCGCCCCATGTGAGATGGAGTGAAAAACAACCATTACGCGTGTTTAGAACGTGTTGCGGGCAAACTCTAGTTTATATACACATGCAAGCACACAAATATGTAGCAATAGAGTAGTAGATCGATAAGTTGAGTGTTTGTTATGACATGAAGGAACAAACACCCTTTCTTTCTTTCTTTCTGTCATACGTGGAAATTAAAGAAAGGAACAAATACCTTGCCCCCATGGTAATTAATTAAATAGAGGAATATTTAACACTACCAGGAGGTATATGACAAAAACTAAGAGTGATCTAACACGATACTAAAATTTAAACAGAGTAGATATGAGTGATCTAACAATGAGAAACATGCAGCGTTGATAAGGGCTTCTAAGAGCATCCGCAATGGTAATAATCAAAATCAATAACTAAAATGTGTTACATCAGCATTTGATTATCCATTTAGTTCATAGTCAAACTTAACAACCTCTACATTTACATTGGTTATTTTTGCATCTCTAACCAAAAAAACCGTCACAATACATAATCCACATTTGTTCAAACGCAAACGAATTCCAATCACGCACTCGACCACACCAAATTATTCGTTTGATGAGACGATTCCAATGTGAGGTGTTTTTGAGTTATTGAATTTGGTTATTGAGTTCTGATTGTTAGTAAAAATTGTTAAGTTTGGTTATGGAATAGGTGAAATTTGATTATTTGCTAAAAGACTTGTAATTTTGCTTATTATAATTCTAGTAACACACCCAAACTCACACCCAAACACACACACACCACTCACATGAGTGGTGGGTCCCATACACACTATGGGACCCACTGTTTGGGTGTGAGTTTGGGTGTGGTACTCACACCATTGATTGGAAAATAAAATCCAAACAGTACATATGATTGGAAAAGTGATAATGTGATCATGAAGGAAACAATTGGAAGTTGTTTATTCTCAAAATTTTCAAAAACTCGTTAAATTAAATACGTCACTAGAAAATAATGCGACTAAAATAGAATGTGATTCCATTGCCGTTCGAGGAAGAAACCATTTAGGCATCCTCAACAAACAAAAGGGAAAGGCTTTACGATGACAATCTATAATATATTGCAACAGGGATTAGCTATAAATCCAGACATTCTAAGTTCGAAATTTGGCAACCTCTTAGGATTAGGCCACAAGAGAGAAATCTCATGTGAATCTCCTAGTCCTAGTGTGACTCGCGGTTTGGTTCACAGATTTTCATTAAAAAACCGTGGATTAACCGAATCGGACTGTGAAAATTTATTATATATAAATAAACATGCAGACTTTTTGGGTTTCATCTTGGATATTTTCCAAAAAAAAAAGGGTAAAATTTATAATTTTTTTACTTTTCTGATTCGTCTTGACGAGACAAATCGGAGAAATGAAAAAGTTAGACAAAAAATTAACAAACGGAAAAAAATTTAAACAAGAACAAAATAAGAAAAAGTCCAAAAATATTAGCAGAACTTAGCCTAATTGGAGAAAATGTCCGGTATATAATGAGGCCCCGTTGCGCTTTTGCTCCTTATAAAATAAATTTTCAATTTTGAAGCTTAAAAATAGTGGACTTATTGAAATAAAAAAATATGCAATATGATTCTTATTGAGATCCATCAAATCCTGCAAAAAAAATTAAAAATTATTTTTGTAAGCCTATTATTCTTAAATTTGAAAATAAATTATTGATACTATTTGCTAGTGGCAATAGTAAAAGTGTCACCTTCAATTTTAATGCCTCGTCCTTTGGTAGGTTGTGTGATCAGCTATCGCATTCATGGCCTGAACCGCCTAGAACAACTTTTATAACCACTTTTTTCCTCTGAAAGTTCTAATTCATTGCCTACGTCATTAGGAAGCAGCTAGAAGCCTAGAACAACTTCGATTGTCGTCGATTATCCATGCTTGTGAATCACTCCCAACATCCAAAGGGAGGACACGGGCTATTGTGCCTATCTCACAGCAGCGTGCAGCTGTGCCAATTTTACCATCTGTTTTAGAAAATCAACGGTGCAGAAAAGAGTTATTTATGACCGATAATAGAATACTATTAACGGTAATAAATAGTAGGATCATCTAAACCATTCAAAATACTTTTGAACGATCTAATTTAGCGCAGCTGCACGCTCGAGGCACAACAGCCCCCGCTTCCCCAAGGCGGTGGTTGGGCATCAAATTTGAAGGGACCATTTGTACCTTACCATGCTCAATAATTACCCTCGGCAATGAAGGTGATGACATCACAAAAGTGATGCCATCGAAATGAGGTATGGATGACCTTACCCAAGAGCTGTGGTGTAGCGTAGAATGTGTATTACTGGAGGTGCGCACCATAAAACTATAAACTCCAATGACATTCAACTTTCAACAACATCCCATCGATTCACACCTTATTGCTGTTGGCAATGCGACGATGCATGGCTTGTGTGTTAGTTGTTACTCCATATATCATGAAAACCGAATAAGGGTTTTCAATTTTTGGATTACTATTTTAGTTCACGCACATAAGCAGTGGGTCCACGAACATCATTCAGTATTTATACTGGGTGAAAAACTACTCATTTTTCATCAAAGTCACAACAGATTTTGACTTCGATGATCAGAATTATACTGGGCTTGTTTTGGGTCTCGGGTGGTCTTACGTTAGTAATTTTTTCTTCGGATGCCCTTGTCCTTTTAATCTTTGTATCTTTTCAGAGATTAATAAATTTCATTTGCTGAGCCAAAAAAAAGGAAACAATTCAAGCATGCAAATATATATTATAAAGAATTGTTGTAAGGTCCATTGTAGGATTTTGTAACATGTCCAGTCCACCTCATATTTTCAAAACATTTTTAGTCCAGTCCATTACTTTTTTTAAAGCCTCGGGTCCACTTCATTTTTAGACAAGACAAAATTGTCCCTTTTTTAAATTGTACACGACCACCACCTCCACAACCACTCTACCACCACCGCCGCCACCTCCACCATGCCCCACCCCCACCTCTACCATTACCACCACACCCCCACCACCACCATGCCCCCCCCCCCCCCCCGACCACCACAATGCCTCAACCTCCACAACAATTACCACCACCACTCCACCGGCACCACCACCTCCACCACCTCCCCCCACCACGACGCCACCACCTCCACCACCACCATGCCCCCACCTCCACCACCACCACCACCACCATGCTACCACCACCACGACGCCCCCACCATCACCACCATGCCCCCACCACCACCTCAACTACCACGCCGCCGCCACCACCACTACCATAACAATGCCGCAACCTCCACAACAATTACCACCACCACGCCGCTACCACCACCTCCACCATCACCACACCCCCACCAAAATCTCCACCACCACCACCACCCTCGCCGCCTCCACCAACACCACTACCACACCCGCCTCCACCACTCCACCAATACCGCCGCCACCACCACCTCCTCGCCTCCACCACTACCATCACAACCACCCCACCACCACCGCTCCACCACCCCCACCACCACGCCCCTAACACTACCACCACCACCACGTTGTCACCACCACTACTCCACCACCCCGCCCACATAACCACCACCACTCCACCACCAATACCACCTCTACCACCAGCACGGCCCCACCACCACCACCACCACCACCACCGCTCCACCACCACCTCCACCACAGCGCCACAACCACCACGCTCCCACCACCACCTAAACCACTACGCCGCCACTACCACCACCACAATGCCGCAACATACACCCCAATTACCACCTCCCCGCCACCCCACCACAACGCCGCCACCACAACCCATCCACCCCCCCCCCCACCACTACCACCACCACCACCACCACCACCGCTCCACCACCCATACCACCACATCGCCACTACCACCACAATAACAACCAACACCAGAGAAAATTTAGACTATAAATTTGCTCTTTTAGACTACAAATTTGTATTTATAAACTGCAAATTTGTTAAATGAATAACAACGCTTGAGAAAATTTAGACTGCAAATTTACACTTTTAGATTGTAAATAAAGGCATTTTTGAAAAATTTGCAATCTAAAAGTGCAAATTTGCAGTCTACTCACAAATTTAGACTGCAAATTATTAAATGAACACTAACGCCAATGAGAATTTAGAATGCAAATTTGTACTGTTAGACTACAAATTTGTTAAATGAACACCAACACTAGAGAAAATTTAGACTGCAAATTTGCATTTTAGACTGCAAATAAAAAAACTTTTATAAACGTTGCAGTCTACACAAAAATTTGGATTGCAAATTATTAAATGAACACTAATGCCAATGAGAATTTTGACTGCAAATTTGTACTTTCAAACTGCAAATTTACACTTTTAAACTGTAAATTTGTTAAATGAACACCAACGCCAGAGAAAATTTAGACTGTAAATAAATGCACTTTTGTAAATTTTGAAGTCTAAAAATGCAAATTTGCAATCTACACTCCAATTTAGATTGCAAAGTATTAGATGAACACTAATACCAATGAGAATTTAGACTGCAAATTTATATTTTTAGATTGCAAATTTGTTAATTGAATGCCAATGCTAGTAAAAATTTAGACTGCAAATTTACGCTTTTATACAGCAAACAAAGACACTTTTATAAATTTTGCTGTCTAAAAGTGCAAATCTGAAATATACACACAAATTTAGAATGCAAATTATTAAATGAACTAAAACGCCAATAAGAATTTAGAATGCAAATTTGCACATTTAGACTGCAAATTTGTTAAATGAACACCAACGCCATAAAAAATTTAGATTGCAAATTTGCACTTTTAGACTGCAAATAAAGGCACTTTTGTAAATTTTGTAGTCAAAAAGTTTAAATTTGCAGTCTACACACAAATTTAGACTGCAAATTATTAAATGAAGACTAATGGTAATAAGAATTTAGACTGCAAATTTACACTTTTAGATTGCAAATTTGTTAAATGAACACCAACGCAAAAGAAAATTTAGATAGCAAATAAAGGCACTTTTGTAAATTTTGCAGTCTAAAAGTGCAAATTTGCAGTCTACACACAAATTTAGACTGCAAATTATTAAACGAATACTAGTGCCAATGAGAATTTTGACTGATAAATTTGCTTTTTTAGACTGCCAATTTGTTAAATGAACACTAACGCCAGTGAAAATTTAGACTGCAAATTTACACGTTTAAACTGCAAATAAAAGACACTTTCATAAATTTTGTAGTCTACACACAAATTTAAGGTGCAAATTATTAAATGAACACTAACGCCAATGAGAATTTAGAATGCAAATTTGTTAAATGAACACCAACGCCAGAAAAAATTTTAACTGCAAATTTACACTTTTAGACTGCGAATAAATGCACTTTTTTAAATTTTGCAGTCTGAAAGTGCAAATTTGCAGGCTACGCACAAATTTATACTGCAAATTATAAAATGAACACTAATGCCAATGAGAATTTAGACTGTAAATTTGCATTTGTAGAATGTAAATTTACACTTTTAGACTGCAATTTTGTTAAATGAACATCAACGCCAGAGAAAATTTAGACTGCAAATTTGCACTTTTCAACTGCAAGTAAATACACTTTCATAAACTTTGCAGTCTAAATTTATCTGCAACTTATTAGATGGATACTAACGCCAATGAGAATTTAGACTGTAAATTTGCATTTTTAGATTATAAATTTGCACTTTTACATTAAAAATTTGTTAAATGAACACCAACGCCAGAAAAAATTTAGATTGCAAATAAAGGTACTTTTGTAATTTTGCAGTCTAAAAATGCAAATTTGCAATCTACACTCAAATTTAGACTGCAAGTTATTAAATGAACACTATTGGCAATAAGAATTTAGACTGCAAATTTATACTTTTAGACTGCAAATTTGTTTAATGAACTCTAACGCCAGAGAAAATTTAGACTGCAAATTTGCATTTTTAGACTGCAAATAAAGGCACTTTGTAAAGTTTAATGAACACTAATGCCAGAGAAAATTTAGACTGCAAATTTGCATTTTTAGACTGCAAATATAGGCACTTTATAAACTTAGCAGTCTAAAAGTATAAATTTGCAGTCCACACACAAATTTAAACTGCAAATTATTAAATGATATAGTAATGTCAATAAGAATTTAGACTGTAAATTTGTATTTTTAGACGCCAAATTTGCACTTTTAGACAACAAATTTGTTAAATGAACACTAACACCAGAGAAAATTTAGACTGCAAATAAATACACTTTTGTAAATGAACACCATCGCCAAAGAGACTTTAATTTAGACTGCAAATTTAGGCACTTTTGTAAATTTAGACTGTAAATTATTAAATGAATATTTTTAGATGCAAATGTGCACTTTTAGACTTCAAATGTAAATTTTGAAGTCTAAAAGTGCAAATTTGCAGTCAAAAAATGGTGGTGGTGGTGGTGGTGATGTTGAAGTGGTGGCGGTGACATGGTGGTGGTCATTGTGGTGGCGGTGATGGTGGTGGCGTGGTGGTGATGGTGTTGGTGGTTGTGGTGGCGGCGTCGTGGTGGTGGCAGCGTTGTGGTGGTGGTGGTTGTGACGGCGTGGTGGTGGTGGTATTGGTGATGGTGGTTGTGGTTGTGGTGGCGGTGTGGTGGTGGTGGTGGTGGTGATTGTGGTGGCGTGGTGGTGGTTCTGGTGGCGGTGATGATGGTGGTGGTGGAGTGGTGGCGGTGTTGGTGATGTTGGAGTGGTGGTGTTGGTGATAGTGAAGTGGCGGTAGTGGTTATGGTGGCGGTAGTGGTGGTGGCAGTGGCATGGTGGTGGTCATTGTCGTGGCGGTGATGGTGGTGGCGGCGTGGTGGTGGTGGTAGCGGTGGTTGTGGTTGTGGTGGCGGCGTGGTGGTGGTGGTGATTGTGGTGGTGGCGGTGATGGTGGTGGTGGAGTGGTGGCGGTGGCAGTGGCGGTGTTTGTGATGTTGGAGTGGTGGTATTGGTGATAGTGGAGTGGCGGTAGTGGTTATGGTGGCGGTAGTGGTTATGGTGGCGGTAGTGGTGGTGACAGTGGCATGGTGGTGGTCATTGTGGTGGCGGTGATGGTGGTGGTGAGGTGGTGATGGTGGTGGTGGTTGTGGTGGCGGCGTGGTGATGGTGGCGGTGTTGTGGTGGTGGTGGTGGTGATTGTGGCGTCGTGGTGGTGGTGGTGGTGGTTGTGGTGGTGGCGTTGTGGTGGCGGTGGTGGTGGTGGTGGTGGAGTGGTTGCGGTGGTGGTAATTGTGGTGGAGGTGCCGGCGTTGTGGTGGTGATGGTGGCAGTAGCGGCGTGGTGGTGGAGGTGGTGGTAGGTGGAGGTGGCGGCGGCGACGGCGGCGACGTGGTGGTGGTGGAGGTGGTGGTGGGGGCGTAGTGGTGGAGTGGTGGTGGTGGCGGCTACGTGGTGGTGGTGGTTATGTGGTTGTAACAAGATCAAAAAAAATGAAAAAATATTTTTTGTATTAGCCAAACAAGGCCCTTATTTCTTTTATATAGGATATTTTTGTCATTGAAACTATTAGTGGACTAGAGGTGTTAGAAACTTTAGAAGTGGATTTGGTGGGTTAGCAACATGGTACAATGGACTTATCAAAAATTCTCCCTATATATTATCTTGATGTGTAATTGATTGAATAACTTCTTGATTTAAATTTTATGGGCCAATATAAACAACAATGAGCACTTATGAACATCTAATTGAGATACTAGTTCTTTACAAAATTAATTAGTAAAAGGTTAAGAAGTTAAAAATTGGGAAAATTCCTGGCCGGTTCTAGTTTTATGTGGGGTTTCATGCAAACCTCCTTTTGTAAGTTCTATCCCATCTAGGTCCTTTACAAAATTAATTAGTAAAAGGTTAAGAAGTTAAAAATGGGAAAATTCCTGGCCGGTCCTAGTTTTATGTGGGGGTTCCATGCAAACCTTCTTTTGTAAGTTTTATCCCATCTAGGTCCTTTTTAAATATGCTTTTACTATTTTGTCCTTTTTACTTTTCAACACCTACAGAATTCACACTCCTTTGAAAAATTCACAATCCCACATAATTCACACCTCCAAGAATTCACACCCTCGAGAATTTACACACCTTCGAAGAATTCACACCTCTCAGAAGAATTCACACCCCCCGAGAATTCACACACCTTCGAAGAATTCACACCTCCAAGAATTCACATCCCTAAGAATTCACACCTCTCAAAAGAATTCACACCCCCTGAGAATTCACACCCCTAAGAATTCACACCCTCAAGAATTCACACACCTTCGAAGAATTCACACCTCTCAGAAGAATTCACACCCCCCGAGAATTCACACCCGTGTGCAGAATTCGTACCCATTTTCAGAATTCACACCCGTTTGCAGAATTCACTACTCCCCCAGCGACCCGAATTCACGCTGTTTTGCAAAATTAAAGAATTCACAAGCTTAAAAAAGAGAGAATTCAAACACAATGGAGTGTGAATTCATCCATTTGCAGAATTCTCACCTCAGAATATCCACGTCTACAAAATTCAGAACCCCTAAATCTAGAATTCATACCTTAAAATAGCCACACCCAGAATTCTTGGGAATGTGAATTCTGAAAAGAGGTGTGAATTCACATCAAAAATACAAAATTCAGATCCAAATGCAAACATTTTTAAAAGAAAAAAATCAACCTAACAATAAAAATAAGTCTACAAATTCAAAACCTCTAAAACCAAAATTCACACCTCAAAATAGCCACACCCAAAATTCTTGGGGATGTGAATTCTGAAAATATGTGTGAATTCACACCCAAAAATACAAAATTCACATCCAAATGCAAACATTATTAAAGAAAAAAAAATCAATCTAACAATAAAAATAATTCTACAAATTCAAAACCCCTAAATCCAGAATTCACACCTCAAAATAGCCACACCCAAAATTCTTGGGGATGTGAATTCTAAAAAGAGGTTTGAATTCACAGTTCAAAATACAAAATTCACATCCAAATGCAAACATTATTAAAGAAAAAAAATCAATCCAACAATAAAAATATAATAAAGTCCACTGCAAACAAGACATTGTAATTAATTTTCACGAACAACACTGCTCCCGCTGAGGAGATTCCGACGAGGAGCACGAGGAGTTGTGGTTCCTTCATCGCCGGCCCATGTTGTTGCTGCAAGTGTGCAAACTCAAACTTCAGCACAACTAAACACAACGCAGAGTATGAGAGAGAAAGATAGAGGGGGAAACAACTCGTTTCTGATCTCGTATGCCATTACTGAGCTTAAATCGCAACCATTAAGCTGTGATTTCAATTTGTAAACCCAAAACGAGTCTTGTATGACCAGATCTAGGGTTTTCGAACTTGTTTCTACCCCCTGTTTAACTTTGCGACTTCGAGCAGCACACGATCGTCATCTCTGGCATTGCACCCCAGCTCCCGACTACCGAACGACATCTCCACCGTTCGGCGGACTGGAAACGTCGCCGCCAAGGCCACCTCCACAGCAACTGCCGCCACCGAGATAGGCAAGGTTGAGATCGAGTGACGACGGAAGGAGGGGGACGGCCGTGTACGGTGGCGGTGCTTAGCTGGGGGACTCGACGGTGCTTAGCTGGGGGACGGCCATGTTCGACGACGCGTCTCTTCCGTTCGTCGTTCAGTCTGACAAGAGACCCAACGAGAGAGCGGGGTATTTCTGGTAGTTTACCTAAAACGGGGGTTATAGGGGATGGGTTTGGCAAACTGTGGGTTTGGACGGGTAGATGCGTACAAAAAAGGACCGGCTTGGAAGAAGCCCTTAAAAATTGACTTTGAGAATTGAAGTGAGACTTAGGCCCCGTTCCAGTTTCCCTTCTTTTTCTAAACCTCAGTTTTCTTCAATTTTCAAACTCAAATATAATGAAAATGAAAAATAATTTTTTGATTTTTTTTGCACCGTATAAAAGATCTTAATGAAATCTATCAAACAAGATCCATATTGGTAGGAAAATTATTTACGTAAACACATAATTTTTGGACTTGAAATTACCTTCTTTTTCTAAAACCTTCTTTTTTTTTTAAAACTGGAACGGGGCCTTAATATGGGATCCAAAATAAAGTAGATAATTTCCATTTTTTGAACGAACTATCCTTGATACGAGTATGTACATAAATTTACGAGCTAATTGAATGAATGATAGAATAAGCAATAATTTTTTGATTCAAGTAAAACTAAAACTACTAATTTTAGGAAAAAACTGAACTCATAAAAAAATAGAAACAAAAACAAAAGATACTACAAATGAAGAAGTACAAAGTTCAATGGGGACCGTGGCCCTGGTGGGCCTAGAGTGGCTCCGCCAATGCCCAACAGGTAAGGAAGTAGAGCCTCAGGCCGTGGAAAATTAAACAGCGACCTCCTAGCCTCCTTTATTAGAAAATCAGATTCAGATCCCTCTTTCAAAGTTTTGTAAAATGCAGTTCTGGCAACATATATTGCATTCATTTTAAACGAGTTCGGGCACCATCGCGCCTAAGAAAATTTTGGTACTGATCCTTTTTTTTTTTTAATCAGCAGAAGAAAATTTTACTACGACAGCAAAAGGCTGAGAAAAACTGCATTACCGCGATATCAAAAGGCTGAGAAAAACTTTCATAAGAATCTTATACCAAACTGTAGACAATGCAAACGTATCTCCCCCCCAGTTCCTATGGTAAAGCACGACATTTCCCAATGCATTTCTAATTTGCTGGGGTTAAATTAATTTCCGGCAATTGAACGTACGTAACAATTGGACGAAAAATCAAATACTGATAGAATCATCAAACCCACAAAACATGGATATATATATATACATTAACTTAGGGGACGGACAGATAATTTTCCTTCTGCCAACAATTTCCTGCACAGTCCGTCATTACAATCGAAAATGAATAAAAACTTCAGCTGGAATATATGGAACAAATACTAGTAAAAATCATACAGAAAAGCTGAGATCGAGCTTCCTTCGCCAACCCCTCTGCGCATCCGTTTGTTTCGCCCTGCATATAAGGCTAGCTAGTAATCCCAACTTGAGTCCCTAGTAGGCAATCAAAATTCCCGAGTTAGTACCAAGTCATACATGTGCTCTGCAATGTTTCTCTAAATTCTCTTATTATTAGTCAAGTTGTCCCCTGGTGCTTGTTAACTAAACAAGTTTCACCAATGCTTTTCAAAAAAAAAAAAAAAAACAAGTTCCACCAATAATTTACTACTACTAAGTGCTTGACCATGACATACACGAATTTGGATTAAATTATGGAAGAGTATGATGCGTGTTACAATTTGATCACAATCTACGACAAAGGTAACATAAGAATCGCCTCGGAATTTGTTGATATGCGCACAAGCTGATCCGAATATCTGATTTTTTATCCAAAAAAAGAAAAGAAAAAGAAGAAGGTAACATAAGGATCACTTACCGTACTCTTTGACACTTACCGTACTCTTTGACACTGTCTAGTCGAGTTTGTGATCACCAATCGTCGTAACTGTAAAAAAAATAAAAAAAAAAATAAAAAAGAAGAAGAAGAAGAAGGTAACATAAGGATCACTTACAGTACTCTCTCTGACACTGTCTAATCAAGTTTATGATAACCATTCGCCATTGTAAAAATTAACTAATGGAACGCAATTCGATAAAAAGTACTCGCGGTAACCATTGAAATAAACGTTGGATTCATGCAAAATTGAGGTGTCCCGACAATGATTGAACGACGTTACAATAATGTTAGCAAAAAAAAAAAACCAAAGGCCGAGGCGAACCTGGACTAGACTTTGATCAATTCAAACATCTAATTAGTATCATATTATTAGTCAAGTGGTCCCCTGTTTTTTTTTTTTTTAACTAAATAAGTTCATCATTATTAATTTACTACGAGATTGACCATGGCATGCACGAAATAAAAGTATTTACCACTGAAATAAACGTAGGATCGATCATGCAGAATCGGTTTCTCCCAACACTGATTGAAAGACGTTACATACCTGATGCTGATAGGCTCTTCTTCAACAAATACGTCAACTTCCTCCTCATTCATGTGAAACAACAGTTTAACTCCATTCCCGTCTTTCAAACGTAGGTATTTTGTCTTGTCCCTCTTGGAGTTGTAATAGACTAACTTGCGTTTCTTCGATATATTTAGACTAGAACAGATTTTTGAAAGTAGCTCATCGTAGGGCATGTCATCTTCAACCAGCACAGCTTCAGAAACACCATTTATGTATTTAAAGGTACCATTAGGGAGTACCATCCTTGTTCCATTCCAATAACAAATGCAAGTCAAACGCTTCTTCTCTGTGTTGCTCATATTTAATCAACATACCACAAACATTAAGGTGACAAATGGTGAGAATAATTTCTACAAAATGATAAAAAGAAATAACGTCAGAGATAATATGTCCACGCGTACCATAAATAGTAATGCATACGGTAAACTAGAGATAAGAGAATTCGATGGTTTAGGATTGAATATGACCTACGAAATAGAGATGCATTTTTAGCCAATCAATCATATATTACCAACTATTTACCAGTTCTTTCACCAAAAAATGCCATAAAAAAATGAAGGATGTCAATTAATTACAGTAATTAATTACATCATATTGAGCTACATGTCAAATCCTTCAATACTTTTCTCCTCAAATGGACAGAAAGGCATGGTGGGCAAGAAAATTGACTATAGGGGAAACGAGAAAATCAATGCAGAGGAAAAACTATAGGGGAAATCTTTGTAAATGGAAACGAATAAATCAATTGCACACAGTGGACTGAAGTTTCCAAACATCACTTTGATGAACTCATCTTAAACAGTACTGTCAAAAACATGGAATCTGAAGACTGTCATTGTCAAGACCATTTTACCCTTCAAATTGAAAGGGAAACCACTTTCCCAAATGAATTTAATTGTGCACTAATTTGTCTCTCGTTGCTCTGATCTCTCTCTCTCTCTGCTCTGTGTTGCTCCCTGTCTCTATCGCTCTATGTTGCTCTCTCTCTCTCTCTCTCTCATTCATTGCTGGCCATACCGGAAGCTATTGTATTAACACACAGAGAGTAGCTAGTGGGTATAGTATTACCTCTCGGAGTTTTATTGCTTTCCACAATGTTCGATTCCCTGTCCACAATGATTGAACCGCATTACAATAATATTAGCCAACAATGAGCGCAGCCGAACTAAGCTTCCATTAATTCAACAATATTTGTGACACAAATTAAATATACCTGGTACTAGTATCGAAAGGGTCTTCGTCAACAAACACATCAACTTCGTCTTCATTCAAGTAAAACATCATTTTTACTCCATTGTCGTCTTTCACACGTAGGTACTTAAGCTTGTCCCTCTTCGTGTTGTGAAAGATTAACTTGTTATGCAACGATAGTTTCAGGCGAGAACCGATTCTCGAAAGCAACTCCCCTTTTGCCATGTCGTCTTCAATCAGCATAGCTTCAGAAACACCCCCGAAATAATGGAAGGTACCATTTGGGAGAACCTTCCTTTCTCCACCGTAATGAAAAAAACAAGTCAAACGCTTCTTTTCTGTGATGCCCATAATATGCATAAACATTAAGATAACAAAAGGTGAGAATATTGTTGCTACAAACTTGAAAAAATTCAGAGAGAATATGTTCATAACATACATAGTACATGCATGCATGGAAAGATATGCCCATATAATCGTTTAGGATTGAATATGACCTTTGAAATAAAGGCGGACTTGTGAACCGGGGAATGGTGTTGTGCGGCTGGTGCACAACACCATAGCACCGCTGGTGGGCCTTGTTTGGTCTTTGGTCCTCCCTGGGTTCGTCTTAGAGCTGTACCCATGCCGAGCAGAAAAGCTGGCGTTAGGGGTGCCCAACAGGTCAACCTAATTGCCCAAATCACTGAAACCAAACGGCCTGCTATCCCACCTGAGATATGGTATGGATGAATTCGGATCCTAGCTAATATATGAATCTTGTTAGAATAGGTTGGGTTCACCATCCAAACCACACAACCACAATCGAACTAACCTAACTAGGTGCGGATGGAGAAAATGACAAACCGCGGCAAGCAGTTCGGTTTCGCTTCGTACGGCAACCCTAGCTGGCGTTATTGGTCCCTTACAGCCTGTTCCTTATAAGCAGCAGATAAACGGGGATATAGAAATCCCCCAGATATGGATATCCGGTTGAGAGAAATCCGGCATTTATTTGCAAAAACAGAGCCGGATAGGGATAAACGCCATTTGTTTTTACCTTTCAGGTAGTAAAGTTATCCTTTGTAAACTTGTTCAATTAAAACGCTAGTTGATGTGGTAGTCGGCACCTAGGGACTTCTGGTTCCGCCCAACTAGCTAGCGCCTAACTATTTTCAGGACCATTGCTTGTTAATTTGTTAAATACCCTATAAATTCTTTTCAATTAACAAATATTTACACCTGCGTGAATTTCTTTACCATTGACAAACTCACATGCCCCGTGAAGTTCTTTATAACTAAAGAATTCACACACTTTAAATGGCCAGAAAGTTGGCCAATTTTTGAATGGCCAAGTTTGTCAATAGCAGAATTGAATTGGCCAATTTTTTCCTTCCAAGGATGGCCACAGCTTTAAATATTCGGAAGTCGACAAATTATGTGATCTGATCCTGGATATTTGAGAATTTGCCCAAGGTAATGAGCTTTCGTCCAGTTGGGTTAGAAGATCAGGCAATCTCAGTTGGCTCACCTTGTGGTTTCATCTCTGGCCTTGAAGAAGGGGCGTCTTCCTCTGGATTGGAGGGTCCATCCTCCGGCTCCTCGTGTTTCTGCTTTGTGTAATGATTTTTCTTCTTCTTTGTAGCCTTTCGAGGCATTTCTGCTGATAAAAAAAAAAAAAAAAATTAAAGAAACCAATTTCGCACCACCCCTTGAATTTGTTACAAAAATTCTGTAAATGTATTACCATTATCGAATTCACAGACCCTGTGGACAAGAAGTTTAGTTCCCAAATCTAACATCTTCTAGCTGGAGTACTGTTGTAGGGGAGTAGACAAACAAAAATGATACGCCATAGATATCATACACAGATCTAGACATAGATCGATGTGTCCGGAATCGTGTGATGTATGTGGGCCCTATGTTTACCGTGTCGAACCCATCTTTGTTCGGACAGACAGTTCCGGATAAATCTTTGTCCGGTATGTGCGTCTATGTCTATATAAGCCATTTGTGTCTACTTACAAAACATTTAAAGCGCGTGAAAATTGTTAATTAAAATAGCTTATTAAATTAATAGACTCATAGTAAAGTCTGTTGATTTGTTATAAGTAGTAATTTGTTCCTGATTTTTTCACAATGGCAAAAGTACATAAACACCCCCTCAACTTTCATGTTTTCCCACAGAGACCTCCTAACCTTTAAAAACGCCCAAGGAGACCCCCTCAACTACTGGAAAAGAAAAAAACGCAAACTCCGTTAACGGAACGAATGAAATGACTATGATACCCTTTTAGTATATACGGTAGAAAATTGAACTTCACGACACCACCTCTCTCTCTCTTTGCTTCCCTCTGTTTCTCTCTCTCTCTCTCTCTCTCTCTCTCCATACTCAATCGAAGGTGGGCTCGCATGGCATCATCGAAGGTGATGATGGCCTCTACCACGTCACCCCTCCAATCCGGATCTGCCGCGCCAGCATCCGTCCTCGTCCTCTATACATTCCCTCTCCCTCGCCGAAGGTTCCATGAACATGGAAGACATCCTCAGAAACATCTACACCGACGACGACGCCCCATTTCCAGACGAACCTCTCTCCTCCGCCGCCGCCCAGAACGGCGGCGTTTCGAGCAAGACGATGGACGAGGTTTGGAAGGAGACCGCCGCCCAGACGCCTCTTGGAACGATTCCCTTCATTTCTGCAATTGGGTTGGCGAAATCCCTTCAGAAATCGGTTGATTAGTCAGCTTCGACATCTCAATTTTGCCGTTCAATTCGTTTTCTGGGGAAATCCCAAGTAATATCACTCACTGTACATAAAGAGCTCACAGTTATTTATGCAGATGAAAATGAGCTATTTGGGCTGATTCCAGAGCAACTCGGTACTCTCTCTCTCTCTCGCTCTCCGATTTCGTTCTTAAGCCACTGGATTTGGTGTTTTGTAACATGGGTTTTGATGGAATTGGTTTTGAATTTGGATATATTGTGGACTCTCTTTGTATTCAGTCCTAGTTAGTGTGTCCAATTTGGAAATAAATGGGTTCTTTTTGTTTTCTGTTTTGAGGGAAATCGTTGATCTTTGTTGCGCGGTGTCGAATGTGATTTTCAAGAATTTGAGGTTTTTCTGTGTGAAAATTGGATTATGGGTTTGAATTTTGATTTTCGGAAATCCATGAGTTGTGGACGAGACTCGTAAGAGCCTCGGCCTATCGTCGGAGGAGGACGGGGAGTGTAGGGATCCGGCTGGGTGGTTGGCGGGGAGGCAGCAAGAGAGGCCTCCAGGGCCCGTCATGGATGGTTGGGTGGCTGGGTGGATTGCCGGCTGGGTGGATTGCTGGGTGGCTACTGTTGGTGGTGGGTGTGGCTGTGGGTCATGGATGGCGGGGGAACGGAGCCGGTGATGGTGGGTGGGACTGATAATTTCCAAAACAAAAGTGGAAGTGGGTCTGTTGTGATGTCCGTCGACTTCGATTCCGTCGTCCTCCGGCTCTGTTGGTGGTGCGTGGGAAGGGGGTTTTTTTGTAAAAGAGAGGAGAAACAGTTGGTGTTCGGTGTCTGACGATCGGGATGCTGGAGTAGCTGGAGATGGAGTGAGTTTGATGCTGGAGTAACTGGGTTTCTCTGAGGAACAAGATGAATATAGTACCAGAGATGGAGAAGGGCATTTATGTCCAAAAAAAGTCCATGTGACTGACATGTGACCATTCAGCTCACGGTTCTGAGACAGAAGGGTGTCACATGGGTAACGGGAGTAGTTGAGGGGGTCTTCATGGGCGATTTTAAAGGTTAGGGGGTCTCTGTGGGAAAACATGAAAATTGAGAGGGTGTTTATGTACTTTTGCCTTTCACAATTTTCACGCGAATGGTTGTAAGTAGAAAATTTAACTTGAATTGAGTAGTAGTTCGAAACCAGTATCAGATTGTAATCCGATAGTTTGGACTGGATCTGTTCTAAGAGTTTTACAAATTGATTTGGTTCTCAAAGTTTATAATTTATGAAAGTTGATCTATTTATCATTGATGTACCATAAAATTGAATGGGAGATAGTGCTGTGCAGCGTTCGAACCGTTTGTTTGGCGATCCAATGGTCTATATCTCATCTCAACATCGTGTAACATCCGATCGTTCATTGTTGAGAAGAAATCTGAACCATTAGATCGCCGAACGAATAGCATGAATGCCACACACACGCACAACACGGATGACTTGATTGGCTAGGTCGTTACCTGGTTGTGAAGAGTCGGCCATGTTTTCGTGCGCAAATACTCTTCTCCCGAAGTCACTTGGCCAGTGCTGAGCTCTCTCTAATTGTTGGAAATTTCTGCTGTACAGTTGAGAACCGAAGATATTCTACGGTATTAAAGGGTAAATTTCACTGACCTCCCCTGAGGTTTCTGACAACTGCAGGAACCTCCCCTGTGGTTTCTGAAATTGCATTGCACTCCCTTGCTTTTGAAACTATTCTCTGACTACACCCTTCTGTTATTTTTCTGTTGGAAACCTAACGGAAATTAGTGATGTCATCATATTTTTACTTACTAAATACCTAAACTACCCTCAACCAAGTCAAACGTCCACAACCAAACCACCCCTCCGTTCCATTACACGTATCCCTTATCTCTCTCAAACCTCACCTGGATCACCTATCATTACTCTATCTACTTATCACCCACACTAACTCCTCCATGAACCCATCTGCTTTTGCTCCATTTATACCCATTTGATAATAAATTTCTAGAAAATATGCACATCTATTTTAAATGATACTAATTAAGTACAATAAATTAAAAAAGAAAAATAATAAATGAAAAAGATGAGAAAAAGAGCAATATAAGATGGTCCGGCAAATGCGTGGTAGGATTGAATTCCTAGAATTAGTCGAAGTTTGCGTAAATTGATCCGAACACTTAAGTTAAAAGAAAAAAGGTTCAACCATATTTGTATCAATGTCACAAGAACAATCAATACGAAACACATTTCAAAATCTATTCACAATTATTGCTTTTGATTAGTAAAGTTTCTAAAGAGACAAATTACAAATTTGGGGTCAATAGCGCATTCATCAAAGAGGGTTTCCCATGTTTGTTTTACTGATTTACATTGCAAGAGTAAAAACACATGCATACTCCCCCCTGTACGCATTCCAAACCAAAAAAAGCTAATAAAAGTCCGGTTCACCAGAAGAAGAAAACAGAGCATCATGCTCCACAACCCTTTCATCCTTATATACTAGAACCAAAAACCTTAATTGCGCGTCAATAGATGCAAATTAATTCAAACCCGACAAGCACCAAAATCATGAAAGTAAATCAATAATTTTTATGAATAAAACCTCATGAACTCTCTCTCTCTCTCTCTCTCTCTCTCTCTCTCTCTCTCTCTCTTACAAACACATCCGTTGATTTCTATTTTGATCAAGGTTTTATTTTTTTGGAACATAAAAAAGGTTTTAATTGAACACCAAAAATTCAAAACCAGTGATTTTTATTTCGATTAAGGTATTATATTTCAAGCTTCTCGTAGCCTGTTTAATTGGACACCAAAAAATCAAAATCGGCTTTTTTTTTTTTCTAAGTAAGGGAATTTTTTTGTCATTCATTAAACCTAATTTATTCTATCCTTGTGGACTTGGAGAGGAGGGTGGGTGTTTACGGGAATCGAACTCTACTCATGTGCATGAGAGTATAAAAAAGGCATCAATTGTACTCCACTCTACTTGGCGAGTAAGGAAATTTGAAGACCGAAAATTTGTGAGAGAAAGAGAACGAGAAAGAGAAAGAGAAAGAGAAAGAGGTGAGGCGAGGCGAGACGGCAAGGTTGGTGAGGATGGTGGAGCTTAGTGTTGATATCAGGTGGGTATTGCCATAGGCGTGGCTGCGATAATAAATGGAGGTCTAATTCGGAAAATGTAAGGACACCGAAAAACTTTCTCATAGTTTATGCTTTCTTTGGAAGGACATTTTGGTCATTTAATAGCTAGAGTTAACGCCATCCTGTCCAAGATAACAAGAGGGGAGAATTTAGAGAATAGTTTCGAAAGAAAGGGAGTGCAGTGCAATTTCAGAAACCACAGGGAAGGTTTCTGCTTTTGTAAGAAACCTCAGGGGAGGTCAGTGAAATTTACCCAGTATTAAGAGATGAAATCATTATATCTGACTGTCCATATTAAAAAGTTGTACTCTAAAGTGGATTTAAAGTAATAAGAAGATCTGACCGTCCATATTAAAAGATGAAAAGGCCAAAAGCAAAAATGTTTCGGAAAAACCATGGGCCAAAAGCAAAGTTGTTTATGATGAGAGTACTGGAGTTGCTTCGAGATGTGGTTTGAGCCTTCCTTGGTAGGGTTGCTAAACAAACTAAAAAAACACGGCTCAAAGTTTGACTTCTCTTGGCTCGTTGAAACAAAGTACAAGCTAATTAGCCCAGTCACTTTTTACTGTTGATTAATAAATTCATTCAATCCCCATGAAAATCAATGGCGTCCTCAAACCTATATAAATCTTCCATATATGGAACTATTCATGGCATTGCGTTACAGCAATTATTGTGTCAAGTTCTTTTCACTACTCATAGAATACACGTATAACGAATTAGAAGTGTGTGGAAGACGAAAAATTATTTTTCCAGTGTTGAGAAGTTAGAGCGAAAGGCTGAACATTCGCTATTTTTGTGTAGGTGTGTAGCTATTTTTCCTCAACTTTTGTCATTTTTGAGTGTTGCAAACTTGCAACTTTAAGCTCAAGCTTGATAGCTTGAAACTTCACGAATTTAAGCGCAGGCTTAAGACTTCGAGATTGACTTGGATATTCGCGAGCCAAGCTAAGCTAAATCACAATCACAAAACTTCAAATTTGAGTCGAGCTTGAACAATTAGTCTTCAAAACTTCTCAAGCTCGATATCCGAATTTGAGCACCTGTAATAAGGACTTGAGCCAAGCTTGATCAATACTGGTTTGACTTGTTTGGCTTGATTATCACCCCTTACCTTTATGTCTATCTGGTGACTACCAATTAACCTTGTTAGATTTTTTCCTTCACCCCTAATCTAAGATACTCAAACTAGGTTAGTCTAGATTTTTTCACTCACCGCTAATAAAAGATTTTTTCAAGTTTTAAATTTTTTATTTTATATATTTTCGTATTAACCATTGAAATAAACGTTGGATTCATGCAGAATCGAGCTGTCCCAACAATGATTGAACGACGTTACAATAATGTCAGCAAACAAAGGCCGGGCGAACCTGAACTAGACTTTGATCAATTCCAACATCTAATTACTAAGTTGTCCCCTGTTTTTCTGTTAACTAAATAAGGTTCATCATTATTAATTTACTAATAAGAGATTGACCATGACATACACGAAACAAAGGGCGAACTAGACTTCCGATTCCAACCATTGTAACACAGATTAAACATACCTTCCGAACCTTCGTAGGGTATTCTTTAACAAGTACATCACTATTCAACAAATACATCAACTTCCTCTTCATTTAAGTGAAACAACATTTCAGCTCCATTATCTTCGTCCAAGCGTAAGTATTTCGTCTTGTCCCTGTTGGAGTTGTAATAGACTGACATGTAAGACTTCTGTATTTGTAGACAAGAACGGATTTTTGAAAGCAGCTCTTTGTAGGACATGTCGTCTTCAATCCGCATAGCTTTAGAAACACCCCCATTGTATTTAAAGGTACCATCAGGGAGTACCGTCCTTGTTCCATTTGAATAACAAAAGCAAGCCAAACGCTTCTTTTCTGTGTTGCTCATAGTAGTATTATTTGACATGCCACAAACATTAAGATGAGAGACGGTGAGAATAATATTTCTACAAAATCGTTAAAAGTATGTCAGTGAAAATATTTCCTTAACATAAATAGTAATGCTTATGGTAAACTAGATAAGAAAATTGAACACGGTGGACCGAAGTTTCCAAACATCACTGTGATGAACTCGTCTAAAACAGTGTCAAAAGCATGGAATCTGAAGGCCTGTGAAGAATCCATTTGACCTTTCAAATTGAAGGGCAAACCACTTTCCCCAAATGACTTGAATTGAGCCCTAATCTCTCTCTCTCTCTCTCTCTCTCTCTCATTGCTAGCCGAAGTGAAGGGGAGAAAGCTATTGTATTACCACACAGAGAGTAGCTAGTGGGTATAGTATTACCTCTCGGAGTTTCATTGCTTTCCACAATGTTCGATTTCCTGTCCACGATGATTCAATTTGGCATTACAATAATTTTAGCCAACAAAAAGCGCAGACGAACTAAACTTCCATTAATTCGACAATGACAAATTAAATATACCTGGTACTAGTATGGGTGGGGTCTTCATCAACAAACACATCAACTTCATCTTCATTCAAGTAAAGCAGCATTTTTACTCCATTGTCGCCTCTCACACATAGGTACTTTGTCTTGTCCCTCTTCGTGTTGTGAAAGATTAACTTGTTATCCAACGATATATTTAGGCAAGAACTGATTTTTGAAAGCAACTCCTCGTTTGACATGTCGTCTTCAATCAACATAGCTCCAGAAACACCCCCAACATAATCAAAGGTACCATTCGGGAGTACCCTCCTTTCTCCACCGTAATAGTAAAAGCAAGTCAAACGCTTTTTTTCTGTGATGCTCATATCTAAAGTAATCAACATTAAGACGACAAACGGTGAGAATATTATTCCTACGAAAGCATTAAGAAAATTCAGAGATAATATTTGCATACCATAAATAATACATCCACGGAAAGATATGACCATATAATCGTTTAGGATTGATATGTCCTACGTACAAAATAGAGGTGGACTTGTAGCCAAACAATCATCAATTATCAAATGCAGTAGTATATTTACAAGTTAGTTCTTTTACCAACTTACTGAGATTTAAACATATTGCCGCCTCTTGTTCTTTTGGAATTTTACGGTGGCGGTATCTATCTGTCTTGAGGTGTTTTTCATAAAAACGTACGTCCACTCACATGCGTTACCCCTTAAGCAATGTCTTCGTCCAGGACTAAAGCCACCTTTGGGGTAATGATTGAGCAAGCTGGTGGGCCTTCTTAATTAGAGCTATATAACCATGCTGAGCACCAACGCTGGCGTTAGGGTTGCCCAGCAGGCAGGTCAACCTAACTAACCCAAATCGTTGAAATTGGAGCTTACTACTTAAAACAGTACAGTACTAAGTTAACCATGATTATAATACCAAAAAATTTATGCATTTTTATAGTTTAATCATTCGTCATATAAACAGAAGTAGTTTAAGGATCTATCAAACCATGATTATAATATCAAAAAATTTACGCAAGTTTATAGTTTAATCATCCGTCATATAAACGGAAGCAGTGTAAGTCTATCAAAATGCAACCTCAATGTTCTTTTTAATTCCGAAATCGCCCGGAGTCACTCTAAACTAAACTTCAAAGAATTTTTTTGAGAAGGATGATTTTTCTATTTATTTGAACCGAGAGGGAAAACAATTTTTCTCTGCCGAGGGAGCATTTTTGCGTAGAGCTACATTTTTTTCTCTACTATTTTTGGACTTGGAGTTTGCATGGATATGAATTCTAATATATGAATTTTGTTAGAAAAAGTTGGGATCACCGCCCAAACCACCCAACCGCAATCGAACCAACCTAACCAAACCACAATAACGGATGGGTGCGGACGAAGAAAATGACAAACCGCAGCGAGCTGTTCGGTTTCATTTCGCCCAAAACCGTATGCTGGACATAGATCGATGTTTTTGAAATCGTGCAATGTATACAAACCATTTAAAGTGCGTGAAAATTGTGAATTAAAATAGCTTATTAATAGACTTATACTAAGTCTGTTAATTTGTTAAAAGGAGTAATTTGTTCCTGATTTTTTCACAATTTTCACGCGAATGGTTGCAAGTAGAAAATTTAACTTGAATTGAGTTGTAGTTCGAAACCAGTATTAGACTGGATCCATTCTAAGAGTTTCACAGATTGATTTGGTTTTCAAATTTTGTAATTTATGAAAGTTGATCTATTTATCATTGATGTAACATAAAATTGAACAAGAGAGGGTGTTACGCAGTATTCCGTTCGTTCGGCGATCCAACGGTCTAGATCTCATTACGGGACCGTGTAACATCCGATCGTTCATTGTCGAGATGAAATCTAGACCATTGGATCACCGAACGGACAGATTAGATGCCGCACACCCGCACAGCACAGATGACTTGATTGGCTAGGTCATTACCTTTCATGGCGCTTTCGTCTGATGCACCAAGGTCTTCAAGACTGAATCCCAATTGCCTTAGAGACTGATTTTCAGCTTTAGTATCACTAAGCTGTTGAATCACTGGTTCAGCTTCGCTAAGCTGTTCTATCATTGGTATGGACAGCGTGACTGTAGTGACCTTTGTATCTTCTTTATTGCCGGCTTTGATGTTCTTAAGCTTTGTTGCAAGAAATTCATCTTCAACCCAACTGGCAACGTTTTTGTATTTGGTTGCTTTTCTCAGAATGGTGATGAAGCACTCTTTATGGTAAGTGAGCTTATCCTTATGGCCTTGAGGAAACTCACACCATATGGTTGGGACCGAACTGTGTTCATGAATACCACATTCATCACACATGAATGCCTTGTTTTCAACAGCTTCGAAAGAGCACAGCTGAACGGCTCCTTCTCTTCCTTGCCAATTCAGTATCTGAAGAGGCATGATAGGATTCTCTGGGATTGGTCTAAACCAATCGTTGACTTCTGATTCTGATAGGTCGTGGTCTTCTTAATTCTTCAGAATCTTCTTGTATTTCAAGTGAATAGACACTTGATTCGTCACTGCTGTATCCAGCTTCTTCAAGGGGAAGATGGTTGTGAAGAGTCGGCCATATTTTGGTGCCTGTGAAGTGGTTGATAGCAAACACTGATCTTCTTCCAAAGTCACTGGGCCAGTGCTCTGAGCTCTCTCTAGTTGTCGGAGATTTCTGCTGTACAGTTGAGAACTAAAGATGTTTGTATGTATATATAAAGGGTAAATTTCACTAACCTCTCCTGAGGTTTCTGACAAATGCAGCAACCTCCCCTCAACTTTCTGAAATATCACTGCCCTCCCTTCCTTTTTAAACTATTCTCCACACTCCCCCTTCTGTTAAGTTAACGTTGAACTTCTGACGGAAAAGTATGACATCACCATTTAAACTTTGATTTCTGACAAGATTACCCTTGCAAACATACCAACTACACATCCAAGACGTAAACAACCTTTGTTTGAAAATTTTGTGAAGTTGCATAGTTTACGAAAACATAAGTATTTTTTTCTGGTAACTTTACAAATAAAAATTAGTTCCTTTATTTGTATTTTAGATATTGAGGAAAAATATATATTTTTTCAAATAAATACTAATTGGATGTCTCTTGGAAAGCTAGAAGCTAGCTTAGGCCCTGTTCCACTAACTAAAATAAGGTTTTTTATAAATAAATATTTTTTTTGAATTAAAGGTGATATATTATAAGAGAATGACATGTCTCGTAAATAGAAAAATAAGTACTTAAAAAATAAAAATATTAATGAAACGGGGCCTTAACATTTTTTAACAGTAGAATATATCATAACGATAGCATGTTTTCAATCAATTTGATATTTTAACAACTTGCTAAAGTGGTATTTTACATTCAAAAATTTATGATTTCGATAGATATTTACCGAGCAGAGACATTTATGTTTTTGGTGGATTTTGGGAAGTAGAGATAAGTGTCGTATTTTTTTTTAAACTTAGTTAGCTGACTTTTTTTAGAACAAGTGTCTTATAATTACAATCCAACTCAACATTGCTTAGCTTCGTATGGATGTTAGTGGAGTTGGCTTTGAAAGGGGATGTTTGGGGTTTAAGTCTATAAATAGACTTTGAACTCCCTTCAATTGTTAACTTACTTTTAACTTCTCATTAATCCCCACTGATATATATCATCTACTAAGAAAAAACATAATTTACCGAAAAAGCAATACTCATCCCATCCCATAATTTTGGCCTCTTACGAAAGTACATGCAATTTTTAAACTTTAAAATAATGTATTGACTAAAATAAATTTTTGATTTTTTTACCCCATTCAAAAAATTTGTCGTGATCTATCAAACAAGATCTGTATTACACACAAAAAAATATTTCAGTAAGTACATTATTTGTAAGCTTAAAAGTTGCACATAGTTTCGTATGGACCAAAATTATGGGACGGGGGGAGTGAGAAATATAGAAAATAGAAAATATTTTACATTAATTAGCCTTCATGGAGTTTAAAGCACTATAATTAAATAGAGTGTTGCGTAGAATGGTTAGTTATAGAATCAAAAAGTAGAATTTGGAATTAGCCTGGTGGAGTTTTGTAACAAGCCTACATTTACATGTATATGTTTGCACTGGATTTTATATTCTAATCTATATATTAGTGTATTTGGTTATATAAAGTTGACGTGTTTGGTTTTTTGAAGTAGTGTGCTTGGCAGGATAAAAGTGATATCAAATAAACAAGTCAATGTTTACTGTGAGAAGGGTAATTTTGTCATTTAATCACTGAACTTAATGCCATCTTGAACTGGATAACAGGAGGGGCCGGGGTCTTGATAATGTCAGCAAAAGCAAGGGAGTAGAGTGACATTTCAGAAACTTGGAGGGAGGTTTCTATTTTTATTAGAAACCTCATGGGAGGTCAGTGAAATTTGCGCTATTTAGATCCATCTGACTGTCCATTTTAAAAGATTGTACTCTAAAGTTGATTTAAAGTAATAAGATCTGACCGTCCATATTAAAAGATGAAAAGGCCAAAAGCAAAAAAAGTTTCGGGAAACCATGGGTTAAAAGCAAAGTTGTTTATGAAAAGAGTGGAGTTGCTTTTTTTGGTTCTGGATTATTGCATAACTCATTATTGCATATTTCACGAGCCAAGATACGTTTCACATCCTCAAAATTTTAAATTTGAGTCAAGTTTAAACGATTAGTTTTCAAAACTTCTCAAGCTCGATTCGAACTTGAACACATGCAATAAGTACTTTTTTTTTTGGGCAAAATGTTTGGAGGTTCCGTTGATAGGAGAAACAGTACATTAAGAAGAGCAAGATCCACACAACACAACGGACGAATCAAGCCACAAGAGAGAGCCAGCAAAAAAGCACCACACTTCCACACACAAACTTTCTGGGCACAACATTCGTCGCAGAAAAATCGCATAAGCAAACCAATAGAAATCCCCAAAGGGAAGGAAACAGCACCATCAGGGTAGGAAATAATAAATAAATAAATGCAGTACAGAAAAATAAACCAAAACCTACAGAAACAGATCTACACTCTATATCTGGTCACTGAGATCGCAGATCACCGTAGTAACCACACTCCACCATCCAGCAATACCAGCAGCTATTTTCATCCCACAATAATAACCTTGTTAGGGCTCGAACAAGCGACACCCAAACGACAAGGCCGAGCCGGCCTGATAACATCGATAAAACTCGTACAGTAAGGAAGATTGGAAAAGAGAGCACATAGGAGGATTGCACGCGAACGATTGGCGCCATCGACGAGGAGCACCAAACCCAGGGAGGGACAGATCTGGAGAGATACAGGAGGAGGAAAAAGAACCCCCTAGCCGTAATGATGTCACCAGACAAACTGCCGCTCTGGTTCCGGGAGCTTATTTGCCGGAGGATCATACCAAGCGACCCAACAACCCATCATAGTAGGGAGTGGACGGCCGATGATGAAGGGGTGGGGGTGGGGTGAGGTGGCAGCCCCAGCCCCCCTACCAAGAAACCCTACCAAGCCTGATCAATACTGGGTTAGACTTGTTTGGCCTGATTAGTACCCCTTACCTTTATGTCTATGTAGTGACAATTAACCAATTGACCTTGTTAGATTTTTTCACTCACCACTAATCTAAAGCACTTAAACTTGGTTAATGTAGAGGCTACTCCATATATTATTAACTGATTTTAGGTTGAAACTCTCTAAAAGTGTAACTAGGTAAACGAGCTAGGTTGTTGATGATCATGACTTTACCTCATGTGGTCCAGTCTCTATGTACCAATGTCACTCGAGAATAAATGCTGGACTTTATTTCACATTGCTCACCTAAGCTAACCAAATTTTGTTAATCAATTCAAGAGGTCATTTCACCTCTTTTCAATTGATTTTAGGTTGAATCCTCCAAAAAATATCTAACATACCTTTTTGGGTAAGAAGGATTAAGAAACCAGTGGACAGTAACGGAGATACATGGGGACCAATGGAGGCTTGGGACCCCACTGGATATTTTTTTTTAATTTGTAGAAAATACCTTAGAAGTTCTTTTAGTATGTCACCTTTAAAAGACTCAGAATTATTGAGTATTTTTCAGGTCTCATCTAAATATGTTATGGAGAAGGGTGTTAGGCACCGCATGGCGATACCCCAAGACCACTGAATAATTAAATACTCACACGCAAACCTTAATTCGTTGAATATTTGCCTCAAGACTATCATATGTTTACAGAATTAAAATTACTATGTCATCATAAAAATGTAAGTCAAGCAAGAATCATTTTCACATTTTCCCTTATTTTCTTCTTTTCCTCTTCAATTTATCAATAATTGCCTTCTCCTTTGTGTCGAAGATTATTCATTGGGAGCTAAAAATTAAATTATTTACGTAATGAAAATTATAAATTTATCTAAAACATAAAATTATTTTGATTTTTCATAATGTGATAGCTAAACACTTTTTAAATAGGAATATATTTGAAGAAAAGTTCAAAAGAAAATCAAGGCATGCTAGATTTTTAAAAATAGATAGATAGATGTGTTTTTTTTCAACAAAGTGACATGTATGGATTGTGCCCCTACTAGTACAACTTTCTGGCTATTGGAACTAACCATCCCATAAAAAAGCAACATATTCTTATTTGTAATCCGGAAAAGGATCGCAATGTAAACCACCAAAGAGTATATATTGTCACGGGAAGATCCTTCATGCCACGTGAGTAACGAGGTTTGGTCAGAGAAAGATCAAATAAAAAAGAAAGGTACGTCATGGCCGGCTGACGGATAGAGAACCAGAGATGGTGACAAAAGCGACTGCGGTTGCCGGAGTGGTGATGAATAGAGGCTTCGTCCCACGACTGGCGGTAGACCATGGCCGCTGGCAAAAACAAGTTTTTACATAATGTTTGACACCAAAAATGAAAACCTAGAAAGTGCAAAAAGAAAAAAGAAAACGAACTTCAGCACTGACCTTTATTTTATAATGTTTGACACCAAAATGCAAAGCGTATGAAAGGGGAAAAAAAGTTCGATATGCTCAAACAACAATTAAATCAAATCGTACCAAATCTTTGATGAGAGGAGGAGATTCACACAAACATGCACGAGCACAATTTTTTTCCCAATAAAATTAGATATTTTATTATTTTGTTAGCTATTAAAGTTATACGAGACTTATTAAACCTAAAACCCTAAATAAAACTACTAATTCGGGTTGTTACAGTGATGCTATCGCATTCATGGGCTGAACCACCTAGAACAACTTTTCTAGCAACATTTTTTTCCCTGAAAGTTCTAATTTATTGCCTTTGTCATTAGGAAGCAGCTAAAACAACTTCGTTTGTCTTGTTTTATCCATGCACGTGAATCACTCCCAACATCCCAATGGGTTGGACGCGGTGCTGTTGTGCCTATCTCACAGCAACGTGCAGCTGTGCCAATTTCACCGTCCGTTTTAGAAAATCAACGGTCCAGAAAAGAGTTATTTATGATCAGTAATAGAATAACTATTTTTTTTGAACGGCGAAAAAGGATATTATATTAATAAAGAAAACAAGATCCAAGAATTGACAAGAAATCAATCCAAACAACGCCCAACAAAACCACCCCCAAAAGGATCCAACGAAACCAAAAATAGGAAAACACCCCATACACCCCAAAACCAAGACACTCCCACCTCCCACACAAAACACGACACCCCACCCACCTAAAAAAACCAAGATACTACGCAAACTCAATTTCAGCAATCAAGACTCAAAAAGCGACCTACAATGAAGAAGAAAGCTAGGCCTGCCCTGCCACTTTGTCAGCTCTGTCCAAGTCTTCACCTACCATACTTGCAAATTTGCTTATGACTTCATCCTCCTCACCCTCATACCCCAATCCCATGATCTTGTTGCAGGTCCAAATTGCTTCTGCTTTGTGCAGAATTATTCTGTTTCTGTTAGTAACTCCGTCTGAAGAGATAGATGCAGAGAGTGCTAGCGCTGCAACGGCAGACCTATAAACCGCACACTTTGGTTTGTTATTCCGACTCTTGTTGTTGAGGGAGTTGACCCTTGTAAATCCTAGAATATCATCAATTGTCTTCCTTTTCTTCTTCCCTTTTACCCCATTTATGACAGCTTTTGTAACACTCCGTCCATGTGGTGTGGCTTGTGGATCAAAATCAAGGTATTGGGCTAGTGGTCTGCTTGGGGCGTTACAGGTGGTATCAGAGCTATCCATGTACACGACCATGTGGGCCTTAGAGTTTGGTTTGATTTGGTTGTTGGTTTGATTTGTATTGGTGATTATAGTGCTCAACCCCTCGCGAGGGCGCGAGGCTATAAAGTTTGGGAGATTGTAACACTTCGTCCCACATCGGAAGTCTACATGGATGATCTTGGGCATATAACAAACCTTGTGGGCTACTACTAGTACCTTGTGCTTAAGCTTTTGGGCCATGTGGTGTGGCTTGTGGATCAAAATCAAGGTATTGGGCCAGTGGTCTGCTTGGGGTGTTACAGCTTTGATTGGCGCAGGAAGAGGTCCATTTTCAGTACTGTGTGCTTCAATATGATGTTCAGGAATATTATCATCCTCGTCATTTTCCCCTCTTAGATTTTCAGCAATTACTGGATTTTCCTTAACTGAATCTTCCACCCAACTGTCTTGATTATCAACCAAATTACTTAGGCTTACTCTTGGAGTCTGAATGCATGTATTCAGCCTTAGAAAAGTTAGTGGGTCCAGATTGATATTGAGTGTAGTGTTGTTTGCTGCCATCACTATCAAACTATCCATGACCTTTCCACTTCCCCAAGCTGATGCCTTAACTAAGAATTAGATGCCTTATCATTACATCCTTGCATGCTTACATTTATTAGCTGTAAAGCTCTCTCTTCTGCCCCAATAGCCTTTTCAGCTTTAACATTTGTTTCTGCCACCTCCTCAACAATTTCCATCTCATTTTCCAACTCAGTTTTGTCTACATCGAAGTCGAATGGTTCATCATCCCTAGGATCTGTCTCAACTATGGCCTCCTTATTTTCACCATTCACATCCTCAGCCCCATTATTAGATGAATTCTCTACCATATCTTCCACGTTGACCCCCATCTCTCCTTCGCTGACCTCTTTATCAACACTAGGATTCTGACCAGACCTACTCCGAACCTCAACACCAAATGCAAGAGGTTCTTCCCTAACCTTGACTTTGTAGAGGATACCATCAATGTCAAGTTGAATAGAATCGTCAATAGTGGACATGATCTCGGTAGCAACCAAAACCCTACCGTTTGTAAATGACAGACAATGAAGAGTGGATTCATCAACCTTCATGAAAGCGCCCCATTTTTCACCAATCTTCCTAAAAGCGTCCAAGTTCCAGACATGTAACGGCATCCCTCTACAGTTTAACCAAACAAACCTTTCAGCCATTGCAACTTCACCTTCCCAAGGCTTAATTTCACTAAACCACCTTTGCAAGCGGTTACCTTTGATTATGGCCGGCATCCCTAACCTCAGTAGTCTTAAAAGTAATCAGACTATATCTTCCCCCCATGCTTCTAATCAAAGGCGCTTTAATATTTTCCTTTTCCAGATCCCTCATTAGCTCCTCAACCTCCATAAATTTATGGAGTTTGGCCACCACACTATTGAAGAGCCAATCATTACCAGTTGGCTTAAGCTTTAGAGAAACTAACTTGACACCACTTCCCAAACCACCTTTTTGGTTGTTGCCTTTCAGCATTTGGGCATATGAGAAGTTTCCACCCAACAACTCCCTTTTGCTGGATTCGGCAATCGGGATATTAGAATTCCCAATCAATTCGGGATCTTTTCTGAAGCCTTCCAATCCAGTGCCAACCTTGGAGGACCCTTGTTCAATCTCACATTCCTTTCCTTATCATTCTGATCGAAGCTCGCAATTTTAACAAATAGCTTTCTGTCTTCCATCCAAAGACCGTTGGCTTTGGATATAGCAACATCAGCAGAAACTTCACAATTATATCTAACAAAACCAAATCTTCTCCCTGTCGCGCGCCTTGCTTCTTTTTTCTGGAATGAAAACATCCCTGACAATACCAAATTTCGTGAAGAATTTTTTCAGCCACGCATGGCTTGTAAGTTCCGGTAAGTTATCAATAAACAGGGTAACCCATTTAGCATCCCCCTTTTCTCCTCTGTTGAGATTATCATATCCCACTTTAGCATCCAATTTACGTTTGTTACCCAACACAGGAATCCAACCTCCTGCGTCACTTAGCGGTGTAGCTCGGTGAAGGAAATTAGTTCGTTTGAGTCGACCGGACTAGATTTTTAGTGGCTGAAGCTTCTCATAGTGCTTGAGGGGCTACCTTTTATGCTGGTGGTGACCCAAACTCACGGATTGCAGACGCCCAACGGGACGGCCAGAGAACTCAACGGATCTGGAGGCCAACGGACCAATGAGGTGGATCAGTCAGCCAACGAATCTAGAGGAAAACGGAAACCAGAGCGGCAAGACGGAGAAGCGGAGTTTCATCGCCCAAATCGCCTTTGTAAAAGAACAAAGTTAGATGACCTGTTACGTTCTTTGTACGGTAGTAATAGAATAACTATTAGCAGTAATAAATAGTAAGACCAGCTAAACCGTTCAAAATACTTTTGAATCGGACGATCTAATTTAGCGCAGTTGCACACTCATGTGTGCCCCCGCTTCCCAAGGCGGTAGTAGTTCGGGGCTGTTCTGCTAAATAAGCCAATGAACCATTTGTACCTTACAATGGTCAATAATTACCCTGGGCAATGAAGGTGATGACATCACAAAAGTGATGCCATCGAAATGAGGTCCAAGAGCTGTGGTGTAGCGTAGAATGTGCATTACTGGAGGTGCGCACCATAAAACTAAAAACTCCAATGACTTTCAACTTTCGACAACATCCCAAAACATCCCAACGATTCACATCCTTATTGCTGTTGGCGATGCGACGATGCATGGCTTGTGTGTTAGTTGTTATATATCATGAAAACTGAATAAGGGTTTTCAATTTTTGGAGTACTATTTTAGTTCACGCACCTAAGCAGTAGGTGCATGAACATCATTCAGTATTTATAATGGGTGAAAAACTACTCATTTTTCATCAAAGTCGCAACAGATTTTGACTTCGATGATCAGAATTATATTGGGCTTGTTTTGTGTCTCAGGTAGCTTTAGGATAGTAATTTTTTCTTCGAATGCCCTTGTCCTTTTAATCTTTTTTATCTTTTCAGAGATTAATAAATTTCTTTTGTTGAGCCAAAAAAAAAAAATAAAACAATTCAAGCATGCAAAATAAATATTATTTTGATGAGTATTTGATTGAATAACCTCTTGCTTTTAAATTTTACGGGCCAATATAAACAAAAATAAGCACTTATGAACATCTAAATGAGATACTAGTTCTGTACAAAATTAATTAGTAAAAGCTTAAGAAGTTAAAACTTGACTTTGAGAATTGAAGTGAGACTTAGTATGGGCTCTTAAATAAAGTAGATAATTTCCATTTATTGAACGGATTATCCTTGATATGAGTATGTACATAGCCGTGCGAGCTTGACTGAATGATAGAAAAAGCAATAATTTTTTGATTCAAGGAAAACTAAAACTACTAATTTTAGGAAAAAATTGAACTCTTAAAAAAATAGAAACAAAAACAACAGATAGTACTACAAATGAAGAAGTACAAAGTTCAATGGGGACCGTGGCCCTGGTGGGCCTAGATTGGCTCCGCCAATGCCCAACAGGTAAGAAAGAAGAGTCTTCGGCCGTGGAAAATTAAACAGCGACCTCCTAGCCTCCTTTATTAGAAAATCAGATTCAGATCCCTCTTTCAAAGTTTTGTAAAATGCAGTTATGGCAACATATATTGCATTCATTCGAGTTCACCAAAAGCTATTTTGTCAAATTATTGGTGCTTTTCTTTACCTTTTTTGGCCTGAGACAACCGTTCGGCCATGAGTTCTGCCATGCTATCCCTGACATCACCTAAAGTTGGTGTGACCATATTGTCTTCATCTTCGAAGGGATCCTGTGACTCCCCTGCTAAGCATGTGAAGAGATTATTATCCTTTTCTTTGGATCAGGCTGATGTCATAGATTCTTCATCAGTTACATCAGTCTGCACAGTCTGGAGGAATTGTTCTTTCATGAATTCCATAGTTTTCATGACAATTTCATCATCTGATAGGGACGAATTTTTTACCCTAATTTGAGCTGAGATTTCCAAGAAAAGGTTCTTAATGGACTGTTTTTCTTGGCTTTGCAATTGTAGCTTTAATTCCTGGATTTTTGACCTCATATCATTTAAAGTCGGTTCCGTATCCATTTTACTCCACCACCTGTACTGAAAGATTCTTTGAAGTATTGGTAGAGCTGAATTATTGTATCCAATTTGGATATCCCACCTCCAAATGCATGGAATACTGAAAGTTGTCAATGCTTGAAGGAACATTTTCCTTTCAGACACATTGTCTGTCCTTAATTGTCTTTGAATTCGTAGGAAGGATTCCATCTCCTTCTTTACCTCTGGGAGAAGATAATTCATTCTAGGTCCAAATTTAGACCACCATTCAATGAACCAATTTGGAAATTCATTTTGTTTGATAAGATTAGGACATAATCTAAAAAACCATGAATGTTTTCTTTTTTGGTTTTGATAATAAAAAGCTTTAGTAAAAGCTTCAATGTAGTCCCAATAATTAAACTGGACTGTTGAAATTCCATGTTCATTTTTTATGGACAAAGATTTTGACCTTTGTGGATGAATTTCCCACTTTTGAACTGTTAAGACCTTCTTGATTGTGGCCTTGCTATAACTGATTGGCCCATGTTTTTGGCCAACTCTGCTCTTTGGGTAGCGTTGAGAATATTATCCCACCAACCTTTGATCATATCAGTGAAACCAGTAGTAATCCATCCTGCTACCTCCTTAATTATCATTGTTTTTATTCTGAACACATATTGTACTATACATCATCATTTGATGTACTACACCGAATATTTGATATTCAGTCATACCATCTATGTTCCATTCATAAATGGTTCTACCACTGTAAGACAATTGTTTTTGAAATCCTACTTCCTCAAAGAGCATATCTTGAGGACTAGGTCTCAGGTAGTAATATCTATCAGCTCCTGCATAAGGAAGTCTTTAAGGAGGATATTGAATTTTATTAAGAGTATCATTTTGAAGAAAAGAATTTTCTAACTCTAAAATCTCCTGATTACCCATATCTGGGTCTAATTCCTCAAATATTACATTAATTGAAAGACCTCTTAGTCTTTTCTGTAATTCTTTGACAAGGTCAGAATTCTTATTAGGATTGGTTAAATTAAACCCTGATATAGGAATAGGGGGTCTAATATTCGAGGGAGAGACTTTCTCTTCCTCTTTCTCCTTTATTTGAGAATTCCTAATAGTTTCCCCTAACTGGGTAACTTGATTCTCAATTCAAATCAATTGTTCTCCAATAGTGTTTAAGTGGAGATTCGTATAATTATTCTATTTATGAAGTTTATTATTGATGTTAGCGTTTGTTGGTTGTAGACACCCTATTTTGGACTGTCCAGATTAGTTTACTTACGGTCTTTGATTCCCCTATGATGATTAATGGTCGAGAACATCCGAAGTTGATGATGTGTTTGAGCTTTGAGCGTCCCGAACCTCGTTCAAACCCTTTCAAAACCCTTTCCAAACCCTTCGAGCCGGAACCAAATGGCCTCAACAAAACTCCGCTTCAAAGACGGGTTATCAATCGACGACGTGGTGCAAAGTGCCACGTGTCGATCATCAAGCATGGAACCAGCTTGCATTGGCGACGCTACCCATCGATGGCGACGCCACATGTTCCCCAAATCAAATCACCTTTTCGACCACTTGCCCGAGACTTTGTGGCCGCCCTGACGTGGTCTACAGTTCCTTTGATGATTATATCGCCCGTAACTGCCTCCTCTCTCCTACACATCTCCCATCACCCTTCCTCTCATTAAAGAGAAGGAAGCCTTCCTTCCAAACCCAACCAGCCCCAACCAAGTAGCCCCCTCTCTTCTATATATACTCCCTCTCTCACTCTTGCAAAAGGGTCACCAAGTCAAGGGTTAACACTCATAATAGCTCCTAAGCTTCCTTCCACCTTCTCTCTCTAGCTCTTTCTCTTTTTTTTCTTTCATCCATTGAAAACAAGACAAGAGAGAGTAGTCTCTAGTCCTACATTGTCTTTCTTCATCCATCCATCCATCTCAAGGCTCAAACCATCCATCAACCTCAAACCAAAGGTATACCACCTTTTGTTCTGGAATTTATTTCGACCCCTGAGGGGAGTTAGTAGAGCCCAGGCTGGTAATCAATACCACACCTGATCTCAAAACTAGCAAATAAGCAAGGTCGTGCTAGGATCCGTGGCACACGCCAGTCCACTACAGCCGTGCGCCAGTCATGGCTGCATGGCAGGACTGGTGTGGGGACCACCGACCATCCATGTTTTACTTTCTTTTCGTTCTGATCACCTTTTAGCATGCTAAAACCGCTACGCTTTTCCTATCTTAGAACTGTAGTTGGTTGTCCGCTTCAATCTGCGTAGTAAGGCCTGCAGGATCCTTACGGTCTGTTCGAACCAGGATGAAGTAAAGCCAAGCATCGGGCCAAAAGGGCATGTGGCGACAAATCATCCTCGACCGGGCGGGCGCAGTTGTTCCCGAGCTCCAGTGGTCGGCCCTGCTTCCTAGCTCGATTCGCCTCTGCTTTAATCCCCACTGCTTATGGGGTTTTCACCCATTTATCTCTGTTTGATTTGTTGTCGTATTGGAAACTATACATATCTCGCTATATCAAGCTGCGTGGTTTGTCTGGGTGTACCTTTGGTCCATTCTAGAGCCCGAGGGTTGAGTTCGTGGCCGTGAGCTTGGGCCCACCGGCACGCCGTTCTATGGTGGCGACGCAGCGTTTCCTAGTATGCGTGGCCTGGCAGTGCATACCGGTTTATTCTGCGTGTCTCACTGGGTCGGTGTGTTCAGCCGCCCAAAACGCTCACAGAAGCGTTTGTTCTCAATCTATTATCATTATTCATATGCCATTCACCACATTTTGCCATGCAAATATAACTTGCCATTTGTGAATCCCCATTAACTGCTCCCCCGCCCTAACTAGCTAATAAATGATCAAAGAGAGAAAAATGCAAATGTTTTATAAACTGCCTAAGTAGAGACCGGTCTCCGGATTGGGCGAGAGGGGTGCCATAAAACCCTTCCCCTCTCGTAATGCGGCTCCCGAACCTCAGATATCGAAGGTGACGACGGACCAGTCTACAAACCTTTTCAAATCAAACAAACGTGAACAAAAGCGTTCTTTTTTTTAAAATCGGTTTCTTGGGTGTTTTCCGCAAAACCCGGGTGGCGACTCTCTCAAAACGGCATTTCGTCATGCTTTCAAACAAAAAGGGCGCAAACCTATCCCCCCGCATACCGAAAATGCGGGGATTTTCAGGGGCGTGTGCCCACAGTGGCGACTCTGCTAGGGATCATTGCATTAATTAAAACTTGGAAATTAATACATACTTGAACAGTTTTTCAAAAGTCTGTCAAAAGACGCTCCGTACTTGTTGAAGAATGGAATGGTAACGTAACAAGATTCTACATCCGACCAATCCGAATTTGGGGCTTTACTATTGTTCACTTGTAATTTTCTCCAAGTTTTGATTAATAAAAGTGAGCCAAGCTTGAAAAAGGCATTTTTCCTAAACATTGCATTTCTCTCTCTCATAATCATTCGTTGGCGTTCTCCATTTGCATCGGTGCTACTTAGCCCCGTTGAGGTGTTTTGGGTAACCGGCAGTTTACTGGAGCCCCGGGTCCTCGAACGCCCAACAACCTTCGACGATGATGAATCGCAATACCGCTCGACCATTGCTTTGCTATACGCGTTGCTTTGGGAGGTATACCGCTGACTCTAGTCGGAGGAACCCCTTTAAGCCAAAACCGGCCTCTTCATGCGTATAAAGCAATAGAACCTTTCAAACTAAGACAGAAACCTGCAGGGTAGGATTTACTTGCATCTAACACCCATAACTGTCTACGTGTTATTGCTTTCGCATGTCTTGTCTGTACATACATCCATACCGTTTTGCGTAGGAGCATGCTAGGGCGGCTTTTAGGTCTGTCTGTCTGGCAAGTCTATCTCGTCCCTATTAGGACGCCGTTTGGACCGATGACGAGTCGTGCATCTTGATGATGCATGTTATCAACCTTTTAAGTTCCTTGAGTCAAAGAGACTTCGAGAAATCGAGACCTCCTATGTCCTTGTCTAAATCTGATCGAAGTTTCAAACAGAAATCTGGGAACTACAAAGAGCATGCCGTGATACTTACACCGCTCCGGTCACAAGTGTTAAACACTTACACCATTCAAGGCTCCGGCACAGTGCTGCTTACGCCACTTTGGTCATGGTATCACGACATCCGTATCAAGTTGTTCCATTCCAAATTTTGAAACTTTGAGCAAGGAATAGCCAGAGACTTAGGCTGTTTTGACATCTCTTAGTTTTAGTCGATTCAAACAAGGATACATTGTCGAAAAGAAATCCGAGGATCACAGCGTCGTCCTAAAACTTCGCGAGATGGACTTGTTTGCTAGTTGTAGAGTCTAGGAGGACACCGACGACGTCTACGTGTGCATTGCATTCTAACTGTTGCAGGAACATCACTGAGTTCTCATTTACTTTGCTGTCCAACGCTCTAGGCCATTTCACCAAAGAGAAGAGCCAAACCTACTTGGGAGTATCTACTGGGGCTTTTGCAAAGGCTTACAAGGCTTGTCACTCAATCAAATACAGCGGCACCACCAGCACATCCAAAGCCATATTACCTTCCTCGACCATCAATCCAGAATGACAGCACGAACAGAGTTGGCTGAGCCGAAGAAAGCTGTAGAGGAGCTGGGTCTCAAAATGGACAAACAAATGATCATGGTCCAGGGACTAGTTGACCTCGTTACCTCCATAGCCCCGCAACTGGATATGGGGTTAGTCGAAGAACCTCCTCAAGCCTACCACACTCCTCCGGTCGAAATCAAGCCTTGCACGAAAGACATGTTCAAAGATCTAGCTGAATTCCGTAAGGCAAGAGTCCACCCAGAGAAGGATGCTGAATCCTTGTCCGAAATCGGAGTTGAACGGAAAGGCGTGCACATTGACAAGGTCCGGCCCAATCCCAAAAGAGTGTGTTCCATTGATGGCGCAACGCTATACAGCGGTGGAGTGAGTAAAAGTTCCACCAATCCTCGTCCCAATTGCAGAACCCGACCAAGGATCTTCTCTCACTTCCCTGTACCTTTGTCCTCAGTTTATGAGAAGTTTCTCGAAGCTGGGTTCATCAAGCCACTCACCCCGCCCGCTTCCTTCACCTCGAACATTCACGGCTTCCCACAATCCTAACCTTTTAGTGACTACCACCAAATGCCTGGCCATCTCACCGACGCCGCTACCGCCTCCGACATGCCATCCAAGATCTCATTGATAATGGGATCATCCCATCCCCACTCTCATCAAAGGCCAATGTCACCTCCAACTCCATACCTCAACATGATTCCAGACCACATGTTAACCAGATATCCCTCATCTCCACTCGAATCAAGCCTAACTCCACCATGTTCAACGCAACTCTTCGTATTATCCCAACAAATCAAGCCAAACCAATCCTATCCATCCCATCCGAACTTGAGGTTAACCTGGTGGCTTTAGGTGGTGCAATTAAGGCTTTCTCTCCCGACACCGATCGACAGTGATGAAGAGTCCTCAAAGGAGAAATTCAAGAGGAAACTTATTCAATCAAGGGAGAAGACTGACTGGCAGAGGTCTTTCACTCAATGGAGTTTGGAGTTGCTGTTCTCCCAAGTAGGTTTGGTCGAAGATGCTGCAGAAGCTGAAGTGCTGATGCTTGGGCCCAACACTCTCGAGGGCTCTACCCCTCTCATTACAGAAGCTAAGAGTAGTTTATAAATATTGCATTTTCAAACTGCGTCTAACTTGCATTGACGACACGTCTGAGTCTGGCACAGAGTTGGTCGATTCTAAGTCTAGCTCTGAATCGGAGTTTGTGCCTCTTGGCCCTCCATGCCGTAACTTCTATTTTAGTTTGTGCCTTCTTTTGAACTTGGCAAACACTGGGGCTTTTGTGATATGCATTATCCTGCTTCTAAGTATTTCGCTGACTTTTGAATAAACTGTGTCGACCCTGACGACGAAGAGATAGATTTCGATGGGAACATTCCCAAGGAAATGTGTTCCCTCGCCGAAAGGGAAGACGAAAGGCATGCTCAGCCTACTAAAAGAAGTAATTTCAATAAACTTGAAAGATAAGGTAGACCCCCGAATGGTTCAAATTGGCTCAATACAGTCCTTGGAGGAGCACGGCGCTCGGTCAGACATGCTCGAAGAATTCATCAACGTCTTGGCATGGTTTCACAAAGACACACTTGGTGTAGACACGCCCGGAAAATTCATCAATGTTTTGGCATGGTTTTACAAAGACACGCCTGGTGTTGATCCTAAGATAAAGAAGCATCGAATTCCCTTTGCTACCGGATTCCAAACCATATAAAGCAAAAGCTCAAAAAGCTTAGGGCTCCATACCATGTTCAAAGCAGCAACAGCGGCATTTCCGCCAAGTACAAAGAAGGGGAATGCACAAAACAGCCCGGAGCAAGGCATGTCAACCAAAGCACTCTGAACCCTGTGTTATCAAAGTTGCTCTATCTGAGGGTGTAACCAGAAATCATCAATCTCGACGGCAACAAAATTCGATACATTGGTCACCAAGGAAATTCGTGCTCCATTGTTTGACCCACACGGGAAGTTCCGGCCGAAGCGCTCTGGGCCTTACATTACCAAGACCATCCTATTTGGGGATGCTGCTAAGCTCATCGATCTCGATGGCAACAAATTCAACACTCTAGTCAACCTGGATCAACTCAAGCGTTACCATCCCTGAGAGATGCTCGTTGGACCAAAAACCACAAGGGTGGGTGGTTCCAAGCAAAAGTTAGAGCAGTCTGCTAGACTGAAAACCTAAGGAGGCGGTCTAGGCAAAAATAAATAGGCAAAAGTCGAAAGCTCGCTAGACCGAAAACTTGAAAAGGCGGTTCTAGGCAAAAGTTAGAGCGTAAAAAGAGAGGTAAAACACACAAGTGAACCTTGGCCTGAACTACGTTTTGACCTGATTCCTTGAAAAGGGATACGTAGGCAGTCTCACCTTGAGACCCGGTCATATTCTATCAACTTGATTCATGGTTTGACATTTTAAGGTCCACATCAAAGGTCGAGCGGAGTAGAGAACAAAGTCAAAGCTTCATTGGAGAATCAGAAGGGGGAACCTTTCATCTTTTAACTTTAATGCAAACTACTACTTCAATTTCAAAGCTGAGCAAAAGCCTTAAAATAATTTAAAGCATGAAAAACAGAACAAAATGCTTGAGAAGCCTAACGGCTCATAGTTATTTTAAGACCAGCGGAGTCTAGTTTGAGCAGTTGCAGCGGCTTTTCAGTTAGGCGTGCTAGTTTGAGGCTCATGCACATTTGTTCGAAGTGATGCGCATTGGTCTCAAACCTGTGCGCGCTTCTTCAATTCCTGTAGCAAACAACAGTTGGCAGCCATCGCGCCTAACAAAGATTTCGGACCTCCAGGGGTATTGCAAGTTAAAACCAATGCTTCGGTGCCTCGAATTGGTTTTAAGGGCTCTTGCCGAGTTTTGTCATACCATACACGTCATACGGATCTAACGTGACTGTACGGGGGTGTCGGTTTCAGTCCGGGACTTATATGAGTCATCTTTGGCGTCTTTTGTCCATTTTTGGGACATTTTTTCCAGTTTTTCAATCCATTGTCATTTCGGGATATTTTTCTCGGTTTTATCATTTCGTGCAGGTCATTGTACATCTTTTTGACCTTTTGCAAATGTCAGTTTCACCTGTTTAGGGGATATTCGAGTTTGGGCTCATTCATGCCCAATATTTCATGTGTCAAAGGGCTTACGCATTATTCTGGGGCTCTTCATTCCTTTTCGTTCGAGCTAGGCAAGTTTGTACATATACGCGCGTCTATTTGTCAATTCAGATCATTCGTCAATACAAGTTGGATATTAGCAGTTGGTTTTAGGTTTTCTATTATCAAGAGAACTAATAAACCAGAAAATGCAACTTTTATTTGCTACTAACAATATCCATGAAACAACGGTGGAACATCACCATGTCAAGGCTCAACGGCCCAAGCAAAAAAAATATATCTACGAGGCACATCCGTCCAGAAATCAAGGGGCGCACAGGCCCATGCTTCTCCTGCTAATGTCAAATTGGGCACGGTGGCCCGCTGCTAAGTCTATCTACATGGACACGCAGGCTCAAATCTCAAAAAGCAAAGGACAGTAAAGTAAAAGAGCTCAGTGGTAGTCCTCAATGATATATCTCGGCCTCGTTCTCGTCGTTGTCGTCACTCCTAGACTCCTTGAAGTACCTGGGGCTCCGCTCCCATCTTTTCCTTTTGAGGAGGCTTTCACCGATGAGGTTTCTCTCTCTTTTAGGTTTCGCCTTTGAGTCTCTAAAGACTCTTTGGCGCAAGCCGCCCTTTTTCTATGTACTTCTCTTTCAACTGCACACTGCCAGCTGCTGGTTGTCTAATGCTCTCGTACTTGTGAGCTGGGGCTAAAGTGGCAGTGTTGTTCAATGTAGCTCTTGTGGCTATGGTCATTTTATGTCGTCATCCTCTAAAGGCCGCCCTAGTCTGCATCTGCATTTTCAATTTGCGCATTCAATTCAGTATACATGTCATTGCATATTGTATATCAATTGTTGAAAACAGGAAAAGGCCATCAAGTGTTGAAGCACACCTATCCAGCATCGAAGGCAACAAGTTAGTTTGGGATTTTGGGGTTTCATACCTGGGGTCTAATCACTACTGGAACTGGAGCCGGAACTGCTGCTCTGGGATAGTGCAATTTCAAAGGGATGCGCCACATGCCGTTCTCCCTACCCATTTCTCCATGGCAAATGTCAAACACACAGCCTCTCTATCCTACTCCAAGTAGTCTCTAACGACAGTTCGCCTGTCCCGGATGGCTACCTCTACTTTAGTCCAGCCTTTAGCACATCTTCCAGCAGTCTTATTGCTCTGCCTCGGATGGTCCTTGATAAGGAGATTGGCTCTGATTCCCCGCAGATGGAATTTAACCTACCTGACGCGACCTACCCGTGATTGTTGCGTTTCTTTGTGCCGAAGAAGGTTTAATCCCCAGCAACAACGGTCTATCTGTCCACGGCTGTAATTGTTTCCCCAGCTGCAGTCCTCCTTACCCATATCCATGCTATTTTTAAGGGTAATCTTTCCTTGGGATACTTGGATCAAATCAACGACGATCAGCCATGTCGTCCTTCTCAAATCAAATCAAATCAACGACGATCGACCATGTCGCCCTTCAAATCAAATCAACGACGATCGACCATGTCGCCCTTCAAATCAAATCAACGACGATCACCCATATGTCGCCCTTTTCAAATCAAATCCACGGCGATCAGCCATGTCGTCATTCAAATCAAATCAATCAACGGCGATCAGAGCCATGTCGCCCTTTTCAAATCAAATCAACGACGATCAGCCATGTCGCCCTTTTCAAATCAAATCAATCGGTGGCGATCGACCATGTCGTGCTTCTCAAATCAAATCAATGACGATCAGCCATGTCGTCTTTCAAATCAAGTCAATCAACGACGATCAGCCATGTCGCCCTTCTCAAATCAAATCAATCAACGACGATCAGCAATGTCGTCTTTCCAATCAAGTCAATCAACGACGATCAGCCATGACGTCCTTCTCAAATCAAATCAATCAACGACGATCAGCCATGTCGTCCTTCTCAAATCAAATCAATCAACGACGATCAGCCATGTCGTCCTTCGAATCAAATCAATCATCGACGATCAGCCATGTCGTCCTTCTCAAACGATGATCAGTCATGTCATCACTGACGATCAGCCATGTCGTCTTTCTCAACGATGATCAGTCATGTCATCAACGATGATCAGCCATGTCATCACCGACGGTCAGCCATGTCGTCCTTTTCAATGATGATCAGTCATGTCATCACCCCGATCAACGGTAATCAGAATATCGTCCGCATTCACACCCTCAATGACGATCGGAATATCGTCCGACCGATCCATAACAACGGTCTGCCCGTCCAATCAGTCTACAACACTGTCCGCTTATCCTGGTCCACATTGGTCTAAAAGTAGCGCATCGTTCAGCAATCTTATTGCTCTGCCTCGGATGGTCCTTGATAAGGAGATTGGCTCTGATTCCCCACAGATGGAATTTAACCTCCCTGACGCGACCTACCCGTGATTGTTGGAGTTTCTTTGTGCTAAAGAAGGTTTGATCCCATGCGGCAATGATTTGTTCGCAGCTGATTATTCCCCAGGAGAGTCCGCCGCGACATTCAATGATGGTCCACCCATCATTATTTCCCAACAGCGTGTAACGATCTTGAAATGGTCCGCCTGTCTTTCCTATCAATTCAACCAGCGACAGTCTGCTCGTTCAAACAATTTATCCCCAGAAGAGTTTGCCTTGGCCCGCCCCCAACGGCTACCTCTGCTTCAGTCTAGCCTCAAGCGCATTTTCCAACAGTCTTATTGCTTTGCCTCGGATGGTCCTTGATAAGGAGATTGGCTCTGATTCCCAACAGATGGAATTAAACCCGCCTGACACGACCTACCCGTGATTGTTGAATCTCTTTGGGCCAAAGATAGTTTGATCCCAACAACAATGACCTGTATCTCTCAAATCAACGATGGTTCGCCCGTCCACTTTCAAATCAACGATGGTTCGCCCGTCCACTCTCAAATCAACGATGGTTCGCCCGTCCACTCTCAAATCAACGATGGTTCGCCCGTCCACTTTCAAATCAACGATGGTTCGCCCGTCCACTCTCAAATCAACGATGGTTCGCCCGTCCACTCTCAAATCAACGATGGTTCGCCCGTCCGCTTTCAAATCAACGATGGTTCGCCCGTCCACTCTCAAATCAACGATGGTTCGCCCGTCCACTCTCAAATCAACGATGGTTCGCCCGTCCACTCTCAAATCAACGACGGTTCGCCCGTCCAATATCAAATCAACGACGGGTCGCCCGTCCAATCTCATATCAACGACGGTTCGCCCGTTCACTCCCAAATCAACAGCGGTTCGCCCGTCCAAGTTCAAATCAGCGACGATCTGTCCGTCCAAATTCGAGTCAACGACGATCTAGCTGTTTAATCTCAAGTCAACGACTCCGAGAGAAGATTATCCTCGGGAGAGTCCGCCTTCTGTAACAGCCAGCTCTGTCCATTCAACTTCAATCAAGTGGCGATCAATGTCATCCATATTGTCCCCAGCAAGCAGCCGCTCTGTCTGTTCAACCTCAATCATCCAATCAATTCAATCAACCAGGTTCTTTAAAGTTCTGTACTTTCATTGACTCGTATGTTCTGTTCTGGATAGCCTTGTGGGGTGTCTAGAAAACCTTTGACGTTACTTGTACCAAGACAATGGTGCTCCAAGTGCCGTCAAAGGGGGGCTACTGTAGACACCCTATTTTGGACTGTCCAGATTAGTTTACTTACGGTCTTTGATTCCCCTATGATGATTAATGGTCGAGAACATCCGAAGTTGATGATGTGTTTGAGCTTTGAGCGTCCCGAACCTCGTTCAAACCCTTTCAAAACCCTTTCCAAACCCTTCGAGCCGGAACCAAATGGCCTCAACAAAACCCTGCTTCAGCACGCTGGTTATCAACTGACGCACGCTGGTGCAGTGCCACGTGTCAGTCATCAAGCATGGAACCAGTTTGCATTGGCGCACGCCAGTCCATCAGTGGCGCACGCCACATGTTCCCAGTCAAATCACCTTTTCGGGACCACTTGCCTGAGACTTTTGTGGCCACCCTGACGTGGTCTACAGTTCCTTTGATGATTATATCGTCCAGAACTGTCTCCCCCTCTCTCCTACACATCTCCCATCACCCTTCCCTCTCATTAAAGAGAAGGAAGCCTTCCCTTCAAACCCAACCAGCCCCAACCAGCTGGTTACCAGTCCCCTCTCTTCTATATATACTCCCTCTCTCACTCTTGCAAAAGGTTCACCAAGTCAAGGGTTAACACTCATAATAGCTCCTAAGCTTCCTTCCACCTTCTCTCTCTAGCTCTTTCTCTTGTTTTTCTTTCACCCATTGAAAACAAGACAAGAGAGAGTAGTCTCTGGTCCTACATTGTCTTTCTTCATCCATCCATCCATCCATCCATCTCAAGGCTCAAACCATCCATCAACCTCAAACCAAAGGTATACCACCTTTTGTTCTGGAATTTATTTCGACCCCTGAGGGGAGTTAGTAGAGCCCAGGCTGGTAATCAATACCACACCTGATCTCAAAACTAGCAAATAAGCAAGGTCGTGCTAGGATCCGTGGCGCACGCCAGTCCACTACAGCCGTGCGCCAGTCATGGCTGCATGGCAGGACTGGTGTGGGACCACCGACCATCCATTTTTTACTTTCTTTTCGTTCTGATCACCTTTTAGCATGCTAAAAACCAGTTTACAGTTTTCCCTATCTTAGAACTGTGTAGTTAGTTGTCTGCTTCAACTGCGTAGTAAGGCCTCTGGGATCCTTCTGGTCAAGTCCAGAACCGAGATGAAGTAAAGCCAAGCCTTTGGGCCAAAGGGCATGTGGCGCACGGTCATCCTTGACCGGCGTGCGCCGATGTTCCCGAGCTCGATGGCTGGCCCCTTGCTTCCTAGCTTCGATTACGGCCTCTGTTTAATCCCCACTGCTTATGGGGTTTTCACCCATTTATCTGCTTGATTTGTTCTTTGTATTCTCAAAACTATACATATGTCGCTATATCAACTACGTGGTTTGTCCTGGTGTGCACCGGTCCATTCCCGAGCCCGCAGGGTTGAGTTCAGAAGCCGTGAGCTTGGCCCACCGGCCAAGACGCTTTGTCCTATGGTGGCGCGACGCAGCGCTTTCCTAGTATGCGATGCTTTGGCAGTGAATACTAGTTTATTCTGCGTGTCTCACTGGTCAAGTGTTCCGCCGCCCAAAACGCTCACGAAGTGTTTGTTCTCAATCTATTATCATTAATCATATGCCATTCACCACATTTTGCCATGCAAATATAACTAGCCATTTGTGAATCCCCATTAACTGCTCCCCAGCCATAACTATCTAATAAATGATCAAAGAGAGAAAAATGCAAATGTTTTATAAAATCTGCCTAAGTAGAGACCGGTCTCGGATTGGGCGAGAGGGTGCCATAAAACCCTTCCTCTCTCATATGGCTCCCGAACCTCAGATATCGAAGGTGGCGACGGACCAGTCTACAAACCTTTTCAAATCAAACAAACGTGAACAAAAGCGTTCTTTTTTTTAAAATCGGTTTCTTGGGTGTTTTCCGCAAAACCCGGGTGGCGACTCTCTCAAAACGGCATTTCGTCATGCTTTCAAACAAAAAGGGCGCAAACCTATCCCCCCGCATACCGAAAATGCGGGGATTTTCAGGGGCGTGTGCCCACATTGGTTTGACGAACGCTACCGTCACTACTACAAAATGATATAAAGATCACGGTACAAAAACTAAAAAGATCTCACTTTTTGTAAAAGCGTAATAGAATGTTATAGACTATAGTTTTCATCTCAGTTATACGAAAAAACTGAGATGGAAAGATTTTTTAATCTCAATAATCTAAAAAGTGAGATCGTAACTTGAAGAATAGATCTCATTCTCAAAAAACTGAGATTATATATGAAAGAATATATCTCGGTTCAAAAAAAACTGAGATGAAATTTTTTTTTAATTTCAGTAATCTAAAAGTGAGATTGTAACTTAAAGAATATATCTCATTTCAGAAAAACTGAGATAAAAAAAAAATCTTTAATCTCAGTCATCTAAAAACTGAGGTCGTAAGTTAAACGCATAAGTTATATTTTAAATATTTCAATTATACATTGAAAAGTGTGTGTGGTGTAGTTGGTTAAAGTTTCTATGTAAAACTCATGAGACTTGGGTTCAAAACCCACTAGGAGAAATAGAGTAGGATTTTTTTCCTTTAGGAAAACACCACTTTTAATCTCGATTTTTTCAAAAACTGAGATTATTTCTCTAAACAACCACAGTTTTATAATAAACTGAGATGTTAAGCTATTAAAGGTCACGGTTTTATCATTTTAATCATAGTTTTTATGTTTTTAGTCACGGTTTTAATGAGTTTTAATCACAGTTTTTATCCTGTGGTTAAAAGATAGAGACTTTTAGTTTCACCTTGATAGACCACGGTTTTGAGTGCGAGATTTAAAGTGAAAGATCACACCAAATGACCGAGGTCTTTATCTATTTTTGTAGTAGTGCGTATCTAAAGAAGGTTCGTCCTCGGAATTTCCTTCTAAAGATAAAGGAATAGTGGGAGGATGGACTGCACTAATTACAGTCCCGTTCATAGAACTTCTCCAATTCCTATGATAGTCCTGTATGACATTTATGGATCTATCCACATCCAGGAAGTATTTTTCATAAAACCATTGGGTAAAAGGGATTATTTTCTTGGCACGTTCAAGCCATTCATAGAATTCCCTTTTGAATTCCTACAATTGATTCTCATTAAAGTTTCGCGAAACAGTTCCTTCATTAATTTGCCTCTTTGTGCTTATTGTTTATTCTTAGTTTTTGCGAATTTGGCTTGTTTTTCTTATCTCTGCCTTTGAATGGAAATCTTGTAAATGCCGAATGGCTTTATCGAATGAAGTTATTAGCTTCGGATTAAAACAAAACAAAAAAAAAGAATCAGGCCTAGTATGTATCCCCATCCTCAACCAAGCACCTCACAGATCAGACCTCGTAAGAACCTAGCACAAATACATAGCACTCCCTCCGTTTGTCCAGTCCGCAAAACCATAATGTAAAAATAAATAGTACAATTTTTACGGGAAAGGTTCAAAAAAATTTCAACAATTTACTAGATATTGACGAGTTCTTTTAATTCATGAAAAAAGTTTGTATTTTTTCTTAAAAGAGATGCATTACTTATTTTTAATCCCAGTTTTACGGACCGGACAAACATTTTGGGACGAAAACTTTAAATGGGAGAACTTTCCCCAAGTCCACTATACCACTTTTGAAACCCCATAAGTCCACTCCTAAATTTTTAACCCCCTAGGTCCACTAACCTATTAGTTAGGATATAATACCCCTGCTTAGTCTAATATACCCCTGTTTTTAAAAAACTTTTTGCCACGTTTTTTAATCCAGTTCAAAAACATCCGTTTCAAAATTCTCCCAATCCCGGAAAAAACTCCCGAATATTCTTGGGAGATTTCAACTACAAAACCCTCTCCCTCCCCCCTTCCTTCCTCTCTCCCTTTCGAAGCAAATAATACCGACGAAACCTGGAAAATAATCCCAGCCCAAGACGGTTCGTGTAGAGCACTGGATCACCGTCGGCGTTCTTCGTTCAGCAACGGTGTCGCTTCTCGGCTCGTCACCGTTCGTCGCCGTAGTTGCAGTCGTACCTTCTTCGTAGTTCGTCGCCGTAGTTGCAGTCGTACCTTCTTCGTAGTTCGTCGGCGTTCATCACCCGATCTTCACCCGTTCTATTCCTGTGCTAGTGGTCGTTCTTTGCTAGTTCTTTCCGAATTCGATCGATTCACTACCGTCATTCTGCATCCTCGTCGCCGTCGAAACCCTTCGGTTCATACCCATTGCCGTCAATCTCATCCGGTTGCTTCGATCCATTCGGTATGTTTCTTAGAAACTTAAAAGTGAACTTTGGGTATATATGGTTATATATTTTTGCTATATTGGTAAAGTTAGGGTTTTGATTGTATAACAGACATGGGCATGTAAAGTTAGGGCTTTATATATGAATATTGGGTTATATGTTGCAAATGTGAACTGTATGCGACTCAATCTCCACCGTTCAGTATGTTTATTTGAAATCTACAGGTGAACTTTGGTATATATGGTTATATATATTTGTTTGCATGCAAAGTTAGGGTTTATGTTATACTATAAACACATGTGAGCATGTTTATGTTTATATATATGGTTATATATATAAGTTGGTTTTATAGATAAAACTAAAGCTAACGAATATATTTTTTCCTCACTATGTATATGAGATATATATAGTTATATATCCAATAATGTACCCAGTATCGGGCCATCATTCCTTACGGACATGGGTAAATGTGATTTTGCTAGTATAACATCTTTGTTTTACATTTGACCGCTGATTATCATGAACGTATAAAGCCGTATGTTTCCATATGTTTAATTTTTTCATTATGTGTGCAGCAATGACTAAGCCAAAAAGCACAGGCAAAGAGTTGGTACCTGTGGCGTACGCAACAAATGCTCATCCATTAGCAATGATTGACCCTCGAAAACAGATGAGGCAGAAGAAATCACCACGGAAGCGAACAATGGACCCATCTAACAAAAACAGTGAGGATAAGTCTGAAGTAGTCAGGTCTTCCTCCCCCTCCCCCGGGAAAAAGGAGGCCGCAATGAAGAGGAAAGCATCAGAAGTAGCTGCTGTAGAAGCAACTGACAAAACTTCCTCCCCAACCCCAATGAAAAAGGTTACCCCGACAAAGAAAAAGAAATTGAACACAGTTAAAATCAAGATCACACACCATGGGAAAAAGCCAGAGACTGAAGAGGTTTATGAGAGAAAGAGGAAAAGGCCAAACAGGGAATATGAAGGAGTTATAGATCTGCAAACCCCAACAAAGAGAGTGACACGATCTTCTGAGGCATTGCAGAAAATGCAAAGGGGTAATGACAGTGAAGAAAAAAAGTTCGACAAAGGAATTAAAAGAAAAACAAGGTCTTAAGTCCCCAAGGACGGATGTTTGAACAGAAAACCAAAGGTGAATAAAAAGGAAAAGGGGGATGAAGAAGAAGAGGAGTGGAATGAAGAAGAGGAGTGCAATGAAGAAGGAGGTGACCCCAAGCTATTATTATCAAGGGAATAGACTCGGGGTGACCCTGCGCTCGAGGGAAATAGACCCGAGGTGACCCTAGTGTTCATCGAAAGAATATATCTGATTAAAGAAAAGAAAGATTCTATGATGAAGGGATTGAATAATGATGATTGTAGACTCGAGGAAGACTGTAGTATCGTATGTAGGACAATAAAATGATTTGGAATTGGTTATAGACTAAAGTGGATTAACGTAAGCTTATCGATGTATCTAGTCTGAGGAGTGGACGGTTAGTGACTTTCCGGTGAAGTCTAGAATCCTTTGATCTAAGAGTATAACTCGGTGGTAATCATTCGTACTTTGGGCGTATCCATCAATATTCACTCACTCATTCATGGTGCATGACTCATTTCATTTTCATATAGTTTGAGCTTAGAACTCTCTACTGGGCACGTGTTTTGCTCAACCCTATCCTTCTTTCAGGTACACTCGAAGATTGTGATACGAAGTGCTTGGCGTGCATTTTGACTTCATCCTTTTGAAAGCTAGTACGGGAAATCTGTTGGGCTTGTTTTTTTGTAAAACCCTCTGGGAATGTAATATTAATTTCTAATACGACTATCATTTGATCAAGGAGGATTGTAAACTCTAAACCTTCTTTTTCATTATGTAACTTGTATCGTCAAGCTTGATTAGAAACTTTGAATTTTAAATTTGCAACTATGGGAATGAACCTTGATTTGGGGTATTATCTGAATTATTGCGAGGTATTGTTATTCAGAAATCCTTATTCTTTATGTTAAAAATGGAGGGCGTGACACCACCAATCAACCATTGTACCTATCAATCGTGCTATACAGTTTGCTAATAAATTTCCTGATGAAATTATTGATAAAAACCAATTACAGAGATTTTTGGGGTCTCTTAATTATATTGCTGAATATTACCAAGATCTTCGCAAGATATGTCAACCTCTATTTGATCGACTAAAAAACAATCCTCCTCCTTGGTCATCTGTTCATACTTCAATTGTTAAAAAGGTTAAACAGTATGTCAAAACCCTTCCCTGCTTAGGAATTCCTACTACTAACTCCTTCAAAATCGTTCAAACAGATGCTTCTGATATTGGTTATGGTGGTATCCTTCTCCAAAAACTCAGCTCAAGCTCTACTGAACAAATTGTTCGCTTCCATTCCAGTCGCTAGAATAAAGCACAAACTAATTATAGTACTATTAAAAAGGAAATTTTATCTATCGTCTTATGTGTTTCTAAATTTCAAGACGATATACTAAACCAAAAATTTTTGGTCAGAGTTGATTGCAAAAGTGCTAAATATATTTTGAAAAAAGATGTTGAGAATATTGCTAGTAAACAAATCTTTGCTCGTTGGCAATCTATTTTAAGTATTTTTTATTTTGACATTGAATATATTAAAGGCAGTCAAAACTCTATTCTTGATTTTCTCACTAGAGAATTTCTACTAAACAATACTGCATTGTCTGATTGAGGGAGAAAAAAGTGAGGATTATTTAGTAAGCACTGCTAAACAGCATATAGGAAATATAGGAACTGCTGTCACATTGGTGACCCATTAACCAGACTTAGAAGATAGAACCAATAGTGTAGCAGAGACATTAGTTTTAAGTTGCATACTTATTTTAACTAACCAATTGATTATCCTGCAGCAATGACGGATAAAAAGAAGCAGTTGACACTTTCATCTTGGGCTGATCAAGCCGAAAAAACTGATAAGAACAGATTCCAAGTCCTCGGGAAAATTCCCAATACTAGTTACAGTTCAGTCTTAAGATCTGTTCAAACCCCTAGTCAAAATATTATGAATGACCCATTTTGTTCAAATCAGCAACTTGTTCAAACTAATCAGCCCATTTTCCAGAATTATACTCCCACTGAGTATATGTTAAAACCAGTCACCATTAACCTTTTTCATGTTGAACCTGCCCATAAAAATATCAATGATCCTATTGAATTAGTCAAAGCATTCTTTCCCCCAGCTGGATGGCACTTCATCCCAGCTCACCCTGATAAAACCCTTTCATTTTACCAAGACATTCTCCTCAACCACCAGCCTGTCCTTATTAAACCCATTACAGATAAACGTGACTCCAGTAAAATCATCTACCATTCCATCTATATTCACAATATAGTAAGCCTTGGTGAATGGGGAAATCCCTCTCTACTCAGAAAACTCCCTGGTCATTCTATCCAGTATAGCTATTATGATTATATTGAATCCTAGTCTAAAATACTACTTCATGAAACTGATAAATTTTCCCATTCTTGGTTCATCCAATTTGATCACAAGTTCAAATCTGTTATACCATCATGGTTCTCGAGATGGTGGCAACATTATGGAGCCACCCCTGATATTTTGTCTGCTGAACTCCTTGATAATGTTAATCTATTCTCCACTGTGTTCAAAGTTGATAAACATACCAGTCAATTTCCAGTCCTGCTGCTTTTCATGGTAAAATACAAAGTTCCATGGATTATTAAATGGAGATACAACCTGGTCAACAATGTGGTCTCTCACCAATACTTGGTCAAATGGTGGGGACAGTACAACCATGGTAAAATAATTTACCAGGTCCAGAAGGAATTTCCAATTGAAATGATTACTCCAACACCTGCTCAAAAGATCCAACCAGCTCAACCTGCCCAAAAGGCTCAACCAGTCAAACAGGAAGCAATACCTTCCCAGCCTGCTTCATCTACTGTTTCAACAATCAGACTTGGAAGCCCTACTCCCAGATCTTCCAAGCAATCAAAATCAAAAGCAAAATGTTCACAACTGCTAATGCAAGCCCAGCAATTAATTGCTCAAGCTAGTCAAGAAGAAGATGAAGACTTCTCTGATGAATCTGCTACATCTAATCCTTATGGATCAACATTTCAAGATGCCCAAGACCCGTTTGCCTGATAAAAAGCTCTTTGCAAATGGCTGCTTTACCCAATCAAGTACTAATCAATCAACTTTCCAAAATGGAAACTATTCAATCAACTACTGTTCATGAACAGTACCACCGACAGATTACTGTTCACTCAAATCACTATTCACCCATCACTATTCATGCACGAGAAGACAAGGAATCGTCTGTTCAACTGTTCACCTTCTGAAAACAGAAGGCATCTGTTAACAGTTACTAAATTGCTTTTCACCGAAAGCAAGTCACATGGCCACAGTAGGCCAATTATTAAATGTGAAAGACAGTGATCCTTAATTCTATAAAAGGATACACTGGCTTCTGCTAAAACCAAGCCTCTTCTTGGCTCTTCTTTACTCTCTTTCTCTCTCTTGTATTTGCAGTTTCTTTCTCTTCTCCCTTCCCCTGTTAAACCAGTAAGTCTTCTGGTACTGATGAGTTGATCCTCTCTGATCTCTATCAATGTTAAACTGATTTTGTTCATAATTCTCCATGGTTGGCTCAGCCACCTAATTATTTATGTTTTGTTTATAGATACTCCATGGTTGGTTCTACCACCTACTTATCTATGTTGTTTTAATTACTGTTAATGGACGGCTGTGCTGCCTGGTACTAACTCTGATAATGTCTCTGTTCTTCTTCCTGTGGCTCCCCTTCCGCCCCCAAATGGTATCAGAGCCAAGTATGGAGTAGTGTCCCGTAGGGGTGGTGGATGGGTTATAGCTGACTAGTGGTAGAGATGAGTGGATGAGTCATTACTGGATGGTTTATTCTTGGTTTAGTATATCGTCTTGAAATTTAGAAACACATAAGACGATAGATAAAATTTCCTTTTTAATAGTACTATAATTAGTTTGTGCTTTATTCCAGCGACCGGAATGGAAGCGAACAATTTGTTCAGTAGAGCTTGAGCTGAGTTTTTGGAGAAGGATACCACCATAACCAATATCAGAAGCATCTGTTTGAATGATTTTGAAGGAGTTAGTAGTAGGAATTCCTAAGCAGGGAAGGGTTTTGACATACTGTTTGACCTTTTTAACAATTGAAGTATGAACAGATGACCAAGGAGGAGGATTGTTTTTTAGTCGATCAAATAGAGGTTGACATATCTTGCGAAGATCTTGGTAAAATTCAGCAATATAATTAAGAGACCCCAAAAATCTCTGTAATTGGTTTTTATCAATAATTTCATCAGGAAATTTATCAGCAAACTGTATAGCACGATTGATAGGTACAATGGTTGATTGGTGGATGTCATATCCCAAAAATCTTACTTTGGTTTGGAATAGTTTAATTTTTGGAGCAGAAATGACTAAACCATTGTATCTAATAGTATTAACAAAAGAGTTTAAATGTTTCCAATGCTCATCAATGGATTTAGAGAATATGAGAACATCATCAATGTAAACTATGATAAAATGACTAAATGGATTAAATATTTCATTCATGATGTTTTGGAATTCACTAGGAGCATTTTTTAATCCGAATGGCATAACATTCCATTCGTAATGACCAAAAGGAGTGGTGAAAGCAGTTTTGTATCTATCATCAGGGTGGAGCTGTATTTGCCAGAATCCACTTTTTAAATCAAATTTAGAAAAAATTACTGCTTTACTTAATCTGTTGATCAAATCTTTTTTATTAGGAATTGGGTATCTAATCCATTCCAAAACCTCATTTAATGGTTTATAGTTAATAACAAGACGAGGAACTCCTCGTTCTTTTTCAGCATTTTTGTTAACATAAAAAGCAGAACATGACCATGGTGACTTACTTTTTTGAATAATTTTATTAGCAAGCAAAGAATTAATTTCTTCCTTACAGGTTTCCATTAATTCGTGATTCATTTGAATAGGTCTAGATTTAGTAGGTATTTGAGATTCATTAAAATTTTTAATATAAGGCAGGGTTACTATATGTTTTTTCCTGTGCCAAAAAGCACTAGGGAGATTAGAACATATACTTTTTTCTAATTTTTCTTTAAATTTTTTAATTTGGTTACTAAGATGTTCATTAGTCAACTGGAGTTCAATATTTTTATTTTTAATTTCTTCTTGCAAATATTTTAGTTGTTTTTTCTTTAACTGTTTTAATTCCATTAATTCTGGAGGTGTTAAAAATTTAAATATTACCTGTTGACCAAAAGGTTTAGTAATCAGACCCTCTTTATTAGTAGTAAAAGGGTAAAGTAAACAGATAAATGGTGTTCCTAAAATTAACCTGTCAGTTAAATCAGGGGCTAAAACAATAGTAGTTTTAAAACAAACATTATCTTGGCAAATATGAACTTTGGGTAGTTTATATTCTATTTTTATCTTAGTATTATTAGCTGCACTTAGTAGGGCAGTGGTTTTTTGAAAATACATAGTAGGTACAAGGCCCTGCTGTATGCAATTTAAATCAGCGCCAGTATCAATGAGAGCATTTACTTCAATTTGATAATCTTTAACAATTAGTTTTATTGTGGTGTACCATTTTTGGTAATATTCTTTTTGATTATCTTCATTGTTACCAGTTTTTAAGCTCGAATCTGATTCTTGTAATTTTTTAATCTCTTTTTTAATGATCTTGGTTTCTTGTTTGAGATCCTGCAAAGTGGTTTCATTAGCTTTTACTAGTTGATCATTTTGTTTTTCAAAATTGTCGTTGGTTGGTACAACTTTGTTGACCACCTTTAATCCTTTATCAGGGATATCAAGAGTAAGACAAGGAGTATTAGTGGAATAAACAGAAGATAAGGCATATTGTTTAGTAGGTTTTTCATATACATTTTTTAACCAGTCAAAGAAATATATTTCAGTGTGATTTTTTATATAATGTTCCCAACGGGTTATAATCTTATCATGTTGACTAGATGAATATTTTTTTCTATAATCTTTTCTTTTTTGTTTATTATGTTTTGAATAAAATTCATCATATAAGTCTTCAAAGTCATTGTTGGTAACTTTATTTAACACACAGAGTGAGGGATCAACAGCCTTTTGGGAAATAGAGTCATTAGGTGATATATCATCTAAATCAGTAGGAGTAGGAGACCCTTGTGAGGTGTCATCCTCATCAAACTTTGAATGTGCAGAATAGCAAGGTTTACTAATATGTGAACTTGTTTCAATGCCTTTTAATTTAATATGTGGATTAATCAGATTTTTATCTTGTCTAGGTAGGCTAACCGAACTACTTGATCTGCTTAGTTCTTTGATTTTCAGGGGAGAATTCATTCTCTGTTGATCAAAACTTATCCTAACCGTTCCATCTAAATATTGCTTAATATAATCTAAATCAATAGTGCTATTTTGCATTTTATGAGGGTAACTATCATTTTCACTAACCCAACTGGTGGGTAATTTAATATCATTCCAAGAGATAGTTTTGGGCACTTGAATATTAGCATTAGTATTACTTTGAATCAAAATAGTTTTATCCTTAGGACTTTTAACCAAAGCATGAATGTTTAAATTAGTTTTCATACATTTATAGTAAATACGATAAATTAAAGCAAGTGGGTGACTACCCTCAAGCATATTAGTAATAGCTCCAGCAGTTTGAATATTTAAAGTTAATGCTTTCAAAATATTTTTGTCTTTTAAACTAAGGGGCAAATCAGGATAACAATTGAAGTAAACAGGACCATTGTGCAGGCTAGACTCCATTAGTCCTAGTAAAATATCGCTGTAAACAGTAAATCTAGCATCTCTGAGAGATAGTAAAACAGAAGAGTTTAATCATGTTCTTGACAGGGGTTTAATAGCAACTTCTATTAATCCAACAAGAATATAATTATATCCTCTGTCGAGGTGTCGTTTAATAGAGTCTTTACTGAGGAGAGAACATCTTTCTTCTTGTTTAGTAATGGCATAAACTTGTTCAACAGTTTTGGCAATTTGATCAGTTCTAAATTCGAAAACTGGATTTGTAAATTTCTTTAACAGGTATTTTTGGTATATTCCTATTTTGGAAATTGTTATTTAAATCTTGGTATTCATGTTCTTCCTGGTTTACTATGTCTGGTATAGAAGTTATATTAGAAGATGAATTAGCAGAAGAGTTACATCTAAACATTCTATTCATTTTGAGCCTGGAGTTTAACAGATGGGGATGGGTGGATAAGATCATACCTGAACTGGAGAGGGACTGGTGGATGACTGATACCTGGATGATTCATTCCCTTTTGTAAAAGAAACTGATCCGAGACTTATATCTAAATTAATCTTTCTATTTAACTTAATTTTAGAATTCTTATGTCACTTCTGTATAGACCTATAACCTGTTTAAAACGGATCCTACATCTACCTCTCTTAGTTACTGGTTGTATGACTCCTGTAACAGATTTGCTTTGCAAAGTGGATCCTAATTACACCGTTTAGTTACTATTCAATTTTCTGCTCATGCCCTGTCTGGCGGCGATCCGTTTGCCTCTCATGCCCTAAAACGCCTACCTTGGCTCACGACGGGACTTATTGTTCAGCGGCGGACAAATTCCTTTGGGGCGGCAGGTTCCTGAATAGTAATTTCAACAATGGTTTTCAGGCTTTGACTTTGAAAACACCCGAATCTTTGCTACAGTTGTCATCTTCCCAGTTTCTAATTGAAGAAAATCAGGCTTTAGTTGAAAACCTAGGACATCTACAGTTGTTCAAACCATCTTCCAAAACTCAAAAAATAAACAAATTAATTAAGACATAAACTCTGCTGTGTCTTTTACAAACAAGAATAAACCATCCAGTAATGACTCATCCACTCATCTCTACCACTAGTCAGCTATAACCCATCCACCACCCCTACGGGACACTACTCCAAACTTGGCTCTGATACCATTTGGGGGCGGAAGGGGAGACACAGGAAGAAGAACAGAGACATTATCAGAGTTAGTACCAGGCGGCACAGCCGTCCATTAACAGTAATTAAAACAACATAGATAAGTAGGTGGTAGAACCAACCATGGAGTATCTATAAACAAAACATAAATAATTAGGTGGCTGAGCCAACCATGGAGAATTATGAACAAAATCAGTTTAACATTGATAGAGATCAGAGAGGATCAACTCATCAGTACCAGAAGACTTACTGGTTTAACAGGGGAAGGGAGAAGAGAAAGAAACTGCAAATACAAGAGAGAGAGAGAGTAAGTAAAGAAGAGCCAAGAAGAGGCTTGGTCTTAGCAGAAGCCAGTGTATCCTTTTATAGGATTAAAGATCACTGTCTTTCACATTTAATAATTGGCCTACTGTGGCCATGTGACTTGCTTTCGGTGAAAAGCAATTCAATAACTGTTAACAGATGCCTTCTGTTTTCAAAAGGTGAACAGTTGAACAGACGATTCCCTGTCTTCTCGTGCATGAATAGTGATGGGTGAATAGTGATTTGAGTGAACAGTAATCTGTCGGTGGTAATGTTCATGAACAGTAGTTGATTGAATAGTTTCCATTTTGGAAAGTTGATTGATTAGTACTTGATTGGGTAAAGCAGCCATTTGCAAAGAGCTTTTTATCAGGCAAACGGGTCTTGGGCATCTTGAAATGTTGATCCATAAGGATTAGATGTAGCAGATTCATCAGAGGAGTCTTCATCTTCTTCTTGACTAGCTTGAGCAATTAATTGCTGGGCTAGCATTAGCAGTTGTGAACATTTTGCTTTTGATTTTGATTGCTTGGAAGATCTGGGAGTAGGGCTTCCAAGTCTGATTGTTGAAACAGTAGATGAAGCAGGCTGGGAAGGTATTGCTTCCTGTTTGACTGGTTGAGCCTTTTGGGCAGGTTGAGCTGGTTGGATCTTTTGAGCAGGTGTTGGAGTAATCATTTCAGTTGGAAATTCCTTCTGAACCTGGTAAATTATTTTACCATGGTTGTACTGTCCCCACCATTTGACCAAGTATTGGCGAGAGACCACATTGTTGACCAGGTTGTATCTCCATTTAATAATCCATGGAACTTTGTATTTTACCATGAAAAGCAGCAGGACTGGAAATTGACTGGTATGTTTATCAACTTTGAACACAGTGGAGAATAGATTAACATTATCAAGGAGTTCAGCAGGCAAAATATCAGGGGTGGCTCCATAATGTTGCCACCATCTCGAGAACCATGATGGTATAACAGATTTGAACTTGTGATCAAATTGGATGAACCAAGAATGGGAAAATTTATCAGTTTCATGAAGTAGTATTTTAAACCAGGATTCAATATAATCATAATAGCTATACTGGATAGAATGACCAGGGAGTTTTCTGAGTAGAGAGGGATTTCCCCATTCACCAAGGCTTACTATATTGTGAATATAGATGGAATGGTAGATGATTTTACTGGAGTCACGTTTATCTGTAATGGGTTTAATAAGGACAGACTGGTGGTTGAGGAGAATGTCTTGGTAAAATGAAAGGGTTTTATCAGGGTGAGCTGGGATGAAGTGCCATCCAGGGGGAAAGAATGCTTTGACTAATTCAATAGGATCATTGATATTTTTATGGGCAGGTTCAACATGAAAAAGGTTAATGGTGACTGGTTTTAACATATACTCAGTGGGAGTATAATTTTGGAAAATGGGCTGATTAGTTTGAACAAGTTGCTGATTTGAACAAAATGGGTCATTCATAATATTTTGACTAGGGGTTTGAACAGATCTTAAGATTGAACTGTAACTAGTATTGGGAATTTTCTAGAGGACTTGGAATATGTTCTTATCAGTTTTTTCGGCTTGATCAGCCCAAGATGGGAGTGTCAACTGCTTCTTTTTATCTGTCATTGCTGCAGGATAATCAATTGGTTAGTTAAAATAAGTATGCAACTTAAAACTAATGTCTCTGCTACACTATTGGTTCTATCTTCTAAGTCTGGTTAATGGGTCACCAATGTGACAGCAGTTCCTATATTTCCTATATGCTGTTTAGCAGTGCTTACTAAATAATCCTCACTTTTTTCTCCCTCAATCAGACAATGCAGTATTGTTTAGTAGAAATTCTCTAGTGAGAAAATCAGGAATAGAGTTTTGACTGCGTTTAATATATTCAATGTCAAAATCAAAAATACTTAAAATAGATTGCCAACGAGCAAAGATTTGTTTACTAGCAATATTCTCAACATCTTTTTTCAAAATATATTTAGCACTTTTGCAATCAATGAGTCTTCAATCATCCATTTGCAAACGGATTCGGGCAAATGGGTCTTGAACATATTCGGGTAGTCTCTGTTAAGCTGGTTGAGCAGTGGGTAGCAGCTGTTAAGCTGGTTGAGCAGGTTATTGACCAGTAGATGAGAAGCAGCTGTTAGGCTGGTTGATCTTATCAAGGATGTATGCCTAATCTTCCATCTGGTTTTCAAGATTTAGCAGATCCGTAGAGGACCAGTTGTTATAACATTCTTCCACCTCAGGGGTAGGACAGTAGTCTTCATCTGAAGAGGAACTGGATGAGCAGGGCTTGGCTAGTTGCTCTTCATACTGTGTTACCAAATTTGTGAGTTGAGTATGGAAGATAAACGGTACTTCATGAATTGGTTCAGTAGACCGAATCTTCTGCAAATGATCTTCACAAATTATTTTTGCTTGGTAAAATAGGTTTGTTTAGGGGTATTTTTATTGATCCTATTTCAGTTAATCTCGGGGGAGGACTAGCATTTCCATTTAAGTATTGTTGAATATAATTTAATTCGTCATCAGACTCATAGTTTTGAGTATGAATAAAATTATCTTCATTATCATAAAAGTCATTATCGTAATTATTACAATTATTTTCATTATCAGAAAAGTCATTATCATAATTATTTTCATTATCAGAAAAGTCATTATCACCATTATCAAAATTTTCTATGTTTTCTGTGTCTGACATTTTACTAGAGCCTGGAGTTTAATAGATAGGGGATGGGTGGATAAGATCATACCTGAACTGGAGAGGGACTGGTGGATGACTGATACCTAGATGATTCATTCCCTTTGTAAAAGAAACTGATCCGAGACTTATATCTAAATTAATGTTTGTAAAAGACACAGCAGAGTTTATGTCTTAATTAATTTGTTTATTTTCTGAGTTTTGGAAGATGGTTTGAACAACTGTAGATGTCCTAGGTTTTCAACTAAAGCCTGATTTTCTTCAATTAGAAACTGGGAAGATGACAACTGTAGCAAAGATTCGGGTGTTTTCAAAGTCAAAGCCTGAAAACCATTGTTGAAATTACTATTTAGGAACCTGCCGCCCCAAAGGAATTTGTCCATCGCTGAACAATAAGTCCCGTCGTGAGCCAGGGTAGGCATTTTAGGGCATGAGAGGCAAACGGATCGCCGCCAGACAGGGCATGAGCAGAAAATTGAATAGTAACTAAACGGTGTAATTAGGATCCACTTTGCAAAGAACTATTAATGTTGAATATAATCAAACAATAGTTGAAATCACTCGTTTGACCCTATTGGATCATGGACTGTTAAGACAACTTATTTTCACTGATCCGGAGCAGACTGATATTTTTACCAGAAAACTGGCTGTCTCCATTTTAAACCTTTTTGCTAAATATGGTTGCTTGAAAGCTCAAGTCCTGATAAAAAGCAAAATGCCTGAATGGACATGGACTGGGAATATCATCCCCGCCCAACATGTCATGCAAATCTCTGCTCAATGGCCGTTCAGCAGGATTCATCTTCCTATATATATATATGTCAACTTGCACACTACCATGGAAAGGTTTAATAAAACTATTAAAAAGGTTACACTACAAGACTTACATCTTGAAGTGGAAATTATTAAAAAAGAGTTAACTTTGATAAAAGCTCAATTGCCACAATCCAAAAAACGGGATATTAAACTTAAGCATGTTAAGATTTCTTCTGATGAATCTCCAGAGAGTGAAGAAGCTGATGACACTACTAATCTAGCAAAATCTATAGAAGAAAGTGAAAGGTTAAATCTAATTACACGAATTAACCTTCAGAAATGGTATGCTAAAATTAAATTAAAAATTGGTGATTTTGAAGTGTAAAACCAATGCCTTAGTAAATAGCACCAGTAGAGTAGAAACAAACATTAGAAGTAAGCTGCATATTGAAAATTTGAGGAGTTACTTCTCAAATCTTGTTCAAAGCATCCCACATGGTCCTATATCTGTAAAAAACCAAATGGTTTTCCCTGCTAATTTTCCTGCAGAATTGATTAATGATATCCAACACCGTGCCAGAAAAAATGGCCATAATTTTCAGGAATTCCTATTCCAAACCTTAACTGATTTGTCTACTAAAACTACTCCGGGCTTAACGATAACTTGGGAAGCCCTTTACAAAACCACCAAGATAGGGTTCAATGCCCTAAAATTAATCCAAACTGTTCTGATTATCCTTTGGAAAGTTGATTGCCAATGCAACCTAATTTATAGTATACCAAAGGCCTGCATTCATCTGTAGCATTTCAAAAACATTAATATTGAGTATAATAAAAAAATTAGTTGAAATTACTCCGTCAACCTTACTGGATTACGGATTTTTAAGACAACTTATTTTTACTGATCCGGAGCAGACTGACTATGTTAACAGAAAACTGGCTGTCTCCATTTTAAACCTTTTTGCTAAATATGGTGCTCTCCGATGCCAAGTCCTGATCAAAAGTAAGATGCCTGAATGGACAATGACAGGAAGTGTTATCCCTGCCCAGCATATTATGCAAATATCTGTCAACTGGCCATTTAGCAGGATTCACCTTCCTATCCAACTCATTGAAGATGAAATCCCTTGGCCCTGTTCCAATTCAATCTGTTCCCAAATCAGGCATTACAGAGCCTGGTCTATTGCCTCCAAGCTAGGAGATGACAGCCACAGCAACTATCCTGATATCCTCAACTACTTGATCTGTGAGGATTCTGTCCAAAAAATAAGATCCACTGAACCTATCGTGGAAGTTCCATTTATCTTCCACACCCAATACAAGCATTTGGTAATCAAATACCAAGAAGAACTAGTCAAATCTTATTCATCAACCTCTACATCATGCGCCACTACTGAAGCAGAGGATTATTGGAAGAATCTATCCTCTGAAAAACTACACAACCTTGACAACCTAATGGAGTATTAGTTGTTACTAATTATCAAGTTCAACCATATCACATGGAAAAGCATGCACTTTTACAGCTTTTCCAATTCAAGACAAAAATGATTGCCCGGGTTCCTATTCACCCGACAGATTACTATTCACTATTCACCTTTTTCACTATTCACTCAAGAAAAAGGACGGATCACTGTTCATTCAAACTACTTTTGCCTGAAGATCACATGTGCGGCACTGCTCAACTGCTTTTCCACCGAAAGCAGCTCACATGGCTACAGTTTGGCTAATTATTAAAATGTAATAGACAGTAATCCTTGTTCTATAAAAGGATTCACTCGTCTCTGTAAAAACCAAGTTCCAATTACCCAAGTTCCAACCAAGTTCCAATTACTTGGTTCTCTCTTTACTTACTCTCTCTAATGTTTGCAGTCTCTTCTTCCCTACTCCTGTATCTCTCCTGATACCAGTAAGTTTTCTGGTTCTGATGAGTTGATCCTCTCTGATCTTTATCAATGATAAACTGATGTATTGATTTTACTTACTATGGTTGGCTTTGCCACCTAACTGTTTATTATCTGCTCATGGTCGGCCCAGCCACCTTTATTAACTGTTTCATGGACGGCTCTGCCGCCTTATGTTTCTGTTTACTCTGATTTCCCTGCTTTAACTATGTCTCTGTTGCTTAGTCCCTGTAAGCCTTCCGTTGTCCTGGTATCAGAGCCAAGTATGGAGTAGTATCCTGTAGGGGCGGTGGATGGGTGATGACTGAACAGTAAGTGATGGGTGGATGAGTAATTACTGAGTTATCTGTTTGTGTTTTTAAAAGCTCATGATTTGGTTTTTGTAATCAAATATCTTTATCACTAACTTGATTCTATGAATATTGTAAGTAAGTCTATTTCTGATTATATCTGTTTAGGCACTGCTTAAAGCCACTAATTACTCCGATCACTGACACTTAAGCCACCTAGTTTATTGATACTGATCGCTTAAGCCACCCGTGGCAATATATCCCGCTTTTGAAGCCGAGGTGATGGCGTGTTTAGGGATCGGAAAGGCCCAGTATGGGTATGTGTGTATGTGGCCAGTATCAAGAAATTGGGTATGTGTGTATGTAACTGTGATTCGAGTAGTCTGGGGTGTATAACAGTATGTTCGAAACAGGCACAAATCTAAAACAGAAATACTAAGCAAGTTTACATCTAGAATTAAGGATAGTAGAAAGATCATTTGAGTATAAGTCTCAAATCAGTTTCTTTTAAAGAGATAAACAGGTTATTCAGGTATAATTCATCCACCTGTCCCTCCCTTGTTTAGGAATTACTTTATCCACCAATCCCCTACTCTGTTTACTCCAGGCTCTTATTTATAATGTCTGATTACGAATATTCTGATATAGAAAATGATGATAATGAATCTATTTTTCAAGATGAATCTGATGATGAATTAAGTTATATTAAACAATATCTAAATGGAAATGCTAGTCCTCCACTTAGATTGACTGAATTGGGATCTATTAAGATACCCCCTAGTAAGCCCATTCTCCTCAGTAAAAATACTTTACTAAAACAAAAATTAAAAGAAGTGGATGCTAAGCTAAAAGCCCGATTAAAAGAAATTGAGGATGAAAAATCCAAAAGTTTTGATATTGACGAACTTTATGACGAATTTTATTCAAAGAAAAATAAACAAAAAAGAAAAGAATATAGAATTAAGTATTCTTCTGAGCAACATGATAAATTAGTAGATAAATGGGAAAAAGAGACTGCAAACATTAGAGAGAGTAAGTAAAGAGAGAACCAAGTAATTGGAACTTGGTTGGAACTTGGGTAATTGGAACTTGGTTTTTACAGAGACGAGTGAATCCTTTTATAGAACAAGGATTACTGTCTATTACATTTTAATAATTAGCCAAACTGTAGCCATGTGAGCTGCTTTCGGTGGAAAAACAGTTGAGCAGTGCCGCACATGTGATCTTCAGGCAAAAGTAGTTTGAATGAACAGTGATCCGTCCTTTTTCTTGAGTGAATAGTGAAAAGGTGAATAGTGAATAGTAATCTGTCGGGTGAATAGTAACCCGTGCAATCATTTTTGTCTTCAATTGGAAAAGCTGTAAAAGTGCATGCTTTTCCATGTGATATGGTTGAACTTGATAATTAGTAACAACTAATACTCCATTAGGTTGTCAAGGTTGTGTAGTTCTTCAGAGGACAGATTCTTCCAATAATCCTCTGCTTCAGTAGTGGCGCATGATGTAGAGGTTGATGAACAAGATTTGACTAGTTCTTCTTGGTATTTGATTACCAAATGCTTGTATTGGGTGTGGAAGATAAATGGAACTTCCACGATAGGTTCAGTGGATCTTATTTTCTGGACAGAATCCTCACAGATCAAGTAGTTGAGGATATCAGGATAGTTGCTGTGGCTGTCATCTCCTAGCTTGGAGGCAATAGACCAGGCTCTGTGATGCCTGATTTGGGAACGGATTGAATTGGAACAGGGCCAAGGGATTTCATCTTCAATGAGTTGGATAGGAAGGTGAATCCTGCTGAATGGCCAGTTGATAGATATTTGCATAATATGCTGGGCAGGGATAACGTTTCCTGTCATTGTTCATTCTGGTATCTTGCTATTAATCAGGACTTGGCATCGGAGAGCACCATATTTAGCAAAAAGGTTTAAAATGGAGACAGCCAGTTTTCTGTTAACATAGTCAGTCTGCTCCCGATCAGTAAAAATAAGTTGTCTTAAAAATCCGTAATCCAGTAAGGTTGACGGAGTAATTTCAACTAATTTTTTATTATACTCAATATTAATGTTTTTGAAATGCTGCAGATGAATGCAGGCCTTTGGTATACTATAAATTAGGTTGCATTGGCAATCAATTTTTTCCAAAGGATAATCAGAACAGTTTGGATTAATTTTAGGGCATTGAACCCTATCTTGGTGGTTTTTGTAAAGGGCTTCCCAAGTTATCGTTAAGCCCGGAGTAGTTTTAGTAGACAAATCAGTTAAGGTTTGGAATAGGAATTCCTGAAAATTATGGCCATTTTTTCTGGCACGGTGTTGGATATCATTAATCAATTCTGCAGGAAAATCAGCAGGGAAAACCATTTGGTTTTTTTACAGATATAGGACCATGTGGGATGCTTTGAACAAGATTTGAGAAGTAACTCCTCAAATTTTTAATATGCAGCTTACTTCTAACGTTTGTTTCTACTCTACTGGTGCTATTTACTAAGGCATTGGTTTTACCATCATCGTCATTATCATGAGTGGTAATACTTACACTCCCTACATGAGATGACCTAATGCAGCTTACTAATCCCGAAAGGGAAGGCTCACTTTTTTCTCCCTCAATGCAAGAATGAGAAAATTGTTTTTCTAACAGTTTTAATCTCATGATGCAGAATGTGGTTTTTAGCTTGGAGTTGAATATTTTGTTGAAACAGTTTTGAGTATTTATTATTTAAATGTTTAAGTTCAGCAGAAGTAGCAATAGAAGCTTCAAGCTTATTTTGAGTAATTATATTTTGTTCACAAAAATAATAATTTAAACCATTTAAGCAGTTTACAAATTGTAAGTTATAACGATAATCCCCACACAAGTTCCAAATAGCATCAAGTAAACATTGTTGGGTTTCGTTAATATTTTGCAAATGGTTTAGTTTATTAAATTGGAGACTGGATCCTTCAGGAAGTACCGGCAATGTAGTTGCCCCCAGGGTTATGCTTCTTTGATTCATCTGAAAGAATATCAGAGTTAGCAGTATGATAAACAGAATAGTTTTATAATTGTGCTAAATCTTTTTGATCAGGAACTGATAGAAGTTCAAAAATTATTTTTTTATCAAAAACCTCCGTGGTAATTTTATCAGAATTTACTATGAAAGGGTAAAGTAGGTAAATAAAAGGTATTCCTAAAATAACTTTATCAGTTAAATTTTTTACTAAGACAAATGAGGTTTTAAAGCAAACATCATTTTGGCAAACATTTACTTCAGGAATTTTATATTTAATAATCATTTTGCTACCATTGGCAGAACTTAGTTTTTCAGTAGTAGTATGATAATATTTACTAGGTATTAATTCTTCCTGAATACAGTTTAAATCCGCTCCAGAGTCAATTAGAGCAGTGACCTGTACTTCAAAATCACCAATTTTTAATTTAATTTTAGCATACCATTTCTGAAGGTTAATTCGTGTTATTAGATTTAACCTTTCACTTTCTTCTATAGATTTTGCTAGATTAGTAGTGTCATCAGCTTCTTCACTCTCTGGAGATTCATCAGAAGAAATCTTAACATGCTTAAGTTTAATATCCCGTTTTTTGGATTGTGGCAATTGAGCTTTTATCAAAGTTAACTCTTTTTTAATAATTTCCACTTCAAGATGTAAGTCTTGTAGTGTAACCTTTTTAATAGTTTTATTAAACCTTTCCATGGTAGTGTGCAAGTTGACAATGGGTTTATTATATCTAGGTCCATCATTTTGCTGTCCTAGGACTTGTTTTAATTTTTTAACATATTGTTGTCTTAGTTCTATATCATCTATTTTACTGATTAAATCAATTAACAGTTCTTCCTCTGGTAATTCTTTAGAAAGAAAATTTAATTTTTTACAACATCCATCAGTGCAGCCAATTTTTATTTGGTTATCACTAGAACTACTAGCAGAGTGATATTCAGAGGATTGAGTAGTAGTTTGATCATTATCTGAATCACTCAGATGTGCAAGAGTAAAGAGAGAACCAAGTAATTGGAACTTGGTTGGAACTTGGGTAATTGGAACTTGGTTCTTACAGAGACGAGTGAATCCTTTTATAGAACAAGGATTACTGTCAATTACATTTTAATAATTGGCCAAACTGCAGCCATGTGAGTTGCTTTCGGTGGAAAAGTAGTTGAGCAGTGCCGCGCATGTGATCTTCGGGCAAAAGTATGTTGAATGAACAGTGATCCGTCCTTTTTCATGAATTAAATTAAAAATTGGTATGCTAGAACGATATACACACACATATATATATATATATATGTATATGAGTGGATGGAGATGTATATAGTTGAGGAGTAAGATATAGTTGAGGATTAAACGCCTAAGTAAATTGTAAGTTGTTCTTACCTCTGCTGATCTTTCTTTTAGTTATTTATTTTCTTGTTGAATTTTCAATTGGTAGATTAATTCTGTGTTATCATCGTAAGGGAACCTTGTCTCCTGGCCACCCGTAGGTAATCCGTAAAAGGTCCCCGAAAGTAAGTCCTAGTGAGAGGCAGTGAAAGGGGTTGGGAAAAAACCTGGGGTATGAGTTATACATGGTATGTTTCTATCATGGTAATTTAGGATTAAAATACTAAAAGGGAAAACTTTAGGAGAATAAAATACTAAAAGTAAAATCTTTAGGAGTAATCACAATGAACAGATTATTTAAGTGTAATTCTTCAGCCAGTTCTTCAATGGCTTCACTATCTGAGTTTCCGGACACAGTCAACCAAAAAGAACATAAGTATCAAGATTTAGATATAGGATTAGTGTGGGCTCCCGCGCCCGAAAGCGCTAATTCGAAGAGTCGCCACCCGGATTTTTGAGATGGATGATCCGAGAAACCGAGAGTTTGATTTGAAAAAGAAAGGCTTTTGGTCTAGTGAAAACGTTGAGATTTTGGATCCAGGAGCCACGTTACGAACGGGGAAGGTTTTGTTGAAAAAGCACCCCGCTCGCCCGGTAAAACCGGTCTCTACTAAGCATTTTAAATGGGGGATTTAATACCATTTGAAAAACTTAACTTTAAAACATATATGGGGAAGGGACACGGGATAGAATATAACACATTGGTGTGCTTGTGGTGCGAACTGTACAGAATGATAAGAATGATGCAAGCAAATATAATGAAAAACATTTGACAAGTTGTCTGGACCGTGGCCATTTCTTATGCGGCACACTGTAATGCCCCGCATGGCTCTTCAGTATGCCGCGCGTGGTACCTGTTCTGCTGTCAGTCTGTTACAAGCATTCAGGACGTCACCCGACCTCGGGACAGTACCACTCCATCAAGCCATGAACACAAAATAATTTTTGTTACATTTGATCATCCGAGATGATCTAAGAAATCTTATTTATGAAATAAAATATGGCTTGTAGATATGGTCTTGTTCCGAAAATACTAATGTCAGTATCTCAACAACAACAATGGGCCCGATGAATCATGGCCATGATCCAGACATTGAGTAAGAAAACAATAGCTAATGAAGTGTCGTGCGCTTAAACATGATACGCCGTGCGATGCCCGGATGCATCGCACGGTGCAACCAACACACCGTGCGGTACACCTGTCTACACATTCCAGAATCAGCTTGCTTTTACATGACAAAACAAACCATAGGTCCGCAAAATAGTTTGTTATATTTTTTGGATCTTCGAAAAATGATTTACGGGACCCTTTTGTTCATCTTATCATGTAAAATAATGTTAAAAGCTTTTTGAAATATTGAGAGATCTCATAAAGTAAAAAAAGAAAGACTTTCAACATGAAACTTGAATCTAGAATGTACCCGCACGATCTTTAAGCAATATTAGTCGAAATATGAAAAGAAAAAGCAAAAAAAGAAAAGAAAAAGAAAAGAAAAAGAAAAGAAAAGAAAAGAAAAGAAAGACTTTGAATGTAAAGCTCGTTTGAGATCCAATCTCGGTATAGGAAGACCGAGAAGGGCCTCGATCGGCTCCCCTCAAGGCTAAATGTAGTTTAGGCCAAGGAAATGGATTTATACCTTTTGATCGAAGCTTGGATGTGCTTGAAGGTGAAGGAATGGAAGTTGATTTGGATTGAACTTGAGAGACTTGAGAGCAAATGAGTGTAGAGAGAGATGTGTATAGTGGTGGTTGGTGTAAGAAGTTATAGTGAGAGAATCACAAGGGAGTATTTTTAGAGCGAGAGAGTGAGAGCCAAAAAAATGGCAGAGTAACTTTACTTAGAGTTGAAGGGGTACTTCTCAACTAGAGAGGGGATGTATTTATAGGCAAGAGAGCCAAGGATGATCACTAAAAGAGGGGAGGTGACTTCTGGGCCGAATAAAACTCATTTTCTGGCACAGACGCTCCTCCTGCAGGCGTTGCCGACAGCTTTCTGTGACTGTCAGAACTTTTTCTCAAGGTGCCGTGCGACGTAGTGGAGTCCCGTGCGAGAGAGTGATTTTTTGAATTTTCTAAGGTGCCGTGCGCCCTTTTGAAGTGCCGCGCGCTATGTGAATCAGCATAGCACACCGAACTCGGATTTGGACGTGGTTCAAAGCATTGGAAAGCTCGTCAAGTCCTCTTTCTACCCAATTGGTTTCACTCAAAGCCATTTTATACGTTAAAATATGTGCCCATTTTACCCTCAGTGTGTCATGGAAAAAGTTATTTTTGACAAGTTAAACACATTTTTCTCTTTTGCAATTGAACCGGGGGCCACCCTACATGGTTGAAATGGGGTTTTCTTGAGGTTAGAGAAGGAGTAGCAAAGGAGTAACAATCCAAGACTCGAAAGTATATTTTTCCTTATTTCATCATCGGGGAAACTTAAAGATTATTCGGAGGTCCAAATTGGGGTGTCTACAATTAGGAAATTGGAATATACCCAAAATCTCAGTAAAAGAAATTTACAAGTCAAGTTTCTTAAATGATACATTCCGTACTGATCAAATTGCAAAAACTGTAGAACAAGTTTATGCCATTACTAAACAAGAAGAGAGATGTGCTCTTCTCAGTCAACAATCAGTCAAACGTCACCTCGAAAGAGGATATAATTATATTCATGTAGGATTAATACAAGTAGCCATTAAACCATTAACAAGAAAAGGATTAAATGCCTCAGTACTACTGTCTTTAAGAGACAGCAGATTTACAGTCTATAGTGATAGTCTGTTAGGATTAATGGAGTCAAGTTTACATAATGGTCCAGTTTATTTTACATGTTACCCCGATTTACCCCTCAGTTTAAAGGATAAAAATATTTTAAAAGCATTAACTTTAAATATTCAAACTGCTGGAGCGATTAATCAAATGCTAGAAGGTAGTCATTCAATTGCATTAATTTACCGTATTTATTATAAATGTATGAAAATCAATTTAAATATTCATGCATTAGTCAAAAGTCCAAGGGACAAACTGTCCTTATTCAAAGTAGCACAAATGCTAATATTCAAGTACCCAAGACCATCTCCTGGAATGATATTCAATTACCAGCCAGTTGGCTTATTGAAAATGAGAGTTTCCTACAGAAACTCTAGAGTGACACGATTGATCTAGATTATATTCAACAATACCTAGATAGTGCTGTTAGGATAAGTTTTGATCAACCAAGAATGGTAAACCCTCCTTTAAGAATCAGAGAACTAAGTAGGTCAAATAGCTCAGTAGCTATTGGACGATCAAGTAGCTTAGTGTCTAGGCAAGATAAGAATCCACTTGACCCTAGAATTAAATTAAAAGGTGTTGAATCAAGTTCACAAATTAGTAAACCTTGTTATTCAACCCAGTCAAAATTTGATGATGAAGATACCTCTCTAGGATCTCCAACTCAAACTGATTTTAAAGTTGGAACACCAACTGATCCTACTCTACTAGTAATTAGTAAAGATTTTGAAATAAATTTTGATAGATTATATTCCGAATTTAAGTCAAAGAAAAATAAACAAAGAAGACAAGAATACTTTGCTAAATATACTTCTAGTAAACAAGATAGAATTCTAGGACTTACTTAAGTTGGATATCTAATTTTCCCTTTTAGTATTTTAATCCCAAATTACCATGATAGAAACATACCCTGTATAACTCATACCCCAGGACAAAATCTACAACAAGAAGTAAATCTAATTAAAAAAGAAATTAACAGATTAAATAAATCTAGTAAGACAGACTCAGATGAAGAATTACATAAAAATAGTAATAAGACAGAATGCAAAGTTAAACAAAAAATTAACCAACTTAATATCTCTGATAATGATAAACAACAAATTTTAGATATATTTAAAACAACACAATTAAGTAATTCAGAAAATGAAGAAATAATCCAATCATCAGAATATCATTCAATTAGTGATAATAATAGTTCTAGTGAAAATCAAATAGAAATAGGATGTCCTAATAACTGTTGTACTAAAACAATAAATGTACTTACCAAAGAACTACCCGAAGAAGAACTATTAATTGATTTAATCAGTAAAATAGATGATCCAGAATTAAAACAACAACATGTTAAAAAAATTAAAACAAGTTTCACTGCAACAATGTAAGACACCTCAATATAATAAACCCATAGTAAATCTTCATGCCACTATTGAAAGATTTAGTAAAACTACTAAAGAAATTACTCTACAAGACTTACAGCTTGAAATAGAGATAATCAAAAAAGAATAACATTGCTAAAAAACCAACTTCCACGCAGGAAGAAAAGGAATAAAAAATTTAAAAACATTAATTACTCTTCTAATGAATCTCTAATAAGTGATGAAACAAGTAGTCTCAAAGAGACACATTTGGATCCTGATGAAGAAATTAGTAACCAAGAAACCAATAGATTAAATCTGATAACAAGGATTAACCTCCAGAAATGGCATGCTAAAATCAAACTAATAATTGGAAACTTTGAAATCCAAGTTACTGCTCTTATAGATACAAGAGCAGACCTGAATTGTATTCAAGAAAGAGTAATACCTAGTCAATATTACCAAAAAACAACTGAAAGATTAAGTTCTGCCAATGACAGTAAAATGTTTATTAAATATAAAATACCTGAAGTAAATATTTGCCAAAATAATCTTTGTTTCAAAACCTCGTTTGTTTTGGTAAAAAATTTAACTGATAAAGTAATTTTAGGTATGCCTTTCATCTATTTACTTTATCCATTCACGGTCAATTTTGATAAAATCACTACTGTATTTTTATATCAACAAATAAATTTTGAACAATTATCAGTTCCTGACCAAAATGATTTAAAACAATTACAAGATTGTTCTATTCATCTCACTAATGTGATTAAATTGTCTACAGATGACACACAGAAGCATAACCTTGGGAGCAACCACTTTGCCAATGCTTCCTGAAGGATCCAGTCTTCAGTTTAAAAAATTAAATCATTTACAAAATATTGACGAAACCCAACAATGTCTCCTAGATGCATTCTGGAACTTGTGTGGGGATTATCGTTATAATCAACATTTCCTTAATTGTTTAAATGGCTTGAATTACTATTTTTGTGAACAAAACATAATTTCAATAAATAATGATAATGCTTATGCAGCAATTGCTTCTAAGCTACATCATTTAAATACTAAATATTCAAAATTATTTCAGCAAAATATTCAACTTCAAGCCAAAAACCATATTCTGCATCATGAAATTAAAACTATTAAAAAACAGTTTTCTCAACATAATGCATTGAATGAGCACAAAAGTGAGAATAATTTAGTAAGCAATATTAAGCATCATATAGGGAGTGCAGGGATTGCCACATATGGCATATTTATCAATGACTTAGAAGCTAGCACCAGTAGCCTAGCAAGCAACATTAGAAGTAAGAAGCATATTGATAACATGAGACAATATTTCTCTACTCTTTTAGAGAATATCCCAAAAACCCTTGTTTCATTAAAAATCCAAATAATTTTCCCGAAAAATTTCCCTATTGATTTGATTAAAGATATTCAAAATTTGGCTAGGAAAGATGGCCACTATTTTCAGGAATTCTTATTCCAAACTCTTACTGATTTATCTACTAAAACTATTCCTGATTTACAAATATCTTGGAAAACTCTTTACAATGATGACCAGGATAGGGTAGAATGCCCTAAAACTAACCCTATTTGCTCAAATTATCCTTGAGATAAAATTGATTGCCCTTGTAATTTAATATTTAGTATTCCGAAAGCCTGCATTGATTTGCAGTATTTCAAAAATATTAATGTTGAATATAATAAAAAAGTAATTGAATCACCCCAATGACCCTATTGGATCATGGGTTTTTAAGACAAATTATTTTTACTGATCCGGAGCAGAGTGAATATGTTACTAGAAAACTGGCTGTCTCGATTTTAAATATTTTTACTAAATATGGTGCTCTACGCTGCCAAGTTCTAATCAAAAGCAAAATGCCCAAATGGACATTCACTAGAAGCATTATTCCAGCCCAGCACATAATGCACATATCAGCCAACTAGCCTTTCAGCAGAATTCATCTCCCTATTCAGCTTATTGGAGATGAATTTCCTTGGCCTTGTTCAAAATCATATGTAGTCAAATTCGTAATCACCGAGCCTACTCAATTGCAACCAAGCTTGGTGATGTTAACCACAACGATGAGTTATATACTGATGAAACTGTTTGATTAATTTGCGAAGACTCAATCCAGAAGATTTGCTCTACTGACCCTATTGAAGAGGTTCCATTTATCTTCCATACCCAGTTCGGAAGATTAGTGGCTCAATATCAAGAACAACTACTCAACACCAATTCTACTACATCTACTCCAGTTATTGAATATATTGCAGAAGATGGAGAGGATTATTGGCACACTCTGTCTTCTGAAGAATTACAGAATTACGATAACATGATGGAATACTAGTCCACTATGTTATCATCAGTAAACTATTCAACCAGCTTTCCTATTCACAGGAAAAAGGAGTACTAACCAATCAACTTTTCGACAATGGAAACTATTCGATCAACTACTTCCTCTGTTCACAAAAGTTAATTGATTATAGTTATCCCACCTACTCGGGAGCCCTGCTCATCTACTCAGTAAAACCTCTGAAGAAACTACTATATCCAATCCGTATGGATCAGCATTCCAAGATGCTCAAGACCCATTTGCATAATGACAATCATTTGCAAATGGTTGCTCAACTGTTCAACACCCCATCCAGTCGCTGGAATAGTAAAAGCACTATTCTAATCAACTTTCCTGTAAAGGAAACTATTCAACCAACTGCTTTTACTGTTCAAATCACTATTCACCGGCAGCTACTGTTCATTCAAATCACTGTTCATCCTTTTACTATTCACTCACGGGAAAAAGGATCAATCAACTATTCAAATCAGCTGCTTTTACCGAAAGCAGAAGACAGAAGGCATCTGCCTACAGTTATTCAACTACTTTCCCACCAAAAGCATGGTTACAGTTAACCATTAATGAATTGTTAACAGTCCGTAATCCTTATTCTATAAAAGAATTCACTGGCTCTAGTCAAAACCAAGTTTTTTAACTTGGTTTCTACTACTGATCTCTCTCTCTATTGTATTTGCAGTTTCTTCTTCTCTTCTCTTCTCCTTCCCCTGTTAAACCAGTAAGTACTTCTGTTTAATGAAATATTAAAATGTTTATTCAATATGCTGTACTCTGTCTTGTTCTTCTTCTGTGTCTGTGCTTCTGCCCCCCTCATGGTATCACATACTTGTTTAGACACTGCTTAAATCTTTCAATAGTGGCATGAAGATTTACTATGGGTTTATTATATTGAGGTGTCTTGCATTGTTGCAGTAAAACTTGTTTTAATTTTTTAACATATTGTTGTTTTAATTCTGGATCATCTATTTTACTGATTAAATCAATTAATAGTTCTTCTTCGGTAAAAGCAACTAATTTGAATAGTTGATTGATCCTTTTTCCCGTGAGTGAACAGTAAAAGGATGAACAATGATTTGAATGAACAGTAGCTGTCGGTGAATAGTGATTTGAACAGTAAAAAGCAGTTGGTTGAATAGTTTTCTTTATAGGAAAGTTGATTAGAACAGTACTTTTACTATTCCAGTGACTGGATGGGGTGTTAAACAGTTGAGCAACCATTTGCAAATGATTGTCATTATGCAAATGGGTCTTGAGCATCTTGGAATGCTGATCCATACGGATTGGATACAACAGTTTCTTCAGAGGATTTACAGAGTAGATGAGCAGGTATGTGATTCTTCATCTAAGTCTGTCTTACTAGATTTATTTAATCTGTTAATTTCTTTTTTAATTAGATTTACTTCTTGTTGTAGATTTTGTACAGTAACATCTTTGGGGTTTTTGTTGATTTGTGTAATTACGTTGACTTTCTTGGATTCTTCTTTTATTCAATAGTTTGAATTTGGTGTTAATTAGTGGAGGACACTACACTACTCACGCGTACTAGTCATTCACACGTACAACTATTCATGGTACTATTCATTCACGGATTTACTGTTACTAATTGATTGAAATCAACTTTTACTTTAATGAGTCACTATTTATGTTTCCTGCTTTTATTGTACCAAACTAATTGATTCCCCAGTCATTTTCCTGGATAAATATCTGGGTTTCCCTTCCTCTTTCCACACACCTCTAAATCTTGATACTCATGTTCTTCTTGGTTGACTGTGTCCGGAAACTCAGATAGTGAAGCCATTAAAGAAGTGGCTGAAGAATGACACTTAAATAATCTGTTCATTGTGATTACTCCTAAAGATTTAACTTTTCGTATTTTATTCTCCTAAAGTTTGGGTGACTGTACCCATGTGACTAAAGTTGACTAAAGTAGTTAACTTTTACTTTTAGTAGAGGAATAGTTGAAAATGGATTCCTCCTGTCTAGTGCAGGTGACTATTCCTGCTTTCGGTGCTGGTGGGGGCCAACAGCATCTTTTGACTTTTGTCTGGTGTAGGTGACTATTATTTTAGGCAAATGGGTCCTGAGCATCTTAAAAGCAGACCCATACGGATTCTTGCAAGATGTTGCAGTGGCTAATTCTTCAGATGAATTGTCATCATCTTCTTGACTGGCTTGGTGGATTCTTATCTTGCCTAGACACTGAGCTACTTGATCGTCCAATAGCTACTGAGCTATTCGACCTACTTAGTTCTCTGATTCTTAGATGAGGGTTTACCATTCTTGGTTGATCAAAACTTATCCTAACAGTACCATCTAGGTATTGTTGAATATAATCTAGATCAACCGTGTCACTCTGGAGTTTCTGTGGGAAGGCATTATTTACTATTCATGCGTACTATTCATTCACGCGTACTACTATTCATTTACTATTCACGCGTACTATTCATTCACGCATACTACTATTCATGGTACTATTCATTCACGGATTTACTGTTACTAATTGATTGAAATCAACTTTTACTTTAATCAGTCACTATTTATGATTCTTATCTTGCCTAGACACTGAGCTACTTAATCGTCCAATAGCTACTGAGTTATTTGACCTACTTAGTTCTCTGATTCTTAGAGGAGGGTTTACCATTCTTGGTTGATCAAAACTTATCCTAACAGTACCATCTAGGTAATGTTGAATATAATCTAGATCAATGCCTCAGTACTACTGTCTTTAAGAGACAGCAGATTTATAGTCTATAGTGATAGCCTATTAGGATTAATGGAGTCAAGTCTACATAATGGTCCAGTTTATTTTAACGTTACCCCGATGGATTACCTACGGGTGGATAGGAGACAAGGTGCCCTAACGATGATAACACAGAATTAATCTACCAATTGAAAATTCAACAGGAAAATAAATAACTAAAAGAAAGATCAGTAGAGGTAAGAACAACTTACAGTTCAATCAGTTTAGTACAGTAAAAGCAGGAAACATAAATAGTGACTAATTAAAGTAAAAGTTGATTTCAATCTATTAGTAACAGTAAATCCGTGAATGAATAGTACCATGAATAGTAGTACGCGTGAATAGTAAATAATGCCAATTATATAATAGCTCTATAATTTAGAGATTATATAATAGCTTTTTAATAATTGGATGCAGGATGAACAATAAATACTTACTAATTCTGTGTATATAATAGCTTTATTCTCCTAAAGTTTTCCCTTTTAGTATTTTAATCCTAAATTACCATGATAGAAACATATCCTGTATAACTCAAACCCCAGGTTTTTTCCCAACCCTTTTCACTGCCTCTCACTAGGACTTACTCTCGGGGACCTTTTACGGATTACCTACGGGTGGCCAGGAGACAAGGTGCCCTAACGATGATAACACAGAATTAATCTACCAATTGAAAATTCAACAGGAAAATAAATAACTAAAAGAAAGATCAACAGAGGTAGTTGAGGAGTAAACACCTGAGTAAACTGTAAGTTGTTCTTACCTCTGCTGATTTTACTTTTAGTATTTTATTTACCTAAAGTTTTCCCTTGTAGTATTTTAATCCTAAATTACCATGATAGAAACATACCCTGTATAACTCATACCCCAAGTTTTTTCCCAACCCCTTTCACTGCCTCTCACTAGGACTTACTTTCGGGGACCTTTTATGGATTACCTACGGGTGGCCAGGAGACAAGGTGCCCTAACGATGACAACACAGAATTAATCTACCAATTGAAAATTCAACAGAAAAATAAATAACTAAACTACTTGATCGTCCAATAGCTACTGAGCTATTTGACCTACTTAGTTCTCTGATTCTTACAGGAGGGTTTACCATTCTTGGTTGATCAAAACTTATCCTAACAGTACCATCTAGATATTGTTGAATATAATCTAGATCAATCGTGTCACTCTGGAGTTTCTGTGGGAAACTCTCATTTTCACTAAGCCAACCGGCTGGCAACTGAATATCATTCCAGGAGATGGTCTTGGATACTTGAATATTAGCATTTGTGCTACTTTGAATAAGGACAGTTTTGTCCCTTGGACCTTTGACTAATGCAGTAAAAGCAGGAAACATAAATAGTGACTAGTTAAAGTAAAAGTTGATTTCAATCAATTAGTAATAGTAAATCCGTGAATGAATAGTACCATGAATAGTAGTACGCGTGAATGAATAGTGCATGTGAATAGTAAATGAATAGTAGTACGCATGAATAGTAAATAATGCCAATTATATAATAGCTCTATAATTTAGAGATTATATAATACCTTTATATACAAGTTACCCAAAGTACATATCTGTCAAGACTAAATATGTTTTAGTATTCTTTGTTCTGGTTCAGTTAAGAATTTAAACGTTACTTGTTGACCAAAAGGTTTAGTAGTAATTCCTTCTGCAGTGGTTGTAAACGGATAAAGTAAATAGATAAATGGTGTTCCTAGGATTACTCTATCCGTCAGATCTTGAACTAAGACAAAAGAAGTTCTAAAACATATTTTGTCTTGACAGATATGTACTTTGGGTAACTTGTAATTAATTATCCCTGTGTCTGTGCTTTGATACCAAATGGGGGCGGAAGCACAGACACAAGGAGAACATTGAGTAGATTAGAGTAGAAAAGAATAGGTGTGTGGAAAGAGGAAGGGAAACCTAGATATTTATCCGGGAAAATGACTAGGGAATCAATCAGTTTAGTACAGTAAAAGCAGGAAACATAAATAGTGACTGATTAAAGTAAAAGTTGATTTCAATCAATTAGTAACAATAAATCCGTGAATGAATAGTACCGCTCTTATTGACACAGGAGCTGATTTAAACTGTATTTAAGAAAGCATAGTACCTACTATGTACTATCACAAGACAACAGAACTGTTAAGTTCTGCCAACGACAGTAAAATGATAATTAATTACAAGTTACCCAAAGTACATATCTGTCAAGACAAAATATGTTTTAGAACTTCTTTTGTCTTAGTTCAAGATCTGACGGATAGAGTAATCCTAGGAACACCATTTATCTATTTACTTTATCCGTTTACAACCACTGCAGAAGGAATTACTACTAAACCTTTTGGTCAACAAGTAACGTTTAAATTCTTAACTGAACCAGAACAAAGAATACTAAAACATATTTTGTCTTGACAGATAAATCTACCAGTTGAAAATTCAACAGGAAAATAAATAACTAAAAGAAAGATCAGCAGAGGTAAGAACAACTTAAAATCTTTAGGAGTAATCACAATGAACAGATTATTTAAGTGTAATTCTTCAGCCAGTTCTTCAATGGCTTCACTATCTGAGTTTCCGGACACAGTCAACCAAGAAGAACATGAGTATCAAGATGTTTTTCTTAAAGCTTTTGTTAAGTTTTAAGACTTTAGGAGCTTCACCTATTCAACTACACAGAAGCTTTTGCTTCTTCCATTGTAATTACCCAGTTGAATGCTGAGTATCAGTATACTCCAGCTTTCCCTTGTAAACCACCCGTAAACCATTGTACTGCTTCTGGTTTTACAATTGAATAAGCCTGTTTAGTAAGTATTTATTGTTCATCCTGCATCCAATTATTATAAAGCTATTATATAATCTCTAAATTATAGAGCTATTATATAAATTGCATTATTTACTATTCATTCACGCGTACTACTATTCATTTACTATTCACGCGTACTACTATTCATGGTACTATTCAATTCATTGTGATTACTCCTAAAGATTTTACTTTTAGTATTTTATTCTCCTAAAGTTTTCCCTTTTAGTATTTTAATCCTAAATTACCATGATAGAAACATACCGTATATACGCGTACTACTATTCATGATACTAATCATTCACGGATTTACTGTTACTAATTGATTGAAATCAACTTTTACTTTAATCAATCACTATTTATGTTTCCTGCTTTTACTGTACTAAACTGATTGATTCCCCAGTCATTTTCCTGGATAAATATCTGGGTTTTCCTTCCTCTTTCCGCACACATATTCTTCTCTACTCTGATTTACTCAATGTTCTCCCTGTGTCTGTGCTTCCGCCTCCATTTGGTATAAATATATATATATATGTATGTATGTATGTGTATGTATGTATATATACAGTCAGTCTCAAATGATGGAGTGCACATTTTAAAATGCCGACCTCCTCATTTCTCCCATTTTCTGATCGAATTTCGATGATCTGAGCCGCTCAATGTGTTTAGAACGTAATTTTAAGGGTACTAACGAGAAATCGGCAAAAAAATAATCAGGAAGGGCTTCATTCAAGCAGTTTTTGTTTGAACCGTTCAATAAAAAATAAACAAAAATTGCTCGGATGAAGCCTTTCTCGATCAATTTTTTTGCTGATTTCTCGCGGGTACCCTTAAATTCACATTCTGACCACATTGAGTAGCTCGGATTATCGAAATTCAATCAGAAAAGGGAGGTCTGCATTTTATTAAAATGAGATGTCCTCATAAGAGCCGGACTTATATATCTATCTAATAAAACAGAAGGGTTGTCCTATGTGGCACCATTTGTCCTAGGTGGCATTCACCACGCACATGCACACACGTTCACACACGCCAGCACACACGTTCACTGTTTACACATCAAAAATGTTATTAAAAAATTAAGTGCTTCATTTTTCAATCCGGTTGAACCGGTGCGTAGTGTCGTAGGCACGAGTGAGCACTAGTATATATATATGTGCGAACCATAAGTAGTACATGCATGGAAAGATATAACCATAAAATGATGGTTTAGGATTGAATATGACCAACGAAATAGAGGTTATATGACCAACGAAATAGAGGTTGACTTGTAGCCAAACAATCATCAATTATCAAATACTCCGAGTAGTATTTTCTAGCTAGTTCTTTTACCGAAAATATCGCTCTCTTGCTAGCTTACTTCTATCGTACTGACTACTGAGATTTAAAAAAAAAAAAAAAACATTCTCGTGGCTATTCGCATCTCCACCACTTGTTCCTTTGGAATTTGAGATTTTATGGTGGAGGTCTGTCTTGATCAGTACTCCCCTGTGCAATGTCTTGTCCAGGTTGGACTAGCCCTCTTCGGGGTATTGTCTTGTGTTGTGTTGCAAGTCATGAACTCTAACGACAATAGGTCTAGCTACCGAGCACGTACATGAACTAATGTGCTTCTCTTCTAGAAATTTATATCCATCTCAAAATCAATTAATAATGAGGGGATAGGTCTTAAATGTTATTAAAAGATTACCCATTTCACACCCAAGCAATGTGAGATTCTATTTTCTTAACATCCCCCCTCACGTGCAACTGCGTTTGAGGTCTATCACGTGTGGCCACTTTTTGGTCCAATCATCGTGCAGCCTTTTCGCTGGCCTGTCATCGCGGGGTGTGAATTGTGAATTTTATAAAATGTGAGGTGGAATGGGTAATGAGTGGAGAGGTCCCAAATATTATTAAGTGATCACCCATTCCACTCCTAAATAATGTGAGATTCTGTTTCCTTAACACCTCTAACCTTCCAATCCCATGGAAAGTTATGCTCAATATTCTTGCTTGTATGAGTACGTCCACAATCACTACAAGGAAACTACCTTAAACGTTACAAATTACAATGGTAAGAAGGGATGGTGGGCAAGAAAATTGAATGAGATTAATGCTGTGTTTGGTTTGGTTTTAAAAAGGTATTTTGAAAAATAGTAGGGATACTAAGTGAAGAAAGATAGAAAGAAAAATGTTGAAAGTAGGAGGAATGTAGGGGTAAAAGTGTTTGGTTTGTCTCTTGTTGCGCGCGCTCTCTCTCTCACCCATTGTTAGCCGAACCATATTTGACGAAGCTATTGTATTAGCACACAGAGAGTAGCTAGTGGGTATAGTATTACCTCTCGGAATTTTATTGCTTTCCACAATGTTCGATTCCCTGTCCACAATGATTGAACGGCATTACAATAATATTAGCCAAGAATGAGCGCAGCCAAACTAAACTTCCATGAATTCAAAAATATTTGTGACACAAATTAAATATACCTGGTACTAGTATCGAAAGGGTACTGTTCCTCAACAAACACATCAACTTCGTCTTCATTCAAGTAAAACATCATTTTCACTCCATTAGTGTCTCTCACGCGTAGGTACTTTGTCTTATCCATCATCGTGTTGTGAAAGATTAACTTGTTATGCAACGATATACTCAGGCGAGAAACGATTCTCGAAAGCAACTCCCCTCTTGCCATGTCGTCTTCGATTAGCATAGCTTCAGAAACACCCCCGACATATTGGAAGGTACCATTCGGGAGAACCCTCCTTTCTCCACCGTAATAAAAAAAGCAAGTCAAACGCTTCTTTTCTGTGATGCTCATATCTAATTAATATGTATAAACATTAAAGTAACAAAAGGTGAGAATATTATTCCTACAAAATCAAGGAAAAAATTCGGAGAAATTATGTGCATACCATATATAGTATATGCATGCATGGAAAGATATGACCATATATATAATCATTTAGGATTGCATATGACCTCCGAAAGATTGTGTTGTGTTGATGCACAATATCGTGTTGCATGTGCACTATCTGAATCGTCCGTTCCACAATCCAATAGCTTGGATCTCATCGCCATCGTGTAGCATTCGAGCCGTCCATACACTGCTGAGTTGAGATCCGAGCCGTTGAATTGCCGAGCGGACAGCTCGGATGGTGCACAGCAAATGCTTTACCCCTAAGCAATGTCTTGTCCAGGTTGGACTAAAGCTCTGGCTAGCTTGGTGTTTCACATTTTTTCTTAAAAAAAATTAGTACTTATTTTACATTTTAAAACTCAAATATAATGAAAATAAAAAATATTTTTTTGATTTTTTTTACACCATTTAAAAGATCTCAATGAGATCTATCAAATAAGATCCGTATTATTAGAAAAATTATTTACGTTAACATTAATATTTGAACTTGAAATTGCATTCTTAAAAAATAAGTATTTACTCTCCAATCTGGAATGGGGCAATGCCCGAGACCAATTTTGTTCACCCTCTCCCAAAGAGGGTGAACGTTACCCTCCTATTTCCGGTGCCGACATCGACGATCGGACCCGTTCATTTTGTTCAGAACGATTTTCTAAGAGGGCATGCAAAAATTCGGAAAAATCCAACGGTGAAAAGCGGTTGAGTTTTGAGCTCCAAAACCTAGATTTTTGTTCTTTGGGTTTAAAGAACAAAAAATAGACACTTTGAGCTCAAAACTCAACCGCTTTTCACCGTTGGATTTTTCCGAATTTTTGCATGCCCTCTTAGAAAATCGTTCTGAACAAAATGAACGGGTCCGATCGTCGATGTCGGCACCGGAGGTAGGAGGGTAACGTTCACCCTCTTTGGGGGAGGGTGAACAAAATTGCTCTCGCAATGCCCCTAAGCAATGTCTTGTCCGGGTTGGACTAAAGCCCCCTTTACGGTAATGATTGAGCAAGCTGGTGGGCCTTGTTTGGCCTTTGGTCCCTCCCTGGCTTCTTCTTAGAGCTGTACCGACGCTGAGCAGCAAACGCTGGCGTTAGGGGTGCCCATCAAATCAACCTAGCTAATATATAGTATGGATGAACACGAATCCTAGCTAATATATGAATTTTGTTAGAACAGGTTGGGTTTACAACTAAAGAATTCACACATTTTAAGAATTTGTTGAACATTCTGTGTACTTTGGTGTATGATGGCCACAATTTTTGTTTTTGTTTTTTATACAAAACTCAGAAGGTTGGCCAATTTTTGAATGGTCAACTTGCAGCTTTAAATATTCGGAAGGTGGCAATAGAATCTGATAAGAAGCTAGCCATTTCTCTAAAGTGTCTCAATTAGTTCCCCTATGGAAAGTTAGGCCCCGTTCTGCTAATGTTCTTATTTTTTAAGTATTTATTTTTCATTTTACGAGACATGTCATTCTCCCATAATATATATATATCATTTTTAATTTTCAAAAAATAAATACTTATTTCTCTTAGCAGAAAGGGGATTATAGTGTTCTGATCCTGGATATTAGAGAATTTGCCCAAGGTAATGAGCTTCGGTTCAGTTGGATTAGAAGATCAGGCGTGAACAAGAATTTGCCCAAGGTAAATGTATTAATATTATCAAATTAATTCACAGACACTGTGAACAAGAAGTTTAGCTCCCAGATCTTACATCTTCTAGCTGGAGTACTGTTGTAGGGGAGGTAGGCTAACAAAAATGCTACGCCACAGATATCGTACACAGATCTAGACATAAATGTGTTTGGAATCGTGCAATGTATGTGGACCCCATATTTACTATGTCGAACCCATCTGTATTCGGACACAGACAATTCCGGACACATCTTTGTCTGGGTATATGCATCTATTTCTATGTAAGCCATTTGTGTCTACTTACAAATCATACTAAGTCTTGTTAATTTGTTAAAAATAGGAGTCCAAATAGTTTTAACGTGTTCCTTTATTTTTCACAATTTTCACAAGCTTTAAATTGTTGTAAGTAGAAAATTTAACTTGAAATGAGTCGTAGTTCGAAACCAATATGGATTGTAATCCAATGGTTTGGACGGATTCCGTTTCACGAGTTTCACATATAGATTTGGTTCTCAAAGTTTTTAATTTATGTATGAAAGTCGATCTATTGATCATTGATGTAATATAAAATTGAGCCAATCCGGTCAATAATCATTTGTAAAATTGGTACGGATGACTTGATTGGCTAGGTCGTTACCTGGTTGTGAAGAGTCGGCCGTATTTTCGTGCCCGTGAAGTGCTTGATCATAGCAGATACTCTTCTTCCAAAGTCACTAGGCCAGTGCGGAGCTCTCTCTAATCGTTGGAGATTTCTGCTGCACAGTTGAGAAACTCTGAAGATGTTCTACGGTATTATAAAAGATGAGATCACTAAGATCTGACTGTCCATATTAAAAGGTTCTACTCTAAAGTGGATTTAAAGTAATAAGATCTGACCGTCCATATTAAAAGATGAAAAGGCCAAAAGTAAAAAAGTTTCGGGAAAATCACGGGCCAAAAGCAAAAGTTGTTTATGAAGAGAGTGGAGTTGCTTTTTGAGATTTGGTTTGAGCGTTTTACACGTTGGTAGGGTTGCTAAACAAACCAAACAACACGGCTCGAGCTTGACTTGACTTTTGGCTCGTTCAAACAAAATACAAGATAAGTTCAATCACTTTTTGCAGTCGGTTAATAAATTCAATCCCTATGAAAAATCAATGGTTTCATCAAACCAATAAAAATCTTCCATGGAACTATTCGTGGCATTGCATTACAATAATTATCGGCTCAAGTTCTTTTCACTCCTCGTCAAATACATGAGAGCTTGAAACTTCACAAGTTTAAGTTCAAGTTTGGAAACTCGAGACTGACTTGCATATTTTACGAGCCAAGTCAAACTTACCACATTCTCAAAACTTCAAATTTGAGTCAAGTTTAAACAATTAGTCTTCAAAACTTCTCAAGCTCGATCCGATCGAACTTGCACACTGTTATAAGGACTTGAGCTTGGCCTGATCAATACTGAGTTAGGCTTGTTTGGCTTGATGATCTTCAACCCATCTCTGAAAGTCTAAAATGGAGAATGGATGTAACATATTTAGAGGATTTTGTAATTTATTTTTACTTTTTGCACTTTATGAGAGAATCCATCGTACTTTTTAGAGATTGTCTCCAAAATGGGAGTAGAGTATTCATATTTAGAGAAAGGCAATTTGGAGATCCAAATATCTAAAAGTACGATGGGTTCCTACCAGATTCTCTTATAAAGTACAAAAAGTGAGAATAAATTATAAAATGTCTCTCCAATGTGTCATATTCATTCTCTATTTTGGACTTTTAGAAATAAGTTGGAGATACTTAGTACCCATTACCTTTATGTCTAGCTATCTGGCGACTACCAATTTACCTTGTTAGATTTGTTCACTCATCGCTTATCTGAAACACTCAAACTTGGTTAATCAAGAGGCTACTCCGTCTATTATTAGCTGGATTTTGATTGAAACTCTCTACAAATGTCTCTCGAGAAAGAGTACTGGTAGACTTTATTTCAAATCGCTCACCTAAAGTAACCAAGCTTGGTTAATCAAGAGGTTATTTCACATCTTTTCAATTGGTTTTAGGTTGAACCCTCTGAAAAAATCTAACATACCATTTTGGGTACGAAGGAATAAGAAACCGGTGGACAGTAGCGGAGATACATGGGACCAGCGGGGACTCGGGACCCCACTGAATTTTAGTTTTTTTTTTAATTTGTAAAAAATATCTTAGAAGTTCTGTTAGTATGTCACCTACTCAGAATTATTGAGTGTTTTTTCGATCTCATCTACATATGTTATGGAGAAGGGTGTCAGACACCGCGCGACGATACCCCAAAATCACTGAATATATAATTAATTACCCACACGCAAGCCTAAAATTCATTGAATATTTGCCTCAAAACTATCATATGTTTACAGAAACAAATTACTGCGTTATCATAAAATGTAAGTCGAGCCACTCATTTTCACATTTTCCTTATTTCTCTCATTTCCTCTTCAATTTATCAATAATTGCTTTCTCCTTTGTGTTGAAGATTATTCTTTGAGAACTAAAAATTAAATTATTTATGTAATGAAAATTATAAATTCATCTTAAACATAAAATTATTTTGATTTTTCATAACGTGATAGCTAAACACTTTTTTCAAATAGGAATACATCTGAGGAAAAGTTCAAAAGAAAATCAAGGGGCATGCTAGATATTTACAGAATAGATAGATGTGTTTTTTTCCAACAACAAAGTGACATGTATGGATTATGCCCCCACTAGAAATCTTTTTTTCAACAACAGATTCTTATTTCTAATTCGAAAATGGATCGCAATGTAAATAACCATCAAAGAATATAGTCACGGAAAGATCCTTGATGCCATGTGAGTAATGAGGTGTCGTCAGAGAAGGATCAAATAAAAATGAAAGGTCATGGCTGACGGACAGAGAACCAGAGATGGTGACCACGGCGACTGCGGTTGCCGGAGTGGGCGATGACTAGAGGCTTTGTCCGGTCCCACGACTGGCAGCAGACCATGGCGGCCGGCAAATAACAAGGTTTTACATATTGTTTGATACTACCAAAAATTAAAACCTAGAAAGTGCCAAAAAAAAACATACGAACTTCAGCACTGACCTTTATTTTATAATGTTTGACACCAAAATGTAAAGCGTATGAAAGGGGAAAAAAAATTTGATATGAGCTAACAGGGATTTTCTTTGGGGGTCTTCAGTGGGGGAGAGAAAAATTCATGTTGTGGGTTGGGAGAAAGTCACCAAACCTACTGAGTTAGGGGGTCTCGGTATTAGGCAATCTCGGGATGCCAATATCATAGCCATGGCTAAACTTAATTGGAGAGTTAGTGTGGAGGATAAACCTTGGTCCCGTGTTTTGACTTCTAAGTACTCTAATAGATCGGTGGCCTACAATCGGCCCTCTCCTACCTGGAGAAGTTTGAAAAAAGGGGAGCCAAGTGTTTAATTTCGGGTTAAGGGTTGCGGTGAAGAGTGGGCTTAACACTTCCTTCTGGCACCAAAATTGGACGGGTCTTGGCACTTTGAGATCCCTCATTGCGGGCCCTTTGCATAGGGATGAGACTAACTTTTGTGTTCGGGACGTTTGGGGTGATAACGATTGGGATTTGAGTAGAATTTCTTTCGTTTTTCCTGATGATGTTCTCATGTATTTTTTCCATTACCAACTCCAAAGGTTGGATCCCCAACCGGATGGGATTGCTTGGAACCTTACCACCAATGGTATTTTTTCGACCAAGACCGCTTGGAGTCTCATTAAGGATTTCTCCTGCACCCAAACCTTTTGATGATTGGAACTGGATTTGGAAAGCCCACACAAACCCCAGAATTCGAAATTTTCTTTGGCTTGCGGCTCAAAGTAGACTCAAAACGAAGGATTTTCTTTTTTTCCGAAAAATCACCCAAAATGATCTTTGTGAGGTTTGTAATTCCGGTTGCGAGAATATGGGTCATGTTCTTAGAGATTGCCGTGTCGCTGCTCTTGTCTGGGAGGGTGTGGGAATTCCCTCAAGGGTTCTTACTTCTTTCTCTTCTCTGCCTTCTCTTTGGCTCAAAACCAACTGCAAATCCTCAGTTAGCCATAGGTCTGGCATTCCGTGAAAAGTTGTGTTCCCTTTTACTTGTTGGAATTTCTGGCTCCTTAGGAATAGAACTCTTTTTCAGAGGGACTCAAATCGATCCAAAGACCTAGATGCCACCATCAAATCTTCCATTGCCCAAGCAGTTGAATGGAAACACATCGCTATCCCGTTTTCGTCACCCCGGAGTGGACGTACTATTCTTGTTAAATGGTGTCCGCCTCACACAGGTTGTTTTAAATTGAACACTGATGGTGCTTGTAAGACAAACCTCAATCAAGCTACGGGAGGAGGTCTTATCCGTGACTCTTATGGGACCTGGGTTATAGGCTTCCATCGCTCTTAGAGGCCAATGCATAGCTTGGAGACAGAGCTGTGGGCTGTTAGGGATGGCTTGCAATTGGCCATCAACAATCAATTTGCTCCAATTTGCGTGGAGATGGATGCTTTGGCAGCCATCCAACTCATAATGGGACCAACTCAACCGCGACACAACTTGAGTAATATTATCCATGATTGCAGGTACTTGATGAGGCAGCTAGGAGTGGAAAAGATTGATCATGTTTACCGCGAAGGAAACAAGTGTGCGGACCTATTAGCTAATATGGATTTCAATGATGGCTTAGACTTTCATATTTTTGATGTTGCTCCAGATTGTATTATTTCACATCTTTGCGATGACCGAAATGGGGTCGAGTACCCTAGACTATTGTATGACTCTTAATTAGTTTTTGTTATGTTCCTGGTTTACCAAAAAAAAAAAATCAAATCGTACCAAATCTTTGATGGGAGGAGGAGATTCACACATACACGAGCACAATTTTATTGATAATAGCACACAAACTCTTACATTAATTTCAGTCTCACGTCTCTTGTCTCTCTCTTTTGCTCACTCAACTCCGACACTTGCAACTGAAATACAAACACATACATATAGCTAGCTGAGATCATCTCAGCTGTCCACACACGGCTCATAAACAGCCGCACATTTGGTAGAAATTAACCCCGCCGAAAGCTACTCATAAACAGCCTCCAAAATGAGGTTTATTCACAACAATCTTTAAAAAAAAAAAAAAACAGTGGTAGAACACTAGTTGTTGATGATTCCTTATTATATCATCAGAAGATGGTATATGCTTGGAATTCTTCATTACTATGCTGATCTCAAAAGAACTGTTTACCAGTACGTTTCGGGCCGAAAATGCTGCCATATACTGAAGTGATGAGATCGACAAGGAGAGGAAATTGAAGAGACACGAAAGAGCTAATGGGCAGAAAGGCTAATGCAGCCACTGGAACAAGTATCCATGCCTTTTTGTGGCCTAACACGAGATACAATGAAACACTGAAGGCCATGATCATGGTTGTTATTGAGAGGAACAGAGTAACCAGCCCATATATCAGTTGCCTTGGAAGAACGTAACGAAAATCGCTTTCTGCATAGCGCGAAGTCAAGATGGACAAAAACAACAGAAGAGAAGTGGCGGATGTGGAGAGAGAAAGTGCATCTGAAATGACAAAGACAGTGAATCAGGGGCGGAACCAAGATTTAGTTGCAGTGGGGTCAAATATCTATAACACATATAATTTCGTGAGACCTTTCGGAAAAAAATATATCTTTTGGGGTAAAATTACAAAATACTGCTCAAAACTATACCTGCTCTAGAGGTATTTTGGAACTCAGCGGGGTCAAGTGACCCCCCTTGCCCTATACTGGTTCCGCCACCGCAGTGAATGCCCATTCTTTGGAGAAATTTGGAAGGCCATAGTCATCATTGCCTCCAGGAACAGCAATTATAACTGCAAATGCCACGGTGACTATAAGCGCTGCTGAAATAGTGCATGAATCTGCTGTGTCTTTCATCCATGTCCTACCTTCATCTACTAAGTCCTTATGTTCTCTTGTAAAGAGATGGCAATCAAAACCCATATTTCTTAATCCGTCCAAACCCGCCCATTTATAACCCAACCCAATCCGCCCATATTGTGTGATGGGTTAATATGGGTTCAACTCATATCAACCCATATTTATATGGATTTAGATGGGTTGAGAGTGGGTTCACTATGGGTTACAATTAAAAGTGGCCCAACACCTCTTTCTCTCTCTCAGCCCGCACTCTCTCCCGTCTTTCTCCAATTCACCCGTCTGTCTCTGTTCGTTTCCTATCCTTTCTCATTTTTGAACTTATTTTTTAAGGGGAAATTCCTGGCCGGTCCCAAATTTTGCATGGGATTCCATGCCAACCCTTTTTTAAAGTGCTATCCCATCTAGACCCTTTTTAAAGATGTTTTTACTATTTTGCCCCTATCACTTTGCATCCTCCAAGAATTCACACCTCCGAGAATTCACATCCCCAAGAATTTACACCTCTTAGAATTCACACCTCCGAGAATTCACACCCTCGAGAATTCACACCTTCGAGAATTCACATCTCTCAGAATTCACACCCCCGAGAATTCACACCTCCCAGAATTCACACCCCCGAGAATTCACATCTCCCTATAATTCACACCCCCAAGAATTCACACCCCCCGAGAATTCACACATCTCAGAATTCACATCTCTTTGTAAAATTCACATCTTTGCAGAAATCACACCAAAATTCACTTTTTTTTCAGAATTCACGCCCCATCTGCATTATTTATACCCCTAGAATTCACATCCCTTAGAATTTACACCCATTTGCAAAATTCACACCATTTTTCAGAATTCACACCCTCAGTATTCACACCCCTTTGCACTTTTTATACCCCCAGAATGCACACCCTGTTTCATTCTCAGGGGTGTGAATTCTGTATTTATTAGTGTGAATTTACATCTCTTTGTTGGGGTGAATTCTGAAAAGAGGTCTAAATTCACACTAATATGTACAAAATTCACATCTAAATGCAAATAATATTAAATTCACTATACGAAGAAAAAAAAACCCTATGCAAATACAACAATTCACATTACCTTAAAAAAAATTCAACACAGTTTAATAAAGTAACAATTCACATCCCCCAACAAACCACCGACTTCTTCAACCTACATTTCCTTTGCGTCGAGCTTGCTTTGCTCCAAATCACCGCTGATTTTCCATTTTCTTCTCCCTTTAATTCTAACTGGACGAGTAGCTATAATATACAGAGAAGCTATGTATATGCACATGTGTATTTGTGTTTTTGAAATTCCTTTTCGTACTCCTCTTCACTTCCTCCGCCGCCTCGTTGTCCTCCAACCACCACCCGATCCCGAAGCACAAAACACCGTTTGAGCAAACTCTCGTTGTCTTCGTCTTCGATGGCCATCTTGATTCACTGATCGTGCAATCATGGACTAGGAGCTAGGGTTTTGGATCGATCTGGACTGGAACCAAGTGTGCGCAGCGGCGGCACTGGTGGTGCGGCACTCGACAAAGGCAATGAGCTGGTGTTCCATACTCGTCAATCGAACAAGATCTAATCTCGTCCATGGAAGCAACCTGTATATACAACACCCCGGCCGCGGCGGCATCGAGGTGGACCCAGGCCCTGTCCCAGCGCTTCTAATAGCAACTGGAAAAGTCCACCATGTTTGTCCTCCACCGATAGCTCACGTTCGCCACCGCGGCGAAACACCCCCGCAGTGATTCCATCGAATCCATTGACGACAACTTCCCCGTCCTCCATCCTCTGCCCCTCTGATCCTTCCTCCGTCATTCTGTCCGCGTGTGTACTGGAGTAACTACTAAATAGGGGTATTTTGGATACCTCACTTAAAACAGGGTTTATTCGGAATCAGTTTGACAAGGAGTGGGGCTGAATGGGTATGCGGCGACCAAAAAGGGCCGGCCAGTAAGAAGCCCATTTTTTAAAGGAATACGAGTTACTTTTTCCTGCATTAGGACCCACAATTTCCAGTTGGGAAAATGTTTCCCTGCTTCGCACTTCTCTCTCTCTCTCTCTCTGTTGCACTCTCCTCCAGTCATGATTTTTGTATTAAACTAATGGCCGATTTTTGGGACCAAATGCTCTGATTCATCTTTGTCTTTCCATGGGACATTTTTTTTTAAAATTTGCTTAAGCCTCCTACTTTTATTTTTTTTTTCATTTAAGTTTTTTTATGTGATTTCTACTATTAAAAGTTAAAGGGTTTATTAAAATTGGTTGTAATAAGTCTTTTTCTATTTCGGTCAAACTATTTTATTTTTAAATTTCTTTTTATTGCAATAATTGCCTTTCAGACAACTCTCTGATACTGCCTCTGACTCCTCGTCAAAGTTACGTTACTATTTAGAAATAGAAAAAAAAAGTAAAAACCTGATTTTTTTAAAAGTTTTTTTAGCCTCTAATTGCTTCATTTTTTTTAAAAAAAATTTGGATTTTATTCATAAAATTTTACTTTTCTGAATGGGATGGGAGGAAGAGAGGGGAAGAAAAACTCCCCCCCAAAAAAAAAAGGAAAAGGGGTCGGGTCGGGCGGGTTTGGGTTTGGCTTGACCAATGGTTGACCCGACCCGTCTCAACCCGTTCACTTTTTGACCCATATTCGACCCTCCCATATTTGACCCACAACCCGTTTCAACCCGATTAAACCCGCCCAGACCCGCCCGTTTGCCACCTCTAGTAAATACCATTGCTGGTGTTTCTTTATCATTGTTTAGCCGCTGTACATCACTGGGTTTCACCTGTGTCTTCACTTCCTGCATGATGACCCATGAGTTTGAAAGAACGTAATCAAAATTTTTTTGGCACTATCAAAGAGCGAAAACGTGTATGTATGTGTGTGGGTGGGTGCGCATATACATGTGTGTGGGTGCACATATATGTGTGTGTGCGTATCTGTGTGTGTTTGTTTGTGTAATTGTGTGTGTAGTACTTGTTTCTTTAATAAGGTTGAAGACTACACCTAGTACAATATTGATTCACAAATGTTTCTTCATTTTGGGTAACATGCTTTTATTGGGCTAATTGTGTTATTTAGTACCAATTAGCCCAATAAAAGTAAAGAATTCTCTGAGATGTGCTTGACACGAGGTATAATTTCCCTAACCTAGCTAGATTTCGACGTTTGATGGAAAGAACGAGGTGCTGGAAGCCATGAAAGGAAATGTGATTTCTGAAATTGAAGAATCAAAGAAGGTTTGGATACAGTGTAATGAAGAATCAAGGAAGGAAGAGCCTGCATCAAACCACTATCTCCAATAATATTCAAGGTTAATATGGAAATTAAGATACAAGATTAAGGACAAATCTTCTCTATATCGTTCCAAATTTATCGGATATCCCTGAAGGGACAGGACAAATCTTTTCTCAAATCTTAAATGGCTCAAAAGCCCCTCAACCTCAAGGAAAGAAGAAGATCACCAGTCATGACTCAACTGGGGAGTAATGGAGTTAACATTTCTCACTTACAATTTGCGGATGATACGATTCTCCTTTGCAATAATGATCCAGAGGAGATGGCAAATATTAAAAGAATCTTGAGGTGCTTTCAATTGATGTCTGGCCTGAGAATTAATTTCTCGAAGAGCTCCCTATGTGGAGTGAATATCCCACTAGAAGCAACTTTTTCTTTGGCCAATATCATGGGATGTAAAGTGGAGCAGCTCCCAATTAAGTATCTTGGTCTGCCTTTAGGTGCCAATCCAGGGAGGATCAGAACGTGGGACTCTGTCATTGACAGGACTGAAAAGGCACTGAGTATATGGCGATCTCGTTGTATTTCTACTGGGGGAAGACTGACCCTTTTGAACTCAAACACTGCTAACATTCCAATATATTTCATGTCTCTATTTAAAATGCCAGCAGCTGTTGCGAGGAAATTGGAGAAAATGCAAAGGCAATTTTTTTGGGGAGATACGAACAACAAGAGGAAATTGCATGTGGTTAAGTGGGATGAGATCACCCGGAAGAAAGCTAACGGAGGATTGGGGGTAAAGAAAATGGTGCAACAAAACTTAGCTCTCCTGGCAAAATGGTGGTGGAGATTTGGCAAGGATAAAGAAGCTCTATGGGTGAAAGTGATTCGAGGAAAATACGGCCTGGATGCTAACTGTTGGCTGCCCTATGCACACGGCTCTGGCTCTTCATCAAGAATATGGTCAGATATATGTTCTTTGGATAATCCCTCATCCCAGTTGGGTTACTCCATCCGAGACAGCTTTCGAGTCCAGGTAAACTCAGGTGATGCAACCATGTTTTGGGAACACGTGTGGTTAGGCGAGTCGTCTTTGAAAGAAGATTATCCGAGACTGTTTTCTTTGTCTACTCAAAAAGAGATGTTGATCAGCAATTTAAGGGCAGAGGGATCTTGGAATTTATTGTTCAGAAGGGACGTGTTTGGCTGAGAGAAACAAGAGCTAGATAATTTGAAACAAAGAATTCAGCAAGTTATTCTAAACCCATCGAAGCCGGATGCCTTGCAATGGAGATGGACGGGTGATGGAACTTTTTCTGTCAAGTCAGCTTATGGGCAATGGGAGCTACAGCACTACCCGACCAATTCGTTGTTGGGTTCTTTATGGAAGAATTTGGGTCCTCCTAAGGTGGAAATCTTTACTTGGATGGCTGTAAAGGAAAGAGCAGCAACAAGGTCAGTCCTCCTTAGCCGAAACATGATCAATGAGATTCAACTAGCTCTGTGCCCCCTATGCTCCCTGAATCTTGAAACTCATCAGCATTTGTTTCTTCACTGTCATTTCTCGTGGAGTGTATGGTCGATTATACTAGACTGGTGGAATATCAAATGGGCTTGCCCATCCTCTGTCCCAGAATTAGCAAAATGGTGGTTTGATAACGGATTTTACAACTTGGAGAAACATATATGGGAAGCCTGCTTCTATGCAACGTTGTGGTCCCTTTGGTTGGTGAGAAATGACACCATCTTCAACAATTCAACGAAACAAGTTTGGGAGATGGGGGATCTAGTCAAAACTAGAGTTGCGATGTGGATGAAGGCGAAATTCGACATCAAGATCTACACCATTGAGGAGTTCAAGATTTTCTTAGATGGTGTCCGAAAATTGAGATTGTAACATAGTTTTTAGGAGTCTCTCCAACTGTCGGTTGGAAATCTTTTTAAATTTGGGCTCAACCAAGTTCTATCTTTGGTTGTTTTTTTTCTCGATGTACCCCTTTCGAGTTTTATAAAATGTTTCGCTTTTCTGAGAAAAAAAAAGGAGCTTGATTGAAAACAAATCAAGGAAGAAGACGGAACTACAATTAATCATTAAGTAGAAAGTAAAAGAAAGAAAATGCATTACCTCAAACCATACCATTGTAACTCGCGCTGCATTTGTAGAACTGCACCATTAACTAAATTGAGTTTCTTTTAAGGTGCCAATTTTCCAGCCAAGTGCAGAATAGTATTCCGAGACTCGTCCATAAGCAGTGTCTGACAATTTTTATGGTCACTCATCTGATTTATGAGGTTGAAAATATTTTCATGACGATCTATCACCGCTCGTTGAAATAAGCTATAACCTTCCGAGTCTTGAACCCAAGCTAGTGTGGGAACTTCTTTCACGATCTCTACCACAACCTCGTGAATCCCTAAACCTGTTGCACTAATCATTGCCTCCATCGCAAATGAATCGTACTCGTTTAAGTCATTCAAAGTCAACATCACTTGAATCAGGCATCTGACTAGCTGAAGTGCTCGCTTATGCTTTCGTTTTATGTGGCCAATGCGTTTAACACCAGGCACTGTAATTGCGAACCTTAAAAAAAGAGTTGTGAATGCGATAGATTTATTCATTTTTGTGCACAAGAAGAAATAGAGTGCACAAAATAAAAGAGAGCATTTCAGAAATAGAGTGTACTGCCTGTTCATTACCTAATTCAGAGCATTTCCGAAGCAGCTCCTGCCATTTTGGGCTCGCTGTACCTAAAAAACCCAGTTAATCTTTGGGCGTAAGTGTTTTTTTTTTTTTTTTTTGTGGTAATTAACAATAAGAATGAATAAAAACAAATCAAACAACTATTTGGTATAACACTCGATCGAACAAACACAGAGGAAACTCCGAGTTTGATGGTCGAACCGCAAATCGACTCTGGAGGAGCCGCATCTCCCATCAGTAAGGAATGAAAGTGTCAGAGATTTCAAACATACTTATCTGAAGGTAAAATGCATTGCTATTCCAAGGAAGTCCGATAGATAAATACGTAAATGCATTTTATGCCCATAAAAATAACACCAATGATGTCTATTGTTTCGCTTATAGTGGCATTTCCCGCGGATTCAGTAATGGTCCTTCAGTTTGCAGCGGAAACGAGCTCCAGGTGGGAAAAATGCCGATCTTGGTCACTTCATCCACTTTCACTAGTGTGACTCAGGCTCCAACGTCTCATTTCAATCGGCTTTTCCGTACATTTTGTTGTTTTTTGTTTAGTTGTTTTAGTGTATTTTAGTTTCGTATTTATATAACTCGGATGATCTTTTTCGTACAAAAAATAAAAAAACAATAAGCTAACCCAAAAGACATCCCAATGATGTAGGATTAAGAAAGAACCTGACAAACCAAAAATGGAGAATATTTTACCTAAGCAGCGAGCCCAATAGCCCTCCTGCACCGGTAGTTCAGAGTTGTTAACTGGATTCTCGATCCCAATCTCAGCTCTATTGGAGTCTTCAGCATAATTTTCAAACTTGATGACGGGAACATTGTCATCTCTACTGAAGTCTTCAACATAATTCTTAACCTTCACGGGAAGATCTTCAGGGGAAACACAAAAACAAACATGTAAGATAACAAAAATATGAAACATTAAACAAGGAAACAAAAATAGGACAAGATAACGTCTTACAATTTTTTCGTGAACAAATGAAATCAAAAAAAAAATAATAATAATTTACCAAGCTAGTTAATTTTTTTGATAAGTCAAGGTGTTCAGGTTAACTTACGCATATATACCGAGCCCTCGACTAGCATAAATTTGCCCCCTACAAAAGTTACTCCGTATAATACTACATTAGGAGGTTAGGAGGGAACACGCCTTCAAATCCTAGTTTGCTAGGTGGTCTTGCATCGCTGATTCCTGGGCTCCAATTTGTTTCTTTGGGCCTACACCAAACATTTTTTTTTATTATTTTTTTTTAGAGACCCCTTCAAGCAGCTGGCGTTTTCAAATTGATGCACTCAAATTTCTGTCTTTGTGCCCAACCCACATACCGGTCCACTCACGATCAATTAAAGCCCCCTTTCATTAACTAAAATAAGTATTTATTTTTTAGAAAATGACGGCTCAGGACGTGTTTTGATAATTAATATCCGCCAAGTACATTTTCAGCATTGGTAAATGTTCTTAGCATGTTCTTGGCGAGTATTAATTATCAAAATACGTCCTGGGCTATCATTTTCCTCTTATTTTTTGAATTAAAGAAGATGTATTATGAGAGAATGATGACCTGTCTCGTAACATAGAAAATAAATACCTTAACAGAACAAGGCTTAAATATCCTAGTGCTTATATCATGATTATAATCTATTTAAACGTTTTGATTCTAGTTGAGAAACTCTTATTTTTGTTTCTATTTTCAAATTTTGGTATTTTCTCTAATTTTCTGGATTTTTCATTTTTCAGTAGGTTTTATAGGGTTTTGACCTGGCTACAAAAAGGGGGTTGTAACCTAATTTTGTGTTTTACTTTCATCAAGAATATTATTTTCTTATGGATTCAAGAACTGGTCATGGATTCGAGTGTCTATTTTGATTGGATTAGTACGCTAATTAATCTCTTGTAAATTTCACTGCGTCAAAAAGCCAACTTGGGTTTTTGTTTTACACTTATTCTAGATTTTTTTTTTTTGGCATATGTTACTTTTTGGATTTTTTTTCTTGAATATTTTCACAAAAAAATTGGCTAAAAGTCATAATTTTTTACTATTTCAATTTCTCTCACCGAGACGAACCAATAATCTGTAAAAAGTTTAACTCAAAACTAACAAATGCGATCATAGATGATGCGTTCCCAAAACTAAAGTTGAGATTTCGCATCCCTCTTTTTGTGTCAAATTTTCAGTTAATAATGGCCGCTAAATTAAAGAGGTGGGAGGGTAACTAGGAACTTACAACGATAGACGATACGTTCCCAAAAGTTGAGGTCCGTTCCCAAAAGTTGAGGTCCTTTCTAGGTATTGCTCTCAAACCACAATCGTAGTTCTGTGGTGTCTGTGATAGACCCAACTGCGGATACCGACGAACCAAACGCAAAGCTATATCTGCCAAACAGAGGAATCATCATCATTATAAGAAAGGCTAATTAGTTAATTAGTTGACATACTAATTTGTGTTAATTAATGATTTTGTATGTCCACATTTTCCTTTTTCATACTCGATTCGTCGAGAGTCTGGCTTTTCTCCATTATATTTCATTTAGAATGTGTTTGGATGGCAGGTATCTTAGGGAGGAATAAGAATGTAATTCTGGAAATCTAACATAGTCCTATGTTTGTGAAGAGTGAAAATGGGAATGAGATTATTGATTTCTGGAGTATTTACATTCTTGAATAGAGGAGAAATCTGATCCCTCCTACCCCCTGGGAATCTTGAATTCCTAGCTCGATTAACATAAAAAAAAAAAAAGAAACGTTTGACTTTAGGATATTTCCAAAATAAATGATTCCTAGATAAGATTACTTAATTAATCCAATAGAATTACTCCAGGTATCGAATTACAAGGAATTTGATTTTTGGTAATCAAATTCCGATTCCTACAAAAGTTTGGCATCCAAACTGAGTCTTAAGTAAATTGGATCCTTCAATCAGATATTGTCAAGCATCTACCATTCCACGCCGATGCTCCAAGTTGTTCATTGTTTCTTGCGTGCGCACAAATCATATGTGTATATATATAAAAAAAAAAAAAAAACAATTAACAAAAAAATTTAGGTTCAGACTATATTTTTTTACGATTTCTCTCATCGAGTCGAGCCAATAATCCGTAAAAATTCTAAGGCGAAACTAACAAATGTGAAAAAAAAAATGAATAAGAACCAAAAAAAAAGAAAAAAAACCATAGTATCCGGCGAGAAGACAAAAAGTAAGCTTTGAGCTCGGCGAGGGAATACTCACCATAGTATCCGGAAGTTATAAGACGAATGAGAAGCTCAGTAGCGGACGGTTTATCATGTTCGGAGGAGAAGAAAAGCATAGACTTAGCCGCATCATATTCAATTGAAGCCTTCAACAAATACGCGAGCGTCTTCCGGTTCTTCTTGTTAACTGCCACATTCTTCTTGTTAGTTGCCGCATAGTGAACCGGTAGCCACCCCTTGTCCTCCCTCATGCACAGCAGCTCCCGGTTTTTCCGCACCAGGAGTTCGGCCGCCTCGGCATTGCCCACCAACGCGCTGAGGTGGAGGGGGGTCTTTCCGGCTACGTCGCGGTGCTCCAAGGCCTCCGCCGGCATCCACTCCAGCAACTTCGTCACGAAGGGGATCGCCTTCAGTCCCACTCCGGAGGCCAAGTACAGTGCTGACTCTCGTTCTCTGGTGATTGGGCCAGTGATTGCCTCCGGATGGTCTTTGAAAAATCCATTGGCGTCATCCCAGTTCCCTTTTAGTGCGGCTTTCACAAGTGGTCTGTATTTCCAGTATTCGTCCTTCTTTCCCGATAATCTCTTCTGTATTTCTGTGCAGTGGACGATTAATTAATAAGACCAAAACTAGTAATTACTAAGATGAAGACAATTTTTAGAATTTGGCAACCTGATTTGCATTCAGAATTGTCGTTGTGCACAATCGCATTTTGGGTGTTTCGTCACATATTCTAAAATGCATTTCGAAAAATAAACCCATACGTCGACAATGCACATTTTAAAATAAATTCTTTTTGGATTCTAAATATCCTTTCGCTGCCAAAATCTTTCTGTCGTCAAATTCTTTTTGTAGCACTCAAATACTTTTACAGATTCTTGGTATAATAGAAAATTTTAAAACTACAGTTTGATGAGCAGGAATCCAAAACATAATTGGCTCCGAAACCGTAAAAAACACTACCAAAAGTAGTTTTTGTTTGTTAGGCTTCAGTGGTGAAGTTTTCAATTTTGGTCAAACACCAAAATGTTCAACTAAAGAAGTAAAAAAGATCAAAAGATAAATGAGTTGGTTAATAGGGTTGGTCTTGTAGTCTAAGGCCTAGACTTTAGGAGTTTTCTCGTTCTTAATATTTTAGGTTCAAAACCTATTAGATATTATCTCAACTCTTTTGGGTTCAGTATATGCAGAACATATGCTCCGACTTCAAGTAAGTCCCCGATACTTAGTGCATTATTCTTATCTTTCCTGCAATTTGTTCAAATCGATCAGACACATTAATGTGGAGAATGGATAAGGGACTCAAACCTTTTCTTCTCTTTTTTTCACCTTCCTCAAAAAAACTCATGCTTTCCCACTTGTTGGGTGTCTGGTTGCCTCCCTCATTGGGAGTTTGAAATTGTTTTGTGCTCTCGTATAAGGGTCCCCCACCATGCACTTACATAGTCAACAATTTCCTACGTAAGTTGGTGTGTGAAATTACTCTTCTACCCTTTCTAAAAAAGTAAGAGTTAGAGCGGGAAATAAAATAATATGTGCCTTACTTTTAATTTTGTTAAAATGCTTTTAAGTTTACTCGTTAAGATGCTTACGTGCAACTCAATTAAAAAATAGAACAGAAGAGTTACATCGGAAAAGCGATTACTTGAAAATGAAGAAAATAATTTATATTACTTTTTACAACTTCTCCCCCCACTAAATTACATCAGATATGCTTACGTACCAAAGAAAGTTAAAAAGGAGAAAAGAGAAGTAAACTTGTTTTTCAACTCTGCTTCTCACCTCCAAGGATTCGAAAGGATATTGGCTTTTAGGGGGCGTTTGGACAAATAAGTCATTTTGGCTTATTTTTTGTCCTTATTCAAATTTTTTTCGCATTTTGTGGCTTATTGTCAATTTTTTGGGGATTATTGCTTCGTTATGACGAGACGAATCGGAAAAGTAAAAAATTTCGATCGAAATCCAAATATTCGTCATTCCCTCCAAAATTTGGCTTTCCCGTCAAATCTCGTCAAAATTCCAAAAAAATTGGATTTCGATCGAAAATTTTTTACTTTTCCGATTCGTCTCGTCATAACGAAGCAATAATCCCCAAAAAATTGACAATAAGCCACAAAATGCGAAAAAAATTTGAGTAAGGACAAAAAATAAGCCAAAGTGGCTTATTTGTCCAAACGCCCCTAAGTACTCGTTAAGATGCTTACGTGCAAAAAAGTTCCATTTGCCGAGAAAAAAAAAATTTGCTTAATGCTGATGATGATGCTGATATCAATCCTTGCTGAATTAGAAGCTTTATGCTAATTCTGAGGTTTTCTTGATGTCATATCAGTTTGGTCGTCAACTGGTTGGGGAAATGGAAGTTTCATGTTTCTGTTGGGAATGCACCATATGGGCAAGCTTATGCCACTCTATTGATGCTTTCTCTGGGAGTTTATATTGTAATCCGCTTGGGTTGATTTCGTATCAATCCTTGGGCTTGAATAGCACATGATTGTCATGGGGTTGGGTGCCAACTTAGTTGGGATGTTACTCTCACGTAGTGATGCTATCTTTCTTGCCATTTATCTTGATGTACACCATTGTCGTGATTAATAAATTTCATTTTTGCCGTTCAAAAAAAAACTCAATTAAAAAATAGAACAAAAGAGTACATCGGAAAAGTGATTACTTGAAAATGAAGAAAATAATTTATACACTACAAGAAATTTGGCATTTTCTAGCGCTTTTTCTACCAGCGCTTGCAAAAAGCGCTACAATAAGAAGTCTACACCAGCGCTTTTTCTAGCCGCTGCTGAAATGAGGCTTTCCCAGCGCCCAAAGCAAAAGCGCTGGAATAGGTCGACCAATTCCTAGCGCCCAACTAAAAGCGCTGGAATAGACCCTCCATTTACTAGCGCCTACTGAAAGCGCTGGAATAGACACCCCCTTTGCCAGCAGCCCAAAAGAAGCGCTGGGATTGACCTATGAACAAACAAAACTACATCTAACACTAATATTACTACGGATCAAAAAATAAAAATAATATTACTACATGTTATACATTTTTAATACTCTTTGATACAATTATTTAGCAGATCTCAATAAAACAAAACTATTTTAATAGTCGAGGCCGTTGATCATCGTTTTGCTTATTGATTAAATTATTATCATAAAAATTTGGTTTGATCGGGTTTAGAAAGCTCCTTGATTGGGACACAATTTATTTTTTGGATGATAATTATCGTCCGATTAAATGTGTAAAGATACCCGATCAACTTAATTCTTGGTACGAATGATAAATTCAAATATATGCAAAAAGATAGATGGTTCAGATCGAAATATAAAGGCTTTGGCGGGACCGAGTCTTGCAATCTAATACTTTAATGCCTTGGGATGCATCGAATGTTGTCAGATCAGGTGGTCGCCGATATCCGATGATCTCCATTTTTGGTGACAATGATGAAATCAGTGAGACATGAAATCCTAACGGATCAGATCGACCACAATAAAAATTGAGTTGGTAATTGCCTTTAAATTCTATACGTTCAATATACTTGTTACCAAAATAGATCTTGTGTTATACTTGAACGAACGGTATTCATTCAACCACAACACAATTACGACGATCCAGACCGTTGCTTTTGTTTTCCGTGTTGATTATAGCATTCTCGTAAAAAATTGTCTCGATCGGATTTAAAAAACTTCTTTATCGAGATACAGTTTCGTTAAGAAAATGAGTTTATATGGCCGATCAAGTGTGTAACGATACTCGATTAACTTCGTTTTTAATATGAATGATGTGCTCCATGATATGTAAAGTACGGACGGTTCCGATCGATAAAAAAAGACTCAGGTGAGGGCGGGTATTGCAATCCAATACTGTAATGCCTTGGGATGTATCAAATATAATCTGATCAGGCGGTCATTGATATTCGATGATCTTCGATTTTTGGTTATAATGAAGGAATCAGTAAGGCGTGAAATTCTAATGGTTCAGATCGACCACTATTAAAATATAGTTGGCTTATTAAGTTTGGAATTTGATCGTATTGCTCGATACAAGGGCGTTTAATTATTTTGGCCCTAATTCACCAAAATACAATCTATTGGCGCGCGCGGTGAAGGAAATCCTCAAATTCTTGAAAGCCCTAAAAATGGTTCGCGCCTCTCTCAAAAGGGCGCTGAAGAGAAATCCCCAAATTCTTGAAAGCCCTAAAAATGGTTCGCGCCTCTCTCAAAATGGGCGCTGAAGAGAAATCCCCAAATTAATTCCGCTTCTCTCTCACTCTCGCTCTCTCCTGCCTGCAGCTCCTTCCTCCGTCTCTCTCAACGTCCTCCGTCTCTCTCAATGGCCTCCATCCGTGCCTCACAGTCCGTCAAGCCCTCCCTCGTTCATCCCAACGGTTAGTCATCTCTCTCTCTCACACACACACACACGCGCACACACACACACACACAAAAGCATGCACGCACCCACCAGCCGATTGGAACTGAAAGTTCGAGAACATTCCGACCAGATTTCCCGAACCGCTTGCCTAGCTTGACTTGACTAACAGGACTCAAAATCCGAGAAGTCACTAGCCCGGTAACTGCGATATGAGTTCCTTCTACGATGGCCTGTGTGTACCCTGAAAGAAGTTCGAACAAGAACAACTGGGAAACAGGCGACTGGTATACCACCATAATGAAATTGCCTTTTATTATATTTTTTTTATTTGGATAGGATTTATGTTGGGAGGCTTGCCTAGTTTGTTACGTCACAAACCACGCCGTGTCCGGCCAGCGCTCTTGGATTCGAGCACCCGTATTTTAGTTTTTTAGTTTATTCCTTGATTTAATTTTTTCCCTATTGACATCATAGTATAGTTCAATCAACATTAATAGGTACAACGTAGTGCTTCAGGCAAGTTTTCGGCTTTGCATGAATGAATCTTGTTTTATCTTTGTTCCAAATGACCAGGTTTTTTGTTCTATAGATAGAGATTTCTTGTATTGGCATGCGTATGTATATATAGCCAGAGATTTGTTGGGTTTTTTTATTATTGGGCTGCTATTTGATTGTTGAAATCATTCTAAAAATAATTCAAAGCAAAGTCGGCTGATTCAGCAAAACGCACATGAGTAGGTCACAAGTCAACTGTAGGTGTGTGACACATAGTTCAATAACCTATGTGACAGAGCGTGGATATATATTGCACCGTAAGCATCAGATAGATATGTTCAGGAACTGTATCAACATAAGTTCGGTGAATTTCCAACTTAATGTATAGCAGAAATTTTCTCCGAGGTGTTCGTTGACACACGACATTGACTAGAACTCTAACCATTTTTCACCGAACTAAGCCTCAAGTCTTACTCTAATAGATGGCTGCCTTGATCAGATTAGTGCCTCGGTTCCTGCAATTATTTGAGGTGAGCAGGGATGGGAATTTGTACACTTTGATCTTTAGGGCCACGAAACTTTCAGAACTTAAGTTATGTTTCCACTTATAACATAAACATATAAAAGGAAAAGGAAAAGATATCTGTGCTTTTGTTGCAAAAGATATCTGCAAGAGAAGGATGCTATGCTTATGTCATCTATCTTTTTGCCCTTGTTATGCAACTTATATTTCATAGGAACTCTAGAACTGTTGTAATATTCATGTGTAGTTTTATGGTATCTTGGTAATGAATATGGAAAATAGCAAATGTCATTGTCTACTGTACTCCATGATAGTAGTTCACGTTCTGCCATTTCATGCAAGTCAAAATCTCCCAGTATTTAATCTGGAGTGGATTGTCATGGACAACAATAAATACTGGTCAGCCCATGCACTTTTTCCCTCTTCCTTGTCCAATGTGTGAAGCTCATTTACATCAAACCTTATTATTGCAACCCAAACCATGCATATGATCATGTTAATTGAAAAAGATGCACAAAATTTAGTATGGAGCAATCCCATGGGTGGTGCACCAGATGAAATCAACTGGAAAGATTTATGTGCTCTCTCTTTGAAATCTAAAAGTTTCTGGAAAGATTTATGTGCTCTCTCTTTGAAATCTAAAAGTTTATGTATGCTAGCTACCTACCTTCTTATGATTCTCTGTGAAAATTTGTTCATCCAAAGGACAGCAGCAGATTATGCCGTTTTTGTGTTAAAAAAACAAATGTGAATTGTTATTTTTCCTTATATGATTATGCCAATGCTCTTAACTTTTTGCCAAAATTGATACTCCTTGTATGTACTGATCACTAGCTTAACATGCTCCAGTTGAACTAAAAACTGAGATACACAATTATTGGCTTATAGATTGACTTGAAGTACTTTAAAATGCATAGTTTACTCCATTAATGTCTCACTCGTTCACAGTTAGTGTGCCCTTTTCCTATTTTAGTGTGCCCTTTCACATCCTATGCCTTCACGTGGCGCTTCGCAAGTTGCTAAACCGTAGACCACTTCACAGGATGCCCAACCACAAACAAATTCACAAGTTCAAAGACCACATGGATTTCTACAGCATACCCAATCCAATGAGCCATCACATAACTCCTCACAAGCTATGCAAGGAATCTCTCGCGCTCCATCACGGAACTCCTCACAGCGTCAAAATGTAGAGGACAACTTTGAGTTAGACCATGATTTAGATGAACCATTTGCAGAGCTTGAAGTTGGTATTCAAGGTATGATGTAAATGATTTAACTTGATTCTAGTATCTCTCTCTCTCATGTTGGATTTTTTTTTTTTTTTTGTGACTTAAAACCTGTGGTTGGAACCCCTTAAGATAATAGAAGTATTAAGGAATTGGTACTTGAAGTTGGTTTCTCGTTTCATATGTTCAACTTGGTATATTTTTTGAGTTCCACAATTAGTTGACGTATGGACCTGGTAACAAAACAAAAGGAAGACTCTGGGTTTACACCTAGCCGAGCACAACTGTATATAACAACTCACACAGATAAAGACGAGAATGCTGTTAATGACATTGCAGCTGCAAATATAGTATGAGTTATCATGTTTTTCAAGTTTAAATTTTATAATGACTAGCATTAAAGGATGTTTTTTTTCTATGCTCATCTATCGCTTCTTTATTTTTTGGGTAGTTTTTAGCCGCTCAACTTGCAATGATTTCCCGCGGTTTAATGTGGCTGATGAAGAAGAGAGAATGAGAGACAAACAAACTATACGTGAACTACAAGATAAAGTGCAATCTCAAGCGACTGAAATGAGCACTTTAAAAGAACAGGTTATTACATTTGTTTCACTAATTGAAATTTGTAATTTGTTACACTTAAGATAGTGTATAATTGTATTATTTAGATGCTTATGCAAATTTTCCATTGCATATCTTAGGTTCGAGACAGTTGCAATGGCTCCTTAGATCAGATTTCTCCACAAGCACATCAAGGATCATCGCACGCAAGTCATGACATCGAATATTCTGATTGAGGTGCATTCTGATTGAGGTACATTCTTACATTGTATTGGAATTGAAATCATAGTGCCCTTGTAAGTCTATAGTTGTATCTTTTGCAAGAAATGACAGTTGCAGTTGCTGGAAATGTTGTTTTGAGGCATAAATCACCCTTGTAGATGTTGAAATTGAACTCTAATCGTTGAAAACTGATCTGATTGCCTAGAATATATCTGGTTGTAATAATTGGGATTCGAGTTCATATTGTTGGAAAATGAAAATTAGTTGCTAGCATGTCCAATACGTATTTGGGTGTGTCCCCGCCGTGTCCTCGTGTCCAACATGTGGACACAACGCCCTTTCGGTTGTTGCTACTCTTCATTGCTATTGCTATTGATTGTTTTATGGTTATGCTCCTGCTGTCCAATTTGTAGTTGCCTGTTATGGCTGCCTGCTATTCCCATGTCCGCTATATATGAAGTTTTGCTGTTGCTGCTGCTGTTTTGATTATACGGCCTGTCGACAATTTTGATTATGACTACCAATCAGTTTTACTGCATATGGAGTTCAAATCAAGTGGTGCATTTCTGTTGTTACATTTGTTCATATCAAAGTGGTGTATCTCGCTGCTAATTGCTACTGTTGTTGTTCACTGCTCGTGTTCAGCAGTTAGCTTCTACGTTTATTGTGTTTTGTGCATCATGTGGGTGAAGCTATAGGAAGCCCAAAAATTGCTACCTGTTGTGAAGCTCATTCCTTGATTGTTGTGTCCAGTGCAATTGTCTAGTTCATTGGCTTGTTCCGTTTTGAAGCTCCTATTAGTTGTGGTTATCCACCTTTTTTACTTGAATGAATTGTCATGGGAGTTAAAAGATAAACTTGGTACTTATTCTTCGTCATTTGCACTGCAGGTAATAGGACGTTCTAGCAAAAATCATGATTTCAACTTGTCATTTTGAAAGCTCTCTCGGGAAGATCTTGTTAAGAATGCATGACATCGTCGACTTTTGATTAATTATCTATTCCATGTAGTTTCTGCAATGTAGTTGGATTGTAATATTTTGGCATGTTTGATCTACTTTTGAATTTTGACAATGTTATGGACCGACTTTTGACATTTTATATATGGAGTATTAGTTTCTCCAATGAAAAATGAATTATTTTGGTTTTTGAGTTATTTGGAAAAAGTTAGCGAACCGATATGTGATGGGCCGGGAAAGTGACTAGTATAATTTATTATAGTTAGGATGTAGTTGAAAATTGGAGTGGTAAATCTTTATTTATGGGAAAAAAAAAACTGAACCTATAGTAACGCTTTTAGGCGCTGGTAAAAGTGTGGAGGTGACCAGGTGCATTCAAGTCTACGCCAGCGCTTGCAACCGCTGGGGAACATAGTGTTGGTAAAAACTAAGTTATACCAGCGCTTAAAACCGCTGGAAAAGAAAGCGTTGGTAAAAATAAATTTATACCAACGCCCACAAAAAGCGCTGGCATAGAGCTATAGTAGCGCCTCTGTGCCAGCGCATTCCCCAAGCGTTGGTATAGGTCGTGTTGGGCTATACCAGCGCTTTGCAAACCATTTCACAATGCTTTTGGCCGCTGGCATAGCCCAACTTTCTTGTAGTGATACTATTACTTTTTCCAACTTTTGTCCCCACTAACCAATAACATCCGATAAGCCGTTCTAGGTGGTGTATGAGAAAATAAGTAAGAGGAAAATATAAGAGTTTAAGCGGGAAAAAAAAAAAAATTTGCCTTACCTTCATTTTTGTTAAAATACTTTTAGTTAGTACTTGTTAAGATGCTTAGGTGCAACTTACGGAAAAATAGGACAAAAGATTACTTGAAAATGAATAAAATAATTTATATTCATTACTTTACAACTTTTTTTCCCCCTCTAAGTAGGCTCTAACCAGTTACATCCGATATGCTACGTACCAAAGAAAGTAAAAAAGAGAAAAGAGAAGTAAACTTGTTTTACAACTCTGCTTCTCACCTCCAAGGATTTGAGGGAATATTGGCTTTCGTTTTTCATGCTTCTAGCCTCGGAGCATGCGTATTAGTACCCGTAGTGTACTGAGCACTGGTACTTGTAATTAAATACGTGCCGGGTACATGAAACACGGGCCAAAAATTTTCTCTATAACTTTTGTCGTACCCAGATAGAAGTATACCCAACATACTTCAAGCCATAACAACACAGAGATAAGTAGTTTATAAGATTTCCTACCTAGCTCTAGATAGTGGGCATTAAACTCGGATTTGTACCTTAAGTTCGGCATTAAATTGTTATTTGATGTTAGATTCTTAATCGTCCTAGTCTTTTAACCATTTTTTTAATTTGAACTGGGATTATTATGTATAATACATCACTCTAACTTATAAAAATACATTTGTTATAGTTGTACCCCAGCCGAAATAGCTACCAAAATTTTTTTAGCTAGGTTTCACCATATCAATGTACTTATAGCGTACCAGTACCATACACATGCTTTCCTAGCTTCTGGTTCTAAGCAGTAATGACAAAAATACTTGTTCTCGTTATGTGCTAATTAGATGTTGTATGATTTAAAATCTGCTTGTATCTTTGCCTGTTGGTCATGATTGCTGACTTTCTTCCTCTTTATCAAAGGAAAAAAGAAGAAGAAAACATTGAAAGGTGAGGCGGGTTGAGGAAGTTATGGGTCCCTTTAAACACATAATTAGGAGGGGGAAGAAGAATAGGAAACAGAAACAGAAACAAAAAGGAGTTTTATTTAGACCGGCGGCAGCGGCTATTTCCCTTTCAATCTCTTTGGAAGGGATTAATAACCGAAATAGAATTAGTGAATTACTCGAGAGGCTGCCAGCGTTTGGGATACTATGAAATCAACGGGGCTGGGATATGAAGATTGTGATTCAGAAGTTGTTAGCCGGATTGCGCAGCTAGAAGAAGTTGACGACACTAGATTCCAAGCAATGAAGAACAAGGAGTAGGAGTGCCGTTCTTTAGGGGGCTTTCTGTGGGATTTCAATTTAGGGTGTTTTGAGGTTTGTTTGGGAATTGCTTAGGATTCTTAGCATGGTGAGGCTGCCGTCTTTTTGCCTTTGGAGGCCTGTTATTTTTTTGTGTGCAATGGTTTGCCTTGTCAAAGGGTTTGGTATATATGCTGTTTCGAAGAGGTTTGTTGCTTAGGTTGTTCGCAGTCCTTTCGGGATGCTCGTTTTCGTTGTATCGTTTAGGTTTCTTTTTGGGTTTCGGGTTTAGCTCATTCGTGCCAACTTGAATCTTTTTCCTTTTTTGGGCTTGGGTGACTTGCTTTGTGCTGGTTTGCCCTTTAATCTTTGTTTTATTCATTTAAAGATTAATAAAATCTTATTTGCTATTCAAAAAAATAAACAAGTAGGAGAGATGTGAGAGAGGAGAGAACACACAATTTATGATAAATAGGTGAACAATCTTTATCACACTCGACTACTTCCAGTGGTTCATCACTCAACTATTTCACGTGATGGGAGTGAATGTCATTAACTTTTTGTATATTTTTTTTTTCCTTTTCGCTTTCTCAGATTAGCTACTTTTATTTTATTTTATTTTTGTGAGGACTAACATTGCAGGATGGTTCGTTCAAGTTGGGGGGTCTTCTTCCAGCAATATTATTTCTTTCATAGTTCTCCGTTGCGAAGTGATACATTTCCCTTCTTTTTCTTTTATATCCTATTTTTGTTCTTGCATTCAATAAGGACATCTAATGGTTCAAGTTGGGGGAGGAATTACTTTGGTAGTTTATTTTTTTTTCTTCTTTTTCTTAGACTATTAAAATTCTAAAAAAAAAAGAAAGAAAAATTTTAAAAATAGTGGGACTCTTTTTGCATGTAATTTGACACTTGTTGTGATTACTTGTTGAATAATTGAGTTGAGATGTGTTGCCTACCATAGTGATATCTGTTTTTGGCTTGGTAGTTCTAGTTGCTAGCTTGTCTTAAGAAGTTGATCGTGGCACTCTTGTATAGCACTATTGTACGTTACGTTTATTTGCGCCTGACCACTTGTGAGCTGTGACTTAACCAATCTTGATGGTTAGATTAGTGGATACTTATGCCTTAGTGGCCCTATCTTTTGTTGGAGTAGTGTCACTTTAACTCTTTGTTTGTCATGGAAAGAGTCTATTTGTTGTGGTCTCATTATTTTTTATTGTTGAGTGTTGAAACTTGAATGCATGACAATATCTCTTGGATTTTGGTTAGTCACATGGATGTTACACCCCTAGGAGAGGATTATAGGCATTTTCTTGATACTCGAGCCGGTTCGTTCATTTATTTTTCCATTTACCCCTTGCGAGCCGCTTTGAGCCTTATATATTTAGCATTTTCTTGATTAGCTCCACCTTCCATATTGTTTTGGAGAAAGGCAAAAGTATAATGGTGTAATTTTTGGATGAATTGTGAACTTTGGTGGTTGAATTGTTGGTGCTCCTTAAAAAAAAAGAAAACAGAATAGAAAAAAAAAAAACAAGAGAAAGAGAAAAATAAAAGGGGCGCCGATATAGATGAAAAGGAGGAATCGTGTTTTATTGCTGAAAAATGTTAAAAGGTTAGAGGGAGAGATAAGGTGGAGTTGAAAAGAGTGGGAAAAAATGGGTACGCATTGTTAAATTAGCCCCAAATTGTTTGTCTATTCTTGAACACGTGATGTTTTACCCTAGCCTTTACACACTTTCAATTACCCAACGTTACAACCAAAATTATAGTCCTATTTGATCCTAAGGGTGATGGGAAGTGGATTGATGGATGTGAGAGAGAGTTCCAATACTTGGTATTCTATTCATTGAGACCGTGTGTTCGCCATAAAAAGCGTTCTTTTTGTGTCTTATGTGCGAGGTACTTTGCTTTTCATTTACATAACTTCTAACCGCACACTTGAGAGTTCATAATGCACCTTGTTTTGAGTGATTTTATTTGTGAGTGCAAGACATAGTGAAAATTGAAGTCAAAACTTGGTCCGGAGAGAGCGGTTAGTTATTGGACAATTTTGGTTGAGGCCCATATCACACACATGCTAAGCCTAGGTGCCATCGTTTATTTCTTGACTTGATAGCGTTTGGAACTATTTGTGTCTTCTTATATCTTTGTGGTAGCTGCACATTCTTTGCTTGATGGACTAGTGAGTTGTATGACAGGTTTTGGGTTCCGTGTGAAAGGGTTCACAGTGTTTTATGGGTGATCACTGCTGAAAACCCTCACGATACTTCATTTGTCCTACAGGGGCTATCTTGGGGTTTAAAAGAACTATCTATTTTAATTTATTTTCTTTAGTTGCATTTTATTTTCTTTGCTCGAGAACTAGCAAAGTGTAAGTTGGGGGGTGTGATAGGCGCATAAATGTTCACATTAGCGCCCCCTAATTTATCTTTGTTAAGTCCTATTAATATTATTATTCGGAGTTTAATGCTTAATTATTGTGTTGTAGGTATTTGGAGAGTTTGATACAAAAATATGCAAAGTTGAATATATATTAAACTGTGCTCGACATTGACCCGTTCGAATTCAATCAAGTGGGAGGTCTGGACTGCAATCGGATTAATGATTCGCAAGTCAAATTGGCGGAATTAATGTTCACTGGAAGTAAAATAATTGGACTTGAACTTATGTCTACTAGGTGGGCCCAATGGTCCACAATTAGGTCCCGTTTGGACAAATAAGTCACTTTGGCTTATTTTTTATCCTTATTTAAATTTTTTCCGCATTTTGTGGCTTATTGTCAATTTTTTGGGGATTATTGCTTTGTTATGACGAGAGGAATCTAAAAAGTAAAAAATTTTGGTCGAAATCCAAATTTTTGCACAAAAAGACGAAAACGTGGCTTTCCCGCCAAATTTCGTCGAAATTTCAAAAAAATTGGATTCCGATCGAAATTTTTTACTTTTCCGATTCGTCTCGTCATAACGAAGCAATAATCCCCAAAAATTGACAATAAGCCACAAAATGCGAAAAAAAATTTAAACAAGGACAAAAAATAAGCCGCAGTGACTTATTTGTCCAAACGCCCCCTAGTTTGACTAAATGGTGGGCCTTCCAGAGGCAATTCTTGGCTGGCAATTAACAAGAAGTGAAACATAGGGCTATTAGATGAGTCGGCTACAGAGAGATATTTAAGGGAGACGAGGACTCACGCACGACAGGATTCTCACGGAAGAACAAAGAACGGGGGCCGCCGAGAACAAAGAACGGGGCTGCCAGATTATTGTTTAGTTTTCAAGTTTTGTGCAATTATTCGCATTCTGATAATTCGTATTAATTTTTGTTCTTTATAAAAGTTATTCGTTGGTTCTTGTTTAACTTAGATCTTTTGTTTATTTTCCATTCCAAGCAATAGAAGCATGATGCAATCTAGAGTTTCATCTGGTTCTTGCGCAATGATTAGTGAGTAATCATATAGGTAGGGTCGCGGGGTGATTAGCGCGCCGTAATCAGTTTGGGCACTGCTCCTGTTTTCAAACAATGAAAAAAGTCAATTTTAGGTTAATAAAGAACATTCGTGAGACGAACCCAGACATCGTCGGAGCCCATGTGAATGGGGTAATGGGGGTCCAAAACTCATTTTTCTCTGCGCATGGGTAAACGGCGATCGTACGGGTTCGCATCTTTCAGGGTATCTTTTTCTCACTAAAATCGAATGTTTTTAAGAACACTGAATGGAGCAGGTTAATCCGAATTGGTTACGAGTGCTGTGAACCTTATGACAATACCTCTTTTTAATTATTTGTAAAGAATAGTTGTTTCTTTAAGTTTTAATTAATCCCAATAAATCAACAAGGGGTGGCTACCTAAAAGTCAGTTTAAAAAAAGTAACAACCTGAGTTTTTAGTCAGCACACATCACCGTCTTTGTGGATTCGACTCCGGTCTTACCGGATATTATGCTGCGTCGATCTCTGCCCTACGCTTGAGGCAACCCATTAGTTTGGGACTATGAAATCCGTCAAGCATCCCTCTAGTATTAATTGTGTCATTTTAAACCCTATAATTTATATTTTATCTCAATTTGATCCTTCTCACTAACGGTATTATTAGAACTAACGGAACTCCTAGTAAAATGTTACTTTTTTCGATTAAAAAAAAAAAATAGCAAAACTCATGGGCAAAATTGACATTTCGCTCCTAGAGGGATAGAATTGAGACAAAATGCAAACTAGAAGGACAATTTCAGAATTTTTATTTTTTATTTTGTTAAAATAAACTATTATCTAAATTCTTTCCCACCTTAATTATTTCTGCTTGATTGGATAATCAAAATATATTGAGGAAATTAAAATTTTTATTTTAGAATATATTATAGATAATATTATGAAAATCAAAAAAGCATCTCTTAATTAAATAACTTTGCCTCTGGGTTTTTTTCCAATGGGTCAATCTTGATTTTTATAATTTCGTTGTATTCTTATTTACACGATTGTGAACAAAAAAAACATTTCGCAACAAGATTAGTAAAATATTTCATAATAACTTTTTCTTTATTCACCAAACAAAACTTTTTCTTTCCTTTTTTTTTTTTGTGATTAGAAGAAAGAAGAAAAAATTTTCATAACCAAAATAACAAAATGTATTATAACGACTTTTCATTTTTTCTAATCGCATAAAAGAACATGCCTCAAAAATTTTCTCATGGTCGCCAAGTTTTACTCATAGCCCCAAGTTTTTACTCATGGACACAAATTTTTACTCATTGCTTTTGCTCATGGCCGCGAACTTTTACTCATAGATAGAAACTTTTACTCATGACTGCTAACTATTACTCATTGCCGCAAACTTTTGCTCACTGGCCACAAACTTTTGCTCATGGACACAAACTTTTACTCATGGCCGCAACCATTACTCATGAACGCAAACTTTTACTCATAAACGCGAACTTTTACTCATGGTCGCGGACATTGTAAATAGAAAATGTTTCGTAACAATATTAGCAAAGCATTTCATAATAATTTTTTCTTTATTCACCAAAATAAACTCTCTTCGAATTTTTTTGGTCATAACAAGATTAATAAAATGTATTATAACAATTTATTTATTTTTTTGATCGCATGAAAAAGAACATAATGGGATTGCAAAAATTAAGATAATTAAATCCATTGAAAAACCCGATGCAAAGTTATTTAACTAAGGTATGCTTTTCGAATTTCATAATATTATCTGCAATGTATTCTAAACAAATATTTTTAACTTCCCTAATATATTTTAATTATTCAATCAAACGAAATAAGTAACGTGAGAAAGATATTAGGTATGAATTTGTCTTTTCAAAAGCTAAATAAAATGTAAAATTTCTAAAATATTCCCTCTAGTTTGCATTTTGTCTCAATTACGTCCCTCTAAGAGTGAAATGTCAATTTTGCCCACGAGTTCTATTAGTTCTAATAACACCTTTAGTGAGAGGGACCAAATTGAGACAAAATATAAACTGCAAGATTAAAAATAGCACAATTCACACTAGAGGGATGAAATTGAAGTTTTATGCAAATTATAGGGACTATTTTTAAAATCAAGGCATGCTACTTTTACATAATAGATACTGAATATGTTTTCTTTTTCAACAACAAAGTGACATGTATGAATTGTGCCCCCATTAATACAACTTTATGGGTAGTGGAACTAACCACCCCATAAAAAAGCAACAAATTCTTATTTCTATAATTCGAAAAAGGATCGCAATGCAAACCATCAAAGAATATTGTCACGGAAAGATCCTTCATGCCATGTGAGTAATGAGGTTTGGTAAGAGAAAGATCAAATAAAAACGGAAAAGCCATGAATAAATTGTTCACTGCTTCGCGCAATTTCATCCGTCCATCTCGAGCAACCAATGGTTGAGATATGTTTTAAAGTTTTTACCAGTCAAAAATATTTTTTAATGGCCAAAATTGGTTTTTAATCTGAATCGTTCAAAACACTTTTGGACATGTGAGATTGAACGCGGTAAACACTAAAGTATCCAAGCTCTTTCTCCGAGGAACTTCAACGCGGTAAACACTAAGGGGAAGGTGACAAAATCAAAATTAGAAAAGAAAAAATATATACTCCTATATAGCTTGCCCTTCGTAAAAGAGATTTTGCATGTGATTTATATATGTTTTTATTCTTTGCACTCTTCTCATTAACTTCCAGTAGTCACCATGGCCGCCGGAAAATAACAAGGTTTTTCATAATGTTTGACACCAAAAATGAAAACCTAGAAACTGTCCAAAAAAACAATAAAGTACGAACTTCAGCACGTTGAATTCTATAATGTTCGACACCAGAATGTAAAGCGTATGAAAGAGAGGGAAAAAAAAGTTTGATATGCTCAAACAACAATTAAATCAAATCGTACCAAATCTTTTAACTAGTCTGCAGAGCACGGGTAGAAGATGGTATATCATGAGAAGATGGTATATGCTTGGAATTCTTCGTTTCTATGTTGATCTCAAAAGAACTGTTTATCACTTTGCTTGCCGAAAATGCCACCGCAATATGTTGAACAGATGAGATCGACAAGGAGAGGAAATTGAAGAGACACGAAAGACAAAATGGGTAGATATGCTAATGCAGCCACTGGAACAAGTATCCATGCCTCCTTTTTGTGGCCTAAAACGAGATACAGTGAAACACTGAAGGCCACCATCATGGTTGTTATAGAGAGGAATAGAGTAACCAGCCCATTTATCAGTCGCCTTGGAAGAAGATCGAGAAAATCACTTTCTTCATAGCGCAAAGTCAAGATGGACAAAAACAACAGCAGAGAAGTGGTGGATGTGAAGAGAGAAAGTGCGTCTGAAATGACAAAGACGGTGAATGCCAGTTCTTTGGAGAAATTCGGAAGGCCATTTGAGTCGCTATTGCCTCCGGGAACAGTAATTATAGCCGCAAATACCATGGTGACAATAAGCGCTGCTGAAATGGAGCATGAATACGCTGTGTTTTTCATCCATTTTCCACCTGCAACTACTAAGTCCCTATGTTCTCTTGTAAACACCATTGCTGGTGTTTCTTTATCTTTATTTGGCCGCTGTAAATCACTGGGTTTCACAAATTTCTTCACTTCCTGCATCATCACCCATGAGTTTGAAAGGATATAATCAATTTTTTTTGGCACTATATATCAAAGAGTGAAAAACGTGTATGTCTGTGGGCGCATGTGTGGGCGTGTGTTGGGAGTACTTGTTTCTTTAATTTAATAAGGTTGAATTCTACACCTAGAACAAAATTAATTAATTCACAAATGTTCATACAGGGGAACTTGAGTTGCCCCTTGTCAGGGCGAAATGCACCATAAAATTAATTGAAAGTTTATTTGAATTAAGTGTGATTAGCGGCGGAGTATTAGCTAGTTGGAAGTGAATTCGGAGTAATCACTTGTTGCAAAGGTTCTCTAGCACCTTCGAAGTTAGAAGGTTGTAACAACTAGTATTAGAGATATATAGTATAGCGACTCCCGAATAGGACGCTTAGGAATTGGAGTAGGTTGTGAAATTGCGAACCAAGTCACTATAAATCCTCTTGTTTTGATTTCTCTTTTCCTTACTCCATTACTTTTCATTTTGCAAATCTCAATTGCATTAGTAGCTTGGTCTATCATTGAACATCACATTCACAGTAGAGTAATTCCCATAATCGGTCATTTAGTTTCGAATATGAAATAGCAGTTTCCTGTTAATTACTCCCTCAGTCCTTTTTTAAATGTCTCAGTTTGAAAAACACGCAATTTTATTTGTCAACTATCCCCCATACTTTACACTTTTTCCATCAACTTTTCTCTTCCCTTCACACTTTCCACATCAACTTTTACCTCCACTCCAAAATTGTCCTCTACTTTACACTTTCCATGTCCACTTTCCAAAATTATCCTCCACTTTACCAATTAATTTTTCAAAGTGGATACTTATTTTGGAACAACCCAAAATGAAATAGTGGTCATTTAAATAGGGACGAAGGGCTGCAAAATTATTCTATTTGAGCTTGCACAATTTTGTGTAAGGACTTTTTCTGATTCTATGTTGCATTTAGTTTTTCAATTCCGTATTGTAGTCGAAAAACCCAATTCACTCCCTTTTGGATTTCTATTTGGACCAACACTTGTGCGTTACTACAATTAATCATTCGAAAGCAAAAGGAGAGAAAATGCATTACCTGAAACCATTGTAACTCGCGCTGCATTTGTAGAACTGCACCATTAACTAAATTGAGTTTCTTTAGAGGTGCCAATTTTCCAGCTAAGTGCAGAATAGTGTTCCCAGACTTGTCCATAAGCAATGTTGCACAATGTTTATGGTCACTCATCTGATATATGAGGTTGAAAATTTTTTCATGACGCTCTGTCACTGCTCGTTGAAATAGGCTACGGTTTTCTGAGTCTTGGACCCAAGCTAGTTTGGGAACTGATTGCACGATCTCTTCCACAACCTCGTGAATCCCTAACGTTGTTGCACTAATAATCGCATTTGTCGCTAGCGAATCGTACTCGTTTAAGTCATTCAAAGACAACATTTCTTTGATCAGGTATCTGACGAGTTGAAGTGCTTGCTGATGCTTCTGTTTTTGGTGTCGAATGCGTTTAACACAAGGAACTGTAATTGCAAGACAAAAAAGTTGTGTGAATGTGTGTGAGTTTAGGCTGCATATCTTGTAAACTTGTAGTATCTGAAACTTATTTCAATATTTTTTACTTTTCCTAACATTTTTTTAGCTTTGCGTCGTACGTAATTTTTGGAGTTAATCATTTGTCCCTACGAGACGAATCGGAAAAGTATAAAAATATGGACTGAAGTTGAAAAAATTAAAATAAGACTACATTTTAGACAAATGAGGCAGCTATTTGATACTTTTTTCCGTCTTTCGTGAACTTTTTTTTTAGCTCTCGGTCATTATTTTGTATTTTTTAGACTCTTCTCGTCGAGACAAATGATTAATCAAAAAAATACTTCTCAAATCTAACAAAAATTGAGAAAAGACAAACAAAACACACTCAAAACGAAGAAAATAATTAAGTTTACTATAAACTTGTACTGCCTGTTAATTACCCAATAAATAGCATTTCCCAAGCATGGCCTGCATTTTTAGGCTCGCTGTATGACATAAAACCAGTTAGTTTTTGGTGTTGGTTGTAAAAATAAGAATGAACAAAAACAAACCAAAAATGGAGAATATTTTTTACCTAAGATGGAGAATAATGCCCAGCGAGCCCAATGGTACTTCTGCACCGGTAGTTCAGAGTTGTTAACTGGATTCTCATCAATCACAATCTCAACTCTACTGGAGTCTTCAGCATAATTGTTAAACTTCACCGGAACAGAGTTGTTAACCGGATTCTCATCAATCCCAATCTCAACTCTACAGGAGTCTTCAGCATAATTCTTAAACTTCACCGGAACATCTTCAACAGTGGAAACACAAAAGCAAACATGTAAGATAACGAAAATACGAAACATTATGGTGCATGTGGAAATTTTATATCCATCTCAAAACTAATTGGCAATGAACGAAGAGGTTCCAGATATTATTAAGTGATCACTCATTCAACTCTCAAGCAATGTGGGACTCTATTTCCTTAACATCTCCCTCACGTGTAGCCGCATTTAAAGTCTGCCACGTGTGGCCACTTCCACTTTTTGGGTCCTATCATCGTGCATCCTTTTTTGCTGGTCTGTCATCGTGGGGTGTGAATTGTGAATTTTATAAAATGTGGGGTGGAACGGGCCCCGCTCTGATACCATGTGGAAACTTTACATCCATCTCAAAATTAATTGGTAATGAGTGGAGAGATTCCAGATGTTATTAAGTAACCACCCATTCCACTCCCAAGCAATGTGGGACTTTATTTCCTTAACAGTGCGTTTGGTAACATTTCCAATTTCTGGTTTTTTGTTTATAAGAAATTGAAAATAGAATCATATTTATTTTTATCAAAAACAATAACAAAAAACATGTTTGGTAATGTAATTTCTATAAACAGTAAAAATTAAAACCCACGTAAATGCGAGTGTTTGAGTGAAGTTTTTTCGTGACTATATGTGATTGTAGAATTAATTCCCCTCCCCCCTCCTATATTTCACTTCAATCATATACACCTATTTCATTATCTTAATTATTACCTTATTTCTCACCAATCATTACTCATTTTTTTCTTTCTATTTTTCCCCGATCATTACCCTTATTTCAAATTATTACTCTCTTTTTTTTTTCTATACTTATTACCTATAAATCCAAATCCAAAATTTCAAAACGAACGAGGTTGTGGTGTCAATGGAAAAGAAAAGGTTAGTGAAGTGAGTGAGTAGTGATAAAGAAAAAAATTAATGGAGAAGGGCTGCAAAAGGTATTAAGGTTGGCAGGTCCCCCACTTAGGGAGTACTTATATTTCATGAGGAGGTGGATCAAAAGTTGTGCAAGAGGTTGAAGATCGAGCCACTGAGACTTGACGCCGTCGGATAAAATTGAGCTACCGGTTTTTCGTTTAAAAAATAGGGAAAAACAAAAAATAGGTTACCAAATACTCCCTCCATCCCTTTATTACAGTCCAGTATTTTATTTTGGGCTGTCCTTTAAAAAGTGTCCATTTTATAAAATTAATGGGTAAAAATTGGTGAATTGTCTATTTTGTCCCAAAAAGTAGATTCCATTTTGAAAAGTGAGTAAAATTGTAATGATAATGGATAAGTAGGGAAAATGGAGGAAAATGTTGATGTGAAAGGTATAATGATGATGTCTTTTTAATAAGTTGGAGTTACAAAGCAGGACACTTAAAAAGGAACGGGGGAGTATGTTTTTTAAGTTGTTTGCAAATTTTCTAAAAACAAAAAAATTACCAAACGCTCCCTAAACAAGGAAACAAAAATAGGAGAAGACAACACCTTAAAATTTTTTCGTACACAAACGAAATCAAGAAAAAAACAAATTTACCAAACTAGTTAATTTTTTTTTTATAAGTTAAGGTGTTCGAATGAGCTTACGCATACCTCAACTAGTATAGATTTGGCACCTTACAAAAGTTTATAAGTCAGAGTGGTCTTCCATGGTTGATTCCAATTAATTTCTTTGGGCCACCCCAAACGTTTTTCAGTGCCAAGTGGGTACCACGTGGTGCCCGCTCTGTGAATCATGGCCGTCCATTGCGGTTTTGGACCGCTCGGGATTTGGAGAGAGAAAGATGAGTGAGAGTGTTGGGATGAGAGGAGAGAAAGTGATTTAATCCGAGTCATCCAATACACTTTTGGATGATATGAATGTGTTGCTCGGATACCACATCAACCGGGTGATGTAGAACCCACCCGGCATCCAAAAATTTCTCCACCCCAGAGACCCCTTCAAGCATCTGGGCGTTTTCAAAATTGACGGACTCTAATAATTTCTGTCTGTGCGCCCCAACCCAACTACAGGTCCACTCACTATCAATCACTATATCATCGTTTATTTAAGAGTGGTGCTACTGGTACAGATATAAAATCTGTACCAGTGTCTACAAATTCTATTTTTGTCCCGTTTTGGGTCTTAAAAAAATAATCGGAATCGTTCATTTTGTTTAAAATACTTTAGTTACGGCTCTTGCGAAAAATAAGCTTAATCTGATATCGGTTAAAACACCTATAAAACGTCCGACTTTATCCTAGAATTCAACCCTGAATTCCAGAGCAAAGTTTGGATATTTCGTAAATGCTTTTACCGATACCGGATTGAACTTATTTTTGGCAGGAATCATAAGCAAATTATTTCAAACAAAATAAGCGACTCCGATCATTTTTTGAGACCCAAAATTGGCTCAGAAAGGAGTTTGTACCCACTGGTACAGATATCTGTACCATTAGACTTTTTGTTTATTTAAACGTTTTGATAATTATAGCTGATTTTATTAAGGTTAGATTTGGCTTAATTTACTAATTAAATAGGCTAATCTACTACTTCGATCCCTATAATAATCGGTAGGTTTCAAATAGATCCTTGTATTATTTAATATTTCAATTTTGTCCTTATAGTTAATTGAATGTTTCAATTTGGTCCTTGTAATTTTTAATGTTCCAATTTCACCCTCAAGGTTTTTGATTTGTTTCAATCTAATCTTTTTCAAATTACAAAGCAGTTCTTTAGGTTTATATATAATTTCCAAGTTTACAAGGTTATATTTACTTTCCTAAGTTAGGTTTTTAAACACCTTCAAAAATGAAATTGGTTAGAGGGGCTGTCCTCCTAACCAGTAAATATTTAACCATTCTTAATATATTTTATTTAAACACTTTAAATTCTTGATTTCTAGTCTATATATTTGTTTTTTATACAAACAGTTATATGGTATATTTTGCTTATTATTTTCAATTGATTATTTGTTATCTTTTTGATAAAACATTGTTTTATCCCATTGTGATTTATATGTAGTATTTAAATTGTTGTCTGAATGTCATTCTTCAATATATCTTATGCTGACAAATATTATATATACGGTGGTCAAGCTAGAAACTAGACTCTGATACCAAAAAGGGGACCTAATTTAAGATTGTTGAAAATTGTAGTGGGCTTTATGTTATTTGATAAGACATTTGTCCTTGTGATTGTAATTTGTCAAAGGACTTAATGGCATAAATTGAATACTTCAAGGACAAAATTGACTCAAATAAAGTGTTGATGACTAAATTGAAGTTTGAGTAATTCTTTGAGGACTAAGGCATAGTTTCCACGCACACAAAAAATAAAAGCCAACTTGGATTTTTGTTTTGCTCTTATTCAAGTTTTTTTTTTTTTTGGTTACTGTTTAGGCTATTTCTTGAATATTTTCAAAAAAATGGGTAAAAATCATTATGTTTTAGTTTTTCGATATTTCTTATCAAGACGAACCAATAATTCACATCGTTTGATACAAAACCAACAAATGCAATCATAGATTCATAGATGATGTATACCCAAAATTTTCAGTTAATAGTGGCCGCTAAACGAGGAGGGTAACTAGAAACTTACGATCATAGACGATACGTTCCCAAAAATTGAGGGGCGTGCCACTTCGAAATGCATTCACTTGTCTGGCTATTGCTCCTAAACCACAATCATCGTCATTGAATGATTGTGATATAGCCAACTGTGGATAGCGATGAACCAAATCCAATGCTAAATCTGCCAAACAGAGGAATCAATATAAGAAAGGTTAGTTGACATACTAATCAAGGTTAACGATTTTGTATCTCTACTGAAAACTATTTTTTAGCGTCCTTCTTCTAAATAAAAATTATTTTATCGTACTTATGGCTAATATTTCTGTGAATTTAACCATAAATTCCACTTTATCTAGCTTTGTATCTCTCTACCGAGCCATCTGCTCTTGTTTCCCACAAAAATGTGCAAAACCAAATTGGCTAGAAGAGCGGGCGTGCCAGGACAGGTCTGCTGTCCAAGTGGTTTTCAAGGCCTGAAAACCTCGAAATCCGACTCCTTTCGTGTGACTGTGCTTGGCCCAAAGGGTAAGGCCTCGAGATGGCTCATTGGTTGCCTTTGCGAGCTAAGGACTTAAAAATTTTCTGATCGTTGCTAAGAAAATGGAAAGAAAGATAAAACGAAGCTAAACTTGGATCAAACGAACTCCATTAACGGTTTAATGAAGCTTGGATACAAGGAATGTGATAAAATTTAAACTACTTATGAAGTGAGTACAAGTAAGGTTGGAAATGAAGTTGCATAAGCTTTGAGCTTTAAGGTCGTGGACCTTTGCCAAGGCCTTCAAATCTGTAATTTATAAGGGCTTCAGGCCTTCAGCTGCTTCAATGCATGGCTGCCATGTGGCCTTCTAGCAAAGGCTTAGGCTTGAGCAGCTTCAAAATGCTCTAATGAGGGGCTGCTCGAACCTTGGCCAAAACGTTCCTTTTACTCCAAGAAAACGGCAAAGGCCTGAGAAATCCTTCTTCCTTGTATAAATTTTGTAAAAGGGCAAAAAGAATTTCAGCTCCTGTAACATCCAGGCTATTTGAGCTGCTTGCAGCTGCTTGTGCAGGCCTAAGTTGCTTGGGATGTCTCCATGCATGGCTGCCATGTGTCCCAAGCCTTGCTTCATGCTGAAAGATAGTAGAGACTCAGGCCTTGAACTGCTTGTAAGCAGATTACCTAGATCTGCTAAGCAAGAACATTCTAAGCCTTTGAGCTGCTGGTGAGCAGCTTGCTTTCCAAGCATAATTAAGCAGCTTATGGCCTTCTTGACTTGTCAGTTTAAGCCAGAATAAATTCAAAAAAATGGTCCCAGATCTGAAAATCAATTTGGGCCTTGACTAATTAGGCCATGCTCCAAATATTAATGCGACCTAATCAATTTTCAAACTCTTTCCTACCCTTCCAAACTCATTTTGGCATAATTGTGGCCACTTTAAATTCTTCCAAAGACTCAATTCTGCAAGTGACCGATTTATAAGGCTTCTCAAAACCTAAAACTACCTCCAAGACCATTCTTCTAGATCTTGGATAAGGACTTGCAAAAGACAAGCAGTAGCGGGCTCACAGGTATAAACTAGGATTAATTACATATCACCCCCTTAATTGATCACAATTTTTCACATTACTCTCTTTATCTTAAAAACCCTACACGTTGCCCATTTGATTTATCATTGAATATCAATCAACCCCACCTGCCACTCTTCCGTCCAAATTTGGTCGTTAAACTTTAATGTGAGGGCAGCCGAAAAAAATACTCTCATGTGAGAGTGAGAACCTATGATCAAAATATTCCTTCTAACGAAGACATTGCTATATATTCATTTGTGGCTCATACATAGCATATTGTTGTGAAGCTACCTAACTACAAGGTTTGAAAGAACCTAATCTGTAAGTGAAATATTCCAAAGACGAAAGTAATTGCTCTTGCAAAAACGAGAGACAAAACTCTCACAGACCTGACAACAAGTTGTTGATTTGAAGAGATAAATGAAAAACATAGCAATTACTGAAGTACAATAAAAAAAAATGTGGTTTAGAACTAGTACTGTAGCCTTCACCTCCCACCCCCGTACAAGGGCAGTGAAATTCCATGGAGGAGGAGAACGAGAAAAAAAATATTTATGACGGCTAGGGTTTTGAGAGGGAGAGGTGTATACTTAATTAAAGATGTAGTGAAGTTGTGGATTAGTAAAACATGGTAGATATAATGCCCAGCGAGGGAATAGTACTCACCATAGTATTCAGAAGTTATAACATCAATGAGAAGCTCAGCACCAGACGGTTTATATCCGGAGGAGAGGAAAAGCATAGCCATAGCCTCCTTATCTTCACCAGTGACCTTCAACAAATATTCAAGCGTCTCCCTTTTCGCATTAACAGCCGCGTAATGAACCGGTAACCACCCCCGGTTCTCCCTCATGCACAACAAGCCCGGGTTTTTCTGCACCAAAAGTTCCGCCGTCGCTGTATTCCCGACCAACGCGCTGAGGTGGAGGGGGGTGTTTCCGGCAACATCACGGTGCGCCAAGGCCTCCGCCGGCATCCGCTCCAGCAACTTCGTCACGAAGGGGATCGCCGTCGATCCCACTCCGGTGGCCAAGTACAGTGCTGACTCTAGTTCTCTGGTGATTGGGGCTGTGATCGCGTCTGGATGGTCTTTGAAAAATCCCTCTGCGGCATCCCAGTCCCCTTTTAGTGCGGCTTTCACAAGTGGTGTGTATTTCCAGTATTCGTCCTTCTTTCCCGATTTTCCATTCTCTATTCCTGAACACAAAAATTGAGATGAACAGGCATTTTCTAGGTATTTATTTTGGTCTCTAGCCCTCCCCTGTCCAAACCCCTATCGATTGGATTGAAGATTATATGGATTGAATTGGAGATTATATGGATACTATTATTGTTATTTTTTCTGCAATTAGTACAAATTAATCAGAAACATAAATGTATGGCATTCAAACCTTTTCTTCTCGTTTCTTGTGTTGTCCAAGCCATAATCGGCCTGTCAAATAAAGATGAAAAAGAAGCCATGACCACCACAAGCACTTGAGTGAAGTACTATCTCTCTCTCTCTCCCTGCTCTTGAGATCCTCGTTGGGCTGTTTTTAGCTAGTGTTTGAATTACCTTCGCATATACTATATACCACATTACCACTAGAGGAACTTTTAGTATCCACGAAGGTAAGAATACCTTGCCGGCCATCATGATAAATAGGCCACACTAGAACTCCAACGGTACCTCAAATAACAACAGAGATGAGCTATAAATTCAGATATTATGAGTTCAAAATTTGGCAACCTCTTGAGATTAGGTCGCAGGAGAGAAATCTCATGTGATTTTTTTAGTCACAATGTGGTCTGCCTTTGACCAAATCGGAAAGGGAAATAGTCCAGGCACACGTAAGTTAGCCCCAGACACCCCTTACCGTCACAAAAAAAATAATAATAATAAGCCGTACGAGAAAGTAAGCAAGAGGAAAATATAAGACCTAGAGCGGAACAAAAAAAATGTGCCTTACCTTCAATTTTGTTAAAATGCTTTTAGTCACATGTTAAGATGCTCGATCACATGCAACTTAACAAAAGAGTACATCGGAAAAGCGATTACTTGAAATTGAAGAAGATAATTTATATTCCTTTTTACAACTTTTTCCCCACTAACCATTTGCATCCGATATGCCAACAAAGAAAGTAAAAAAGAGAAAAGAGAAGTAAACTTGCATGTTTTACAACTCCGCTCCTCACCTCCAAGGATTTGGGAGGATATTGGCTTTCGTTTTCATGCTTCTAGCAAACGGAGCACTCGTATTAGTACCCTTAGCGTACTGAGCACTGATACTTGTAATTAAATATGTGCCGAATTACAAGAACAGAACCAGAATTTCGTAAACATAGAAGTCAAACTATGAATAACAAAGAAAATCGTGATTCGTGGTGTGCCAAAGCATCTGCCGGCATCCTCTCCAGCAACTTTGTCACAAAGGGGATTCTCATTGGTCCCACTCCGGTGGCCGAGTACAGTGCTGACTCTAGTTCTCTAGTGATTGGCGCTTTGATTGCCTCTGGATGGTCTTTGAAAAATTCATTGCCGGTATCCCAGTCCCCTTTTAGTGCGGCTTTCACAAGTGTTGTGTATTTCCAGTATTCGTCCTTCTTTCCCGATAATCTATTCTCTATTCCTGTGCAGTGGAGGATTAGTTAATAACACAAAAACTAGTAATTACTAAGATCAAGACATTTTTAGAATATGGCCACCTGATTTGCATTCAGAATTGTCATTGTGCATAATCGCATTTTGGGTGTTTCGTCACATATTCTAAAATGCATTTCGAAAAATAAACCCACACACAATGCACAGTTTAAAATAAATTCTTTTTGGATTATAAATATCCTTTGGCTGACAAAATCTTTCTGTCTTAAAATTCTTTTTGTATCACTCAAATACTTTTACAGATTCTTGGTATAATAGAAAATTTTAAAACTACAGTTTGATGAGCAGGAATCCAAAACATAACTGGCTCCGAAACCCTAAAAAAACACTACCAAAAGTAGTTTCTGTTTGTTAGGCTTCAGTGGTGAAGTTTTGAATTTTGGTCAAACACCAAAATGTTCACTAAAGAAGTAAAAAAGATCAAAAGATAAATGAGTTGGTTAATAGGGTTGGCCTTGTAATCTAAGGCCTAGACTTTAGGAGTTTTCTCGTTCTTAATAATTTAGGTTCAAAACCTATTAGATATTATCTCAACTCTTTTGGGTTCAGTATATACAGAGCATATGCTCCGGCTTCAAGTAAGTCTCCGGTACTAGTGCATGGAAGCTGGTATACACTTGATTATAAAAACTAAAAAAATGAAGAAGAAGAAGAAGAGAAGGTGGCTAAAATCATGCGAACTGAACATTTATATTTAGATTGTGACATACAAAACTTCAAGTCTTTGTATAAAAAGGGTCTGAATTATAAAGGGTACTATTATTGTTATCTTTCCTGCAATTTGTTCAAATCGATCAGAAACATTAATGTGGAGAATGGATAAGGGATTCAAACCTTTTCTTCTCTTTTTTTCACCTTCCTCCATAATCGGCCTGTCAAATAAAGTACTCATGATCCCTTCTGCTGTCGCCATAATCGGCCTGTCAAATAAAGTACTTGATCACCACACTTGAGTGAAGTACTATCTCTCTCTGCTCTTGAGATCCTCGTTGTGCCGTTTTTAGCTAATGCAATTTCAGTTACCTTCACATATATATACCGCACCACCACAGGACCACTAGTGTCCAAGAAGGAAAGAATACCTTGCCATCATGGCAAATAGGCCGTACTAGCTATAACTTCAACGGTACCTCAATCAAATAGCAACAGGGTTGAACAGTAAATCCAGACATTCTGAGTTCAAAATGAGGTCAGGCCACAAGAGATAAATATCATGCAAATTCCCTAGTTTCGGTGTGGATCGATGACTTGCTTTTGAAGGCAAGGGCGAAGGCAATTGGTGGGTGGGAGTGGCACATGCCACCTGGTCCAAAAATGGAAGAGAACAAATTTGAGGTATACACAAAAACGCACTCTCAGTTGTGAAAAATTGTTCTCCTTTTTAGTCCAATTCAATAGGAAAATCATTCTTTTCCAAAAATTTGTTCAGAATGAGTAATTATTCAATAATCAAGGAGTACCGCCACGTGATACTCCAGACCACTTTACTACCGCACGTTCCTACGGGCCGGGGTCCATACACTTAATGGTAGACTCCAAAAGAATGTGTGGTTGTAAAGTGATCCGGAGTACCATGTGGCAGTACTCGCAGACTATTGGACAATTATCTGGATTGAAAAGAGCATCGAATTCTATTTTGATAGATCGTTAAACTATGTATGTTCTATGTATGAGGTATGATTAAACTATGAAAATGTGTAAAAATAATTGGTATTATGATTGGGTAATATAGAATGCTGAACTTTTTGAAGTGGTAAGCATGTTAATATTTTTAGGTGTCATAATTTTGGTTCTGCCGCTGTGGAGAGGAGAATAGTCCAGTTGTGCATAAGATGGTCCGGACAATATTATATACTGTCACAATAAATAAATAAACCATACTCGTACTAGGTGGTTGTACGAGAAAGTAAGTAAGAGGAAAATATATGAGCTAGAGCGGCTTCCCACATCGGGGGTTTTAGATTGTTGTGTGCTCGTGTATAAGGGTTCTCCACCACTTATTTAGGCATCAATTGCCTCGGTAAGTTGGTGTGGAATTACTCTTCTATCATTCCTAAAAAAAAAAATCATGCTTTCCCACTTTTTGGGTGTCGGGTTGCCTCCCTCATTGGGAGTTTTAACTTGTTTTGTGCTCTCGTATAAAGGTCCTCCACCATGCACTTATCTAGTCAACAATTTTCTAGGTAAGTTAGTATGTGAAATTACTCTTTTATTATTCCTAAAAAAGTAAGAGTTAGAGCGGGAAAAAAAAATATGTGCCTTTACCTTCAATTTTGTTAAAATGCTTTTAAAGTTAGTACTCGTTAAGATGCTTACTTGCAACTCAATTAAAAAATAGAACAAAAGAGTACATCGGAAAAGCGATTACTTGAAAATGAAGAAAATAATTTATACTATTACTTTTTCCAACTTTTGTCCCCCACTAACCAATAACATCCGATATGCTACGTACCAAAGAAAGTGAAAAAGGGGAAAGAGAAGTAAACTTGTTTTACAACTCTGCTTCTCACCTCCCAGGATTTGAGGGCATATTGGCTTTCGTTTTTCATGCTTCTGGCCTACGGAGCATGCGTATTAGTACCCGTAGTGTATTGAGCACTGGTACTTGTAATTAAATACGTGCCGGGTACATGAAACACGGGCCACAAATTTTGTCTATAACTTTTGTCGTACCCCTGATAGAAGTATACCCAACATACTTCAAGCCATACCAACACAGAGATAAGTAGTTTATAAGATTTCCTACCTAGCTCTAGATAGTGGGCATTAAACTCGGATTTGTACCTTAAGTTCGGCATTAAATTGTTATTTGATGTTGGATTCTTAATCGTCCTAGTCTTTTAACCATTTTTGTAATTTGAATTGGAATTATTACCTATAATACATCACTCTAACTTATAAAAATACAATTGTTATAGTTGTACCTCAGCCGAAATTGCTCGTGCAAAAATTTTTTTAGCTAGGTTTCACCATATCAATGTACTTATAGCGTACCAGTACCAAACACGTGCTTTCCTAGCTTCTAGTTCTAAGCAGTAATGACAAAAATACTTGTTCTCGTTTTGTGCCAATTGTGAAAACTTTATGTCCATCTCAAAATCAATTGGCAATGAGTGGAGAAGTCCCAAATATTATTAAGTGATCACCCATTCCACTTCCAAGCAATATGGGACTCTATTTCCTTAACATCCCCCCTCATGAGCTGCGTTTGAGGTCTGTCATGTGTGGCCACTTTTGGGTCCTATCATCGTGCAGCCTTTTCGCTGGTCTGTCATCGCGGGGTGTGAATTGTGAATTTTATAAAATATGGGGTGGAACGAGCCCCGCTCTGATACCATGTGGAAACTTTATATCTATCTCAATATCTATTATCTGTACTTGATCAGCTTGTATCTTTGCTTGTTGGTCATGATTGCTGACTTTCTTCCTCTTTCTCAAAGGAAAAAAGAAGAAGAAAACATTGAAAGGTGAGGCGGGTTGAGGAAGTTATGGGTCCCTTTAAACACATAATTAGGAGGGGGGAAGAAGAATAGGAAACAGAAATAGAAACAGAAAGGAGTTTTATTTAGACCGGCGGCAGCGGCTATTTCCCTTTCAATCTCTTTGGAAGGGATTAATAACCGAAATAGAATTACTCGAGAGGCTGCCAGCGTTTGGGATACTGTGAAATCAACGGGGCTGGGATATGAAGGTTGTGATTCAGAAGTCGTTTGCCGGATTGCGCAGCTAGAAGAAATTGACGACGCTAGATTCCAAGCAATGAAGAACAAGGAGTAGGAGTGCCGTTCTTTAGGGGGCTTTCTGTGGGATTTCAATTTAGGGTGTTTTGAGGTTTTGTTTGGGAATTGCTTAGGATTCTTAGCAGGGTGAGGCTGCCGTCTTTTTGCCTTTGGACGCCTGTTATTTTTTTGTGTGCAATGGGTTTGCCTTGTCGCAGGGTTTGGTATATATGCTGTTTTGAAGAGGTTTGTTGCTTAGGTTGTTCTCAGTCCTTTCCGGATGCTCGCTTTCGTTGTATCGTTTAGGTTTCTTTTTGGGTTCCGGGTTTAGGTCATTCGTGCCAACTTGGCTCTTTTCCCTTCCGGAGTTTGGGTGACTTGCTTTGTGCTGGTTTGTCCTTAACCCCTTTAATCTTTGTTTTATTCATTTAAAGATTAGTAAAATCTTATTTGCTATTCAAAAAAATAAACAAGTAGGAGAGATGTGAGAGATGAGAGAACACACAATTTATGATAAATACGTGAACAATCTTTATCACACTCGAGTACTTCTAGTGGTTCATCACTCTACTCAACTCCACTCTTTTTAATCACTATTCTACTTTCCATCACACCTTAGCCACACCTAGAATCACTAGATTACATAGGTATTTATAGACTCTTAGATACATGAATCTTACCAAGTACACAAACTACTAGATGACTCTTAATTAACCCTTAGACTCCATACATGAATAACATTAATGACTCTTGAACTAACAAATGAATCTCCAGCTACATACATGACTTCACCACAATTCATGTATCATGTGTCTCCACAACTCCCTAGAATTACCTAAAATCAAGTTTATTTTAACAATAATATCATCAGATGATGATATATGCTCGGAATTCTTCATTACTATAATGATCTCAAAAGAACTGTCGATCACTTTGCTTGCCGAAAATTCCAGGGCCGTATGTTGAAGAGATGAGATCCACAAGAAGCAGAAACTGAAGAAGCACGAAAGACGTGATGGGTAAACATGCTAATGCACCCACAGGAGAAAGTAGCCATGCCCTTTTGTGTCCTATCACAAGAAATAGCGTAGAACTGAAGGCCACCATCATGGTTGTTATAGAGAGGAATAGAGTGACAAGTCCAATTATCAGCCTTTTGGGAAGAACATGAAGAAAATCACCTTCTGCATAACGCGTAGTCAAGATGGACAAGAACAACAACAGAGAAGTGGTGGATGTGAACAGAGAAAGTGCATCTGAAATGATAAAGATGGTGAATGCAATTTCTTTAGAGAAAATTGGATGGCCGTCTGAGCCATCATTGCCTCCAGGAACAGTAAGTATAGCTGCAAATACCACGGTGACAATAAGTGCTGCTGAAATGGTGCATGAATTTGCTGTGTTTTTCATCCATGCCCCACCTGCAACTACTAGCTCCGCATGTTCTCTTGTAAACACCATTGCTGGTGTTTCATTATCTATGTTTCGCCTCTCTATATAATTGGGTCTTACAAACTTCTCCATTTCCTGCATCATGACCCAAATGAGTATGAAAGGATTTAATATGGTTTTTCGGGTACCGTCAAAGAATGAAGATATGTATCTTTTAATTTACTTGTTTCTTTAATAAGGTTTGGGGAACAATGAAATTTTTTATTTTGTGACAAATATTAAGCTATTTCATATTTTCATAGCAGATTTACCAGAGCAGACACCAAAAAATAAGTGATTTACACTACAGAGGCTTCATATATGTCAATACATTTACTAAAATAGCAATTAGAGGCCTGCTTTGACTTTCGTTTGGATCACTTTCTGAGCTTGATTGAAAACGTAATCCGAACCGTTCACTTTAGAGTTTAGAGTTTGACGCAAGAACAACCCTGAAAAAATTCAGTTGATCAGGTAGCTTAACAATCAATCAACTAATCTGGCTGTGTATCTTTAAATTCAATTTGATGTTATTTTAAAGAATAAAACCATGATTTGTTTACAAGGTTAACGATGTCCGATCAAAATTGATGTTTTACAAGGTTGTAGTTCGTGTCTAGTTCTAAATGGTAAACGGTTTGGACTATGTTTTTGAGCTCGAGAAAAGGCCTAACCCTTGGCACAGCACTACAGCAGTATACAGTGCCTTGGCACAACAGGGCCTTGAGTCCATTAAAACATGTAAAAGAAAAAGAGAATCCATTACCTTAAACCATTGTAACTCACGCTGCATTTGTAGAGCTGCACCAGAAACTAGGTTGAGTTTGTATAGAGGTGCCAATTGTCCAGCTATGTGCAGGATATTGTTCCCAGACTCATCTATATTCATTGATACAGTGTATTTATGGTCGCTCATCTGATATATGAGGTTGAATACATTTTCATGACGCTCTATCACCGCCCGTTGATATATGCTACGACATTCTGAGTCTCGAGCCCAAGCTAATTTGGGAATTGATTCCACAATCTCTTCCACAACCTCGTGAATCCCCAGCCTTGCTGCATTAACAACCACCTTTGTCTCAAGTGAATCGTACATGCTCAAGTCGTTGAAAATCACTATTTCTTTAACCAGGTATCTGACTAGTTGAAGTGCATGCTGATGCATCTGTTTTTGCTCTCGAATGCGTTTCACTTGAGGCACTGTATTTGGCAAAAAGAAATTAACAAAGGTCGTGAATGTGATAAAATCCAGTTGAGTCATTATGTGCACAAGACACAATAGCTTGCACAGAATAGACCAGACAGAACCCAATGTCTGTTTGTGTATGTTTCATATTAAATTGGTAATGCATAAATTCATTACCTAATAGAGCAAAGACTTTCCAAAGCACGGCCTGCGATTTTTGGCTCACTGTATTCAATAAAAACCAGTTAACTTCAAGGGCATGATGGAATGAAAGTTTTTAAATTCAATCACTTCCTCTCATTTGAAATAACATGGCTAGCTTGCTATCATTCCTTTGAAAGGATTGTATATAGTCCAGTGCTTTGAATTTATAGGTGATTATGTTGCCATAGCGTTCTATGTGCAAATGTCATCAACTGCCGATAAGTATTGAAGTATTCGTTTTTTCTTACAAAGGCATTCAGAATTTCGACCATGGGCTCGGATTTATTGAATGATTTCCGAGCCTAAGCAAAGAGGTCTAGCAACCTAAGGCAGTAAGGATCAAAGTGGGGATTAAGACAAACCTGCAGTCATGGAGAATGCTTTCCCTATGAAGCGAGCCCATTGATACTTTTGCACCGGCAATTGAGAGTTGCTAACTGGATTCTCAATCTCAACTCCACAGGGGTCTTCAGGATAATTCGCCAACTTATTCACCGGAACATCTCCAAGGGAGCAAAAAAAAAAAAAAAGTAAGATATATAGTAGTCTTAGATAAAACTGAAAATTGATATTAATAAATTAAGGGAATTGATTTCCACACTCCCCTTTTATCCAAATGTACTCTTTTTTCTTTTTTCTTTTTTTGTAGTGATGTGAAATTACATGATTATCCTTTTTATGTGTGAAAAAAAATGTATGAAAGATAATTTTGTAATTCTGCATGAATGAGATAAAAAGTAGAGTGCAATATATTAGACAAAAGGGAGAGTGTGAATCAATTTCCTAAATTAAGTACTGAAAGTTAATGCTAATTTTTTAAGCTGAAAAACTATTTAATGAACATATTAAGTATTGAATTAAAAAATAATTTTAGTTTTATTAGTCATTGTGACTCTCTTTTAATTTTACTAACCGTCACCATGTATTAGGCTATCCCAAACATTTCTTTAAAGACGGCCGCTTGAAACTGATGGGCCTTTTCCCAATTGTTGGACTCTAATCTGTCTTTGGGCCGAAAACAAATATCTCTACGAATCCCATCAAGCTAATTAGACTTCAATTTGGGCGGCCAAGCACGTATTTTGATATTGAGCATGTTTTGTTTAGATGCCCGTGGACTGAGGCTGTCTAGTTTGGATGTGCCCTATCCTTTTGGATTCAGGAACACTCTATTAATGCAGTTGATAAATGGGCAGAGGAGCTGTTGTGCGGCAACCTTGCAAAAGAATCCAGTCCAGAGGTGGTGGGGTTTATCTTCCAGGTGTGTTGGGCAATATGGAAGGCCAGAAATGATTGCGTTTTTAGTGGAGTAATGCCAAAGCCAGAGAGGATCATTGAACAAGCAAAGAACTGAAAGAAGGCCAATTCTGATTTCCTTCTAGCAACCTTTAAAGAAGTGGAGCACAAGACGGTGATTTCTAGCAGGAATATTAAGTGGAATCCCCCCCCCCCCCCCCCTTCTTTTACTAAATTCAATTGTGATGGTGCTTTTTCTTCCTCCCGCAGCTTTGCTGCCTTTGGTTGTTTAGCCAGAGATTGTGGTGGAAGAATGCAGTTTTACAGATCGGGCAGAATTATTGCTTCGTCAACGCTTGTTACCGAGGCTTGGGCCCTCCGTATAGCATGTGGGATGGCTGTCGAAATGGGACTCTCCAAGGTAGTCTTTGAGTCAGATTATCGTGTGCTAATCGACTGTCTAAATACCACAAAGGAGCAAGAGGTATGGGAGATAGCAGCTTTGGTAGCAGATATTAAAGAGTGGGCTTTGAACAAGAGTTGGATATTCATCTGGGCTAGTAGAAAGCAGAATTCTACTGCACATTGGTTAGCTACTAGAAGCTTAGATGCCAGATTTAATTGTTCATCGGGTTGCATCATCCCGCATGAAGTTGTCAATCTTCTTGTGGTAGACTATACTCCTTAATGTTTGTGTTTCAATGATTGACTTATCAAAAAAAATGTTTTTAATATGTCCTTAGCGGTTATAAATTATCAAAACACGTCATGGGCCTTCATTTTTTCTATTTGGGGCCTAGACGAGAAAGAATTTAGGTGAAATTACATGGAGACCCCCTTAACTGGCTTTTTTTCACAGAGACCGCCTAACATTTATAATGACCCATGCAGACCCTCTCAACTATTTGAAATGAAAAATTAGCTAACTAGGTCGCATACTTGCGAGTATAAATAATGCTTTCCCAAAAATTGAGGTGCATGCCACTTGGAAATGCCTGCACCTTTCTAGCTATTGCTCCCAAACCAGAGTCATTGTCATCGGGTGTCTGTGATATAGCCAATTGGGGGAGACGATGAACCAAATCCAAAGCTAAATCTGCTAGTCAAAAAAAAATGTGAATTAGTATAAGAAACATAATCAAGCTACGCCATTTATACACTAATCAAGTACTTCTAACAATTTCGTATGGGGGAATTCTCACCATAGAATCCGGAAGTTATAACATGGATCAGAAGGTCGGTACCAGACGGTTCAGTCGACCCATCTGGGGAGTCGAAAAGCGTTCTCATAGCCGCATCATCCCCAAACGTATCCTTCAACAAATACCAAAGCGTCTCCTCTTTCGCATGAATCGCCGCAAAATGAACCGGCAACCACCCCCGTCCCTCCCTCATGCTCAGCAGACCCGGGTTCTTCTCCAGCAAGAGGACCGCGGCCTCGGTGTTTCCGACCCACGCGCCGAGGTGGAGGGGGGTGTGTCCGGCTATATCACGTTTTTCCAACGCCTCGGCCGGCATTAGTTTCAGCAATTCTGCCACGAAATCGATCGCCGCCGGTCCGGTGCCGGTGGCCATGTAAAGCGCCTGTCTCTAATTCCCTTGTGATCGGGGCAGTGATCGCGTCTGGGTCTTGGTCGAAGAATATCTTGGCTGTTTCCCAATCGCCTTTCAGTGCGGCTTTTAGTAGCGGTGCGTATTTCTGGTATTCGTCCTTCTCTCCTGGTAATCTATTCCTTCCAGCTTCTATGGACGGTTAGTTTAGCCCGACAATTAAAAACGAAAAATGATAAGACGTCAAAATAATAATTTGACACTCAAGGTATTTCACTTTTTCTTGGGAGGAGCCCTAAAACTTGAAAAACTTCAATCATAATCAAGGCGAAAAAGATAATCAATGACAAATATATAAAGTCCGATTTTCACTCAAATTGAACTATTTCTTCTCGAAATTCGATCGATCGAAGTACAGAATTATTATCAAGCATGTCGCAACGAAACTTACGCGGCCTAGATAGCGTTCTAGCAAACAAGATAAATACTTGAATCCACGAGCAAATCTTAAAATTCACAAAGAAAAGTAGAGAGAAACTCTGGAAATTTTATTGATATGTAGTACTTGAATGAATGATCTCTTAGGCCTACACCCTTATTTATACTAGTGCTCGTTTGCCCGTGACTAGAGACACAAAACAACTCGTTCTGAACACAAATTAATTCAAATGAACTAGTATCCTTGTCTATTGTTGACCATCCCATCGACCAAGCTAACTTCTTCTAGAGGTAGTGTTTTCAAGTAAGTTATCAACAGAGTTCATCTAATCAACTACATTAACACAAAATAATAATTTACGGAACACATCAATATTCCATTGCACCTTAAAAATGTCTAAAAAGAGAGAGAATTCGGCGGCAAGGGAGAGGGAGGGAGAGAATATTGGGACAGCGGCGCACGCAAGAAAACATAAAGTGCGGTCGGACGGTTGTCACTCGTGCCACAAAACTTGAGTGTTCTAATTAATTAACTGCTAGGCAAGTGGAAAACGAAAAAAGTGAGAAAATATGGAAATATTACTGTAGGAATCTGAACTCCAAAGCTTGAAAAATGTAAAACAGAAATGAACTTCAATCTAACATTACTATTGTAGGTTTATTAATTGTTACTTAAAGTAAAAATGATTGACAGCTGGAAAAACAATTATAGAGTTGATTTGAATTCAAAAAGATAACCAACACTTTTTGGATGGAGGGAAATCAACTTAAAAGAAAACAACTTAAAGACAAAAAAAATTGAAAAGGAAAACAAATAAATGTGGGAAAATATGTGTAGTTACCGGTCATGAGGATGGAGGTTTGTATTATGTATTATGAAGTATTCTCCTGATCGAACAACTATAACCGATTTAACATTCGATTTGACATTGGAATGTAATATAGTCTCAGCTGCTTGAATAAGTTATTCGTTCTACTCAACCGCGCAATAGTTTAATCAACACAAAACAACAGTTACCATTTCCTACTTGATCACAAAGATAATATTTAATTACATAGAGATACATCACCTAAAAAGTGAGGATAGAGAGGTATGAATTTATTCGAAGAAAAAAAAAAGTGAGGGTAGAGAGGTATGAGTTTATTAAAAGAATATTACCGATATCTTTTAAAAAAAGAAATAATCCAACGGCTACAAAGTTAATAGGAAATGATATATTGGTTGTAGAGGTTACTTTCATATATATACCTGACATTTTTAACCGAAATCGCTCTGTTTTATAATATAAAAAATCATTAAAGGAAGCTAAGATTTTCTGTGCCAAAACGAGCGGATCTAATTACATAGCAATAAGATCACTCCGAAAATAAATTTCCTTAAATCCATTTCTTGTCAACCACTCAATATCTTCTTTGACTTTATTGTTCTAGAAACATCTCGGCCCCTTGTTCTACGTACGTCAAAGCACCATGATGTACCAAAAATTGTTAACTGAAACAAGGAAAATATTCATGCTAATTAACTCAACATTAGGACATTAGGATTGAAAGTATGACATGCATATGGAGAAACAAAGACTTATTTAGTAGAGAATTTAATTTCCAATCAGAATGATGTTGGATATACTACATGTTTGATAACATTTCGTTTCAAGACAAATATAGTCCCTGTAAAATCAAGGATTCCACAATGGCCCAAGATATCTACGCAAATTAAAAGGTCTGAAAGAATAGCGGCTTTGTTTGTTTCGTAACTTTGAGTATTTTAGTTTTAGTAGTAGGTGGAGAGAGGAATAGGGTAATGATTGGAGAGAATGTAATGAGTGGAGAGAGATAGAGAGAAATGAAATTAATAATGGGAAATGATAATGTCAAAACTGTTTCTGTTAGTACCAATCTTTTAGCGCAAAAAACACTTGTACCATGCGCAGTATACAAGATTTTTATGCATTAGAGTTTTGGCACTAACAAAAATAATTTTAGTATTATCACATCCATAATAATTAAAAAAATAAGGTAATGATTGAAGAAAAATATATAATAATAATTAAAAATAATAATAATAAAATAAAGTAAAATTTCGAACCAGCATTTGCCTAGCTTCTATGTACTGTACTAATTTTCTGAATTCCACCGCTCGTACAAGGAATCAGAAAAGTTTGATGTGGAAATTACTGGATATGGCAAAATTCACCTTTCCTTCGTCTGTATTCCGTTGTGTCAGTCATAATTTGCCTGTCAAAAACTGATGAATCCGCCGTCATAAGTGGAGAGACACATAGAAAAAACGAAATTAATAATTAAAAAATAAGATAATGATTAAAAAAATATAAAATAATAATTAAAAATTAAAATTAAAATAAAGTAAAATTTCGAAACAAACTAGGCCAGCATTTGCCTAGCTACTACGTACTGTACTAATTTTCTGAATTCCACCGCTCCTACATTACCGAGAATCAGAAAAGTTTGATGTGGGAAATTAATGGATATGGTCATATGGCAATATTCACCTTTCCTTCTTCTGTGTTCCGGTGTGTCAGTCATAATTTGCCCGTCGGAAACTGATGAATCCGCCGCCATGACTACACACTTGAGATCCTTTCCTGCTTTAGCTACTGTTTGATTCGCCTAATTAAGTAATACTACTGCATACTAAAGAAATTCATGATTCTTGACAAAAACTAAGAGAAATCGTAAAGATTCTTCAAGAAACAAAGAGAGAAACATATGAGAGAGAAAGAGGAGAAAAGCCCTTTTTGTATTCTTTCCTTTCTGAATCGTGAGTACAATACACAGCATCCCCTCCTTTTATATCCCTGATTACAAAACTAATTACTGTTACTAATCAGAAATCTAGTGCAATCATCAATGATGAGGAGATAATATCTAAACCCCTTAACAGATGGTATAGGAGCAGGACCCCATACATCCATATGTAACAAATCAAAGGGCTGAACAGACTTAGAAACAGAAATAGGAAAACTCAATTTGTGACTTTTCACACTATGACAACTATAACAAGAGACATCAAAAGGTTTGGTAACAGGCAAATCAAATTGCTTTATTAAAGCTTGAAAAAGAGGTAAACTAGGATGACCAAGCCTCTGATGCCAGAGAAAGGCAGGAGCGACTGGCACAGTGTTATTATTATGAAAAGCCACAGGAACCTGAGTAGAAGAAGGCTCAGAAACAGTCTGAATAGGGTAGAGACCCTTGTGGCGTGGTCCTTGAAACAGAATCTGATGAGACTGGTTGTCCTGAATGACATAACCAGAGGAATTAAAGGTTAGGGCACAGTTATTATCTTTAGCAAACTGGAAAACAGAAAGAAGATTATGTGTGATGGCAGGTGTGTGCAAAACATTGGTTAAACGAAAGTTGGCATTTGGTGTAGGCAATAGTCCTTTCCCAACACATGTAATAGGTAGAATCTTACCATTCCCAACTGTCACTCCTGTTCCTGCACTATAGGGCTGAGTTTGAGTGAGTGTTGCAGCATTAGGAGTGACATGGTTTGTTGCCCCACTGTCAAAATACCAATTCTGAGAAGGAGAGACATATGCAGAAGATCCTTGAGTGGCTGGATAAGCAGCAGTAAAAGCTGTTGGAGAAGGGCCGGAGGAATGCTGTACTGTGGGACTCCCAAATCCTGGAGGAACACTTGAAGGGGAGTACACAGGACCACTGTAACCACTAGTATAACCATGTGAGAACGGAATACCAGAGCCATGTGAGGAGAAATCAGTTTGCAGAAAATGAGCTTGAGGTCCAGAATGAGAAATTCCATGAGAAGGTGGAGGAACATAGGTCTGTCCATAGGGAAATGGTACTGAGTACTGTGTGGTATGATCAGGTCTCCACATATTTGGTGGTTGAAAAACTGACGGAGGAAACATGTCTTGTGAAGTTTGTGTATTTCTGTAATAGCAAGTACGAGCTGTATGATTGTCTTTTCCACAGATCTGACAGCATCCTGGCTTAGAAAAAGGAACAAAGACTTGACCTCGTGGCTTGGTTCGATTATTAGAAAATCTGTGCCCTGACTGTGAGGACTGAGGGAAGTAAGGACCCTGTGATAGCGGAGACTGAAACATAGGATTCTGAGAGTGCTGCATCTGAGGTTGAGACTGCTGATATACCACAGAAGAAGACGATGGAACCATAGAACCAGAAAAAGATCCAGTGTTTGGCAACATGGAAACCTGAGCAGAACTACTTGAACCAGATACATGTAAATCTTGCATTTTCTGAGTGGCAACAAACACACTAGTTGAACTAGACAACCCTTTTCCCTTTTGTAAACGTGCCTCTTCTGCCTTTAAAATAGACACTAGCTCATGAAACTTTAGATCTCGTTGTGCTCCAATAGCAGGTTTTATGGGATCAAATTCTTCTGGTAATCCATTGAGAGCATGGAACACCATATCATCATCATCCACAAGATAACCAACAGCACTTAATTTTTGAGCACAGATTTTGATGTCATCTATGTATTGGTCCATTGTACCAGTCTTGGTAAAATTGAACAGAGTGCGCTTAAGATCATGAATATTGGCTCTAGATAAGGAATTAAACCGCTGCTCTAAACAACTCCAAACTTCACAGGCATGTTCTAACCCTAACACTAGAGGTAAAGCAGAAGCAGACAATGACGCCGTCAAACAGGAAAGCAATTGACTATCAATTAACCTCCAAAGCAGAAAGGCAGGATTGGTGATAAGACTGTTACTTGTATCACGTATCTGTAATGGTGGAGCATGAATAGTACCATCAACATATTCAATAAAACCATTCGCACGAAGAGCATTCAAGACTTGTGTTTTCCAGAGAAGATAGTTATCAGAACTTAGCTGGATTTTGACGAGCGTATGAAAATTGGCAACCAGAAACGCCAAGGAAGCAGGCATCGTAACCCCCGTATCAGTCGCATTTGCAGACATAGTGCTGAAGAGATCGGTCAAACCCTAGGTCGGTGAAGAGATCTGTGAGAAACCCTAACTCGAATCAACAACTGCTCGTCGATGTACGCCTAGGATCTGCAGACTTTCGCCATTAGGGCTTTGATACCATGAAGAAATTCATGATTCTTGACAAAAACTAAGAGAAATCGTAAAGATTCTTCAAGAAACAGAGAGAGAAACATATGAGAGAGAAAGAGGAGAAAAGCCCTTTTTGTATTCTTTCCTTTCTGAATCGTGAGTACAATACACAGCATCCCCTCCTTTTATATCCCTGATTACAAAACTAATTACTGTTACTAAACAGAAACTAATCTCAACAAACTAATCCACTTAGCTGACGTGGAGGAGAAGGTGCTAAGTCTGTGCCAAGTCTATTTCAGCAACAGTTGAGCTGGTCAAAGTAGTTGAGCTGGTCAACACTTGAGAATCCTTTACACATACGTATATTTATAGCAGTACCAGACGAATAAATAGATGTGAAAGTAAGAAGAAAGGAATAATTAAAGAAACTACTACGGACCTTCACTACGTTACGTGAAGATGCTTAATTACATGCAACTTTCCAAAAAGATAGAACCAACGACATTTTCCTAGAAGCATGAAACTATAAAGCCAAATATCTTTAATTATTCCTTTCCTCTTGTGCTAGGTGCTAGTGCTTGCTTTTACTATTTCCTCTTACTTTCACATATTCCGCCTGTCTCGCCCTATTGATTTATTATTCTTCTAGTACTGCTATATATATACATATGTACAACATCAATACTTAATTAGGTGAATCAAACACTAACTAAATTAAAAGCAGCCTAACAAAGATATCATGCGAAAAAGGAGACGCTTGGGAGGAGCCCTAAATTATACTAGCTGGAAACAACCCCCTCCACTCCGGCTCATGGGTCGGAAACACCGCGGCCACGGTTCTTTGGGAGAAGAAAAACCCGGGTCTGCTGCGCATCAGGGACGAACAGGGGCGGTTGCCGGTTCATTTGCTTGCGGCTATTCGTGCGAAAAAGGAGACGCTTTCGTATTTGTTGAAGGTTACATTTAAGGATCATCGATGCGGCTGTGAGAACGCTTTTCTTCTCCCCTGGGTCTAGACCGTCTGGTACCGAGCTTCTGATCCATGTTCTAACTTCCAGATTCTATGGTGTACGAAATTGTTGCTACTTGATTAGTATATATGGTGTATCTTAATTATGTTTCTTATAGTAATGAATATATTGTTTTGACTAGCAGATTTAGCTTCGGATTTGGTTAAACGCCATCCCCAGTTGGCTCTGGCACAGACATACCATGACAATGACTCTGGTTTGGGAGCAATAGCTAGAAATGTGAAGGCATTTCCAAGTGGTACGCACCTGAATTTTTGGGAACGCATTATTTATGCTCGTAAGTTCCTAGTTAGCCCTCCCGTATCGGCCAAAGAATTTATACACAAACACAAATGTACACATACATGTTATTCGAAAACAAGAGTTTTTGTCACTCTACTACGAATAACAAAGAAAATAGAATAATCGCACAATCAACAAAATACCATATTGACGGTACAATAAGCAATGTTTAATTAGCAGTGCAGAATGTTACAGTCTCAAAAGTGCTAACCCAGAAATAGCCCAAAAAGCCTATGTGGACCTGAACCTCCACCTCATCTTTGTTTGGATCCCACCTATAATTTTTCCTCCTGTTTTTTTTTGAAGGTGTGCCGTACAAAGTAAAAAATGGACTTTAGTTTTAATTTGGCCCTATTACACTTAACAACAGGAGCCCGATTAGAGCATCTCCGATCCATACGTCAATTTTGACATGATATGCCAAGTTGAAGAATAGACATGAGAAATCTTACGGCAGGTGTCAAACTTAAGGGGTTTTATAAACCGCAAATGTTTAATTGAAATAAAGTTCATTATAGGTGCTTATGAGGATTTGGCTGAAAGTTCAGGGGCCAACATAAAATTTTCCCAAACTGGAAAATGGAATGGGTTGAGAGCTTCTCTTTCTAGGAATAGAGAGAGAATGCACTCCCCTAGTGTTCCTCTTCCGATTTTGCAAAAAATCCGCCATAAATCTGATCTAGAGGTAGTAAAGCTCTGATCGGAATTCTCCTGAAGTGGGTTTGCATCTTCGACCTCGGTGTTGTCTTCGAGGTCTAAGCACGTCTTCCAGCTTCTGCATCTTTCAACTAGGTTTCGATACCCATCATCAAAATACCCAATCTGGGCTGTCTGAGTTCAAAGCCATAACCTTCACCGGAGTTCAAAGCCCATACGGTTCTCATCCATGGGTCTTAAAGCTCTACACATCTCAACACCCGATCTCATTTGGCCGAAGGGATGTCGGCTACAGAGATCATTTCAGATCATTTGGTCGATTGGATGTCCAGATTATTCGACCCACAAAGCAGATTCAGAGTTTTCTTTGAATGGGGCTGCTCTTTCCGAGCATCCATATCCGGATGGACTAGGAACAGATGGAGACGCAGGGAAAAAAGGGAAGTACTGGTGCGGTTGTGGGCTAGTGGCCAAACCTCACAACTAGATTCTTCTCCCATTTGGTTCAGATCTATTAAACCTTATGGCAACCCAAGCTCGGCTAAGAGATTTCAGATTTCTCGAGTGTGGGTTCCGAATTTGCTCGAGTTGGGTTCTGGATTATTGCGATGTTCAAGCTTACGGGCTGGGCTGCCGGGGGTGAGGCATCGTGAGGTATTCCAGATCTTGGCTCCTGTGATTTTGCAATACTTTGTTGCTCTCCTTGTCTTAATTTAGGCTTAATTGCAAGAACACCCCATAAACTATCACTTTTTGGCAACTCACCCCCTTAAGTTTAAATTCGAGCAACTTCACCCCCCTAACTACCAAATTTGAGCAACTTCACCCCCTCCCCAATTTTCCGTCCAATTTTGTTAGGGAATTGGATGGAAAATTGGATGGAAAAGTACCAAAATGCCCTTTATACACCCATTATAGACTCTCTCTCTCTCTCTCTCTCTCTCTCTCTCTCTCGAGGTCTCTCTCTTTCTCTCTCTCTCTTCGAGAGAGAGAGAGAGAGAGAGAAAGAGTCTATAATTGATGTATAAAGTGCATTTTGTTATGTTAAATTACTTTTCTATTCAATTTTCCATCCAAATCCCTAATAGAATTGGACGGAAAATCGGGGAGGGGGTGAAGTTGCTCAAATTTGGTAGTTAGGGGGTAAAGTTGCTCAAATTTAAACTTAAGGGGGTGAAGTTGCCAAAAAGTGATAGTTTAGGGGGTGTTCTTGCAATTAAGCCTTAATTTGGAGATAATCTAGTTTGTGCCCATAATTTTGACTACTTTGGTATTTCTTGATGTTGTCGGAGTATTCAATATCTATTGACTTCATGATCAGATTCCTCCTTTGGGGAAGATGGTAGTGTTTCTTGAGAATCTGAGACTGTTCATAACAGGTCTTGGAAGACCATTTGTTGACACTGGTTGTTAACTCATTCAGTAATTCACCCAGTTTAGTTACTGGACTTGTCAAGCCCAGTTTAGTTACTAGGCACTTTACCCAATTTAATTTGGACAAACTCGATGGGCAGTCATCTGTTTGGACTGAGATCGGGTTAATATCAAGCTCTTGGTTGAGCTTCTTTATATCCCTAGGTTCTTTGCTTCATTAGCCCGGTGGTCGTGCATGGTATGGTTGTGACCATAGTTATCATTGATTAGATTGGGGTCCTGTGCTGATTGAAAGGGGTAGCTTCGCGGCTGCCATTGACTAGATCTGTAACGCCCCGACTTTTCGGGTGTAAAATAAAAGGATTTCTTAAGAAAATTTTGCTAAATAAATATGATTTTCCAAAATAAAGATTTTGCTAATACAATCTCAAGATAGATTTACGGAATCAAAATACACTAGCTTCAGAGCTGACTCTAATCTTGATACGAATCCTAAGCATCCTTGATCTTCGTTACTGATATTCTTTCCGTGTCGAACTGCATCATCGTTGAATCTCTTCCATTGAATCCTGCGCCCTCTAGCAAATTGATCGCCGAAGCAATCGATTTGCCAGGATACAGACGTATCCGTGAGTGATAAATCACCCAGTAAAATAATCCAACCCAACTACCCCTCTTACAATACAGCTAGCAAGCAAACAAGATAATAATGATACGAATAAGTAAACAGAGATTTTTCACATAAACCAGTTCATTACTATCCATTAACCTAACGTGTAATCCAACATCTCCCTACGAGATCTTTCCTCCCCCAACCGCTAGCCATGCTCGGTCCCATGAGATCACTTCCCTTTGCTGTCGTAGATAACCTAAGTTACAATACTACAACAAGGGGCCAGCTTATCATGCCTGAATCACAACTAGGGTTCGCCTATCTTATATACCACATCACGATCATCACTGGACACACGCCAGTACATCAATTTGTTCCACTGGACACATGCCAGGACATCAATTTATTCCACTGGACACACGCCAGGACATCAATTTGTTCCACTGGACCCACGCCAGGACATCAATTTGTTCCACTGGACTCTCGCCAGGACATCAATTTGTTCCACTGGACCCACGCCAGGACATCAATTTGTTCCACTGGACTCTCGCCAGGACATCAATTTGTTCCACTGGACCCACGCCAGGACATCAATTTGTTCCACTGGACTCTCGCCAGGACATCAATTTGTTCCACTGGACTCTCGCCAGGACATCAATTTGTTCCACTGGACTTCGCCAGGACACCATCACAAAACATCACTGGACACACGCCAGGTTTTATCAACAAACATCACTGGGCTTACTTTGCCAGGTTTTATCGTCACAAAACATCACTGGGCCATCCGCCAGGTTTTATCGTCAACAAAACATCGCTGGACCTCTTGCCAGGTTTTAACATCACAAAATATCGCTGGGCCACCGCCAGGTTTTAACATCACAAAATATCGATGGGCCACCGCCAGGTTTTATCAACAGAAAACATCTCTGGACTATCGCCAGGTTTTATCAACATAAAACGTCACTGGACCACTGCCAGGTTTTATCAAAACATCACTGGACTATCCGCCAGGTTTTATATCATCTCCGGGCTTACTCTGCCGGTTTTTAAATCATCACATACATCACTGGGCTTACTCTGCCAGTCTTAAATCATCTCCGGGCTTACTCTGCCGGTTTTAAATCACATCACAAATCTCATCAGATCTCAAATCACGCCTGCAGGCAACCTCTAAACAGAAAGAAACTTCACAATTTATCCATTACTTAGCATCGTCTACGTGATTTCTATTTCGCATACCACCCCATGTCTCTAGGGTCCAATCTAACATTCAAATCCAGTATTAACACAATATATTCTCCAAAGAATTTAAAAACAAGTAACAGACGGATCAAAATAAATATTAGGCAATGCAATCACATAACTTTTTATGACTAGGCCGTTGCCCTCAATCTTGTATGGCCACAAAATCACTAATAAGGTAAGAACTATTTAATAAAGATTTAAAATAATTTTCCTAGGCTTTTATTAATTATTCTTAAGTAATTAGATTGATTAAATACCAATTAAATAAATTAATTAGGTAAAAATATTAGAATAATTATCGTAACCTTAATAAAGGTCCTAACAGTCCTCTATAATGAGTTCGAGTGCTAAAAGTTGGGTTTGGATGCTCAGGAAATTATTTTAAATAAAAAAAGTTAAGTTAATAGACAAAAGAAGACTAAATAGATAGTAAATAATTAAATAGTTAAAAAAAATTATTTATTCTAACAAAGTATCATCTTAGGACTGTAAGAAGTCCAAATAAAATTATTCGGAATTATTAACCTCTTTTATAATATTTTAAAGTATTTCTATTTAGAAACAATGCGTAATTTATAATAATTAATTAATGAAATAATTAAATTATTATTTTAATAACATATCATCTTTGGGATGTCAGAAGTCTAAAAAAATAGTTTAGATGTTAAATTCATTAATTATAAGGTCGCAACTATTTTTCGTTTGTATCTTTAATTAAAAATAAAATAAATAGCTAATAATATCAAAAGTTTATGAAATCAGTAAGTCATGATCCTTGACATGTTAGAAAACTAGGAAAAATAGTTTGGGGATTTATGGAATAGTTTACAAGGTCGCAATGAATTTTAGTTTGTAAATTTTTATAAGATAACGAATAAAAATTTAATAAATATCAGATTAAATAAAAAAAATATGAAACTAACAAGGTATGATCTTTAGAGTATGGGTAACCTAGGAAAATTAATTCGGGGGTCAAAATCCATGTTCGGGACGTCGAAAAGTCCATTCGAACCACAACAACAAAAACCGCACGGTCTGGCCTAAAGGGAGTTCGCGGCCGCGAGGTCCAGCCGTCTGGTTCTTGCGGCAAAGCAACCCGAAGGTTGCGGCAAAGCAACCTTGCTGCCAGAAATCATTTTTTTGCTTTTTCTCGATTGTTTTCGATGCATGGGGTTGCGGGGGACGTTGGGTTATGTCTAATAATCATAATTATACTTAGAGGAGGCTTCGGATCGAATTATAATACCTCGAATCGGATTGGATTTGATTTCGATCGAAACTTGACAATTTGGAACGAAAACTTCGGGTTTCTTGATCGGGGAACCTCGGGGCCGAATTGATTGATGTTTGGTGATGCTCTAGGTTGTAGAAAGAGTTCGGGATGATCGGATTGGATCTTGGTTGGGTTTAGGCACGAAACCCACTTTTCTCTCTCTCTTTTCTCTCTCTAGAACTCCATGGATTGGAGTTTCGATTTCCTTCGGTTTTTCTCTCTTTTCTGGATGATTAGGGCGTGAAAAATATGGTGTGTGCCCTAGGGTCGGAGTAGTGACGTATTTATAAGAGAATTGGATGGGTTTTGATTAATTAGAGTCCTAATGGAATTGGGTTTCGAGATGGACGAATGGAGCTCGATTTTTGGGTTACGGGGAAGATGGAGACTAAGTAGGAGTAGGAGATTGAGAGATTGGAAAGGTGTATGCATGCATGTAACTAAGAAAAATAGAATTAGATAATTATAAGTATTTATCTAACAAAATAAATGTTTTTATTAAAAGGATATAATTAGGGAAAATAATGCTATTATTATTTTTAAAGCTATTAATAATATTATTTTTAAAAAAAAATTACGGTCGAAAATCCGGGTTGTTACAAGATCGGTGATTGGGCTCTGATTGAAAGGGTAGCTTCCGGGGCTGTCATTGATTAGATCGGTGGTCATGCACTGATTGAAAGGGATAGCTTCGCGGGCTATCATTGGTTAGATTGGTGGTGGTGCACTGATCGAAAGGGGCAGCTTGGTTCACCTGCGGTTCGAGTGGCCACATTTGGGGCTCCTCCTTCTGTCCCTCTTTTAGATTATAGCGAGCCTAGGGGATTAGGTTGAGGGTGTAGTAGTCTGGATGGAATTGGGCGTGGTGTGCAGAGTACTTGGCAGGGTAGCCTTGTATGATGCTGACATCTCCAGTTCGAGCCTCTTCTCGGTTCCTAGTCCCTCTGCAGTAGCTGTTCTTTTAGAAATTGGTATTATGCTTGTTCTCTGGGTTTGGTTGGAGTATTAGTATCTTGGTTTGCTTATCACGTCTCTGGAGTCTGTGGGGATTGGTAGTTGGTTGAGAGCGGGTTGATTTCTAGCGAGCCTTAGGCTTGGATGAGGGAGTATTAGGCCGGATGGAATGGGCGTGGTGTGCAGGGTGGAGCCCCCTCTCGGATGCCGACATCTCTAGTTCGAGCCTCTTCTTGGTGCCTTGTTCCTCTGTAGTAGCCGTTCAACTTCCCTTGATGCCGAATTGCTATGTTGTTGCTTGTCCTCAGTGTTGGTTATCTTTTGGTCATCTCTGGCCGTGACTATTTATTTTAGTTCCTAGCCTAGAAGGATGTGTTAGGTAGTAGTTCAATTTCTTGTTATTTCTACTTCATATCATACCCCGTTGTACCATCCTTCCGCTTGATGGATAGTGCGACAGGGGTATGATCTCTACACACATGGCATTTATGTTATTTTATTTACTCTACCCTACTCTCCATGCGGGTTGTGCATGGGTTAACGCACTTTTTTCAATTTTCTTTTTTTTTCCTTTTCTTTTCCTCTTGGAGTATGCCCCTTGTAAGCTGTACATTCGGTTAACCTTTTTTAATTTCAAGCTAAATTATCCCAAAAAAAAAAATCCCAAAAAAATTTAGTGAGCCGGGTGGGTGAGACCCACCAGGATTTAATCGGGTTAGTGGTATAAGACCCTTGCTTTGTCTGAATGACAGATAAACAACGACACATATGCAGATCAAGTGCATGCAGAATAAAGATCATAAAAAAGAAAAAGAAAAAAGAAGTATCATACATACATCTAAAGGTAGAAGCATGAAAAAATAAAGCTAAGCGAAATATCCTCTGATAGCTAGCCTTCCGTCTTAACTCATGTTGTTGGTTTTTTTCTTTCGGTAAGGCAAGTGTCCCAGGCCAGTTTAAGCGCATCTCTAACTATAATTCCTGTCACCCCACCTACAGCCGTTCACGTTTACGTGTGAGGTGAAGTGACCTCAAGAGCGGAGCATTTGATTTGATTTTCCAGCTTTGCACTACAAGAAATTTAAGATCTCCCAACGGCTTTTTTAGTAACGGTTTAAAAAACCTTCGGTATAGAGGTGTGTAGCAATGGTTTTCAAAACGTTACTAGAAACCAGACTATAGAAACGGTTTTCATGCAACTGTTACTAGATTACAAAACTATAGCAGCAGTTTTCAATAACCGTTACTAAAAACTGGCCTAAAGCAACGGTTTCCAATAACTGTTACTATAAACCGGACTATAGCGACGGTTCTCATTAACCGTTACTAGATGTTCACACCGCCAAAACCAATTTTCTTTCATGCGATCGGTTTTCCAAATCCGAACTAATGATCGAGCCGGTTGACTTTTTTTTCATGTTGATTAAACATTCTCATAAAAATTGGACTCAATAGAATTTGTAATTATATTTAAAATATATACGTTTAATGTAATTCATGATAACAATTAATTAAACTACGTCTTGTGTTGTATTTGAACGTACAGTAGCAACTCGACCAAAACACAACTCTGATGATCGAGACCATAATTTTGTTTTCCTTGTTGATTAAATCATTCTCATAAAATTGATCGAGTTTAGAAAATTTCTTTATTGAGACAAAGTTTCATTAGTAAAATAAATTTTTCTGTCCGATCAAGTATGTAACGATACCCGATTAATTTCATTTTTCATATGAAGGATGTACTCTTTACTTTGTAAAAAATAGACGGTTCCAATCGGGGGAAAAAAAAAAGTAGGTGTAACCGAATTTAAAAATTTGGATTAAAAATAAATAGATAAAACTCCAATGACATAAGCTAGCCCAGCCGGTTTGCATAGTATATGTAACGCCCCGATTTTCGGAGGTAAAATCAAAGACATTAAATATTAATTTCAAAAAAACTTCACCTAATTAAAGTTTAAAATCCCAAAACAGAATTCTCAATATCGAGATTCATTTATTACAAACCACTGGGAAATACTAAAATTGTCTTTAGGGAAATAAAATAAACTAATTAACATAGTCGACTCCTAAGTTTGATACGGATCCCAAGCGTACTCGGGCTCGACTCCCACCTCTGAATTCTTCTCTGCATAAAACTGCTCGCCTTCGGGGTTCTGTGTCTCTTCTTGGAACTGTACCATCGTGGAATCCCCTCCATTGAATCCTACGTCCTCTGGCAAATTGACCGCCGAAGCAATCGATTTACCAGGATACGGGCGTATCCGTGAGTGATAAATCACCCAGTAAAATAATCCAACCCAACTACCACTCTTACATTACAGCTAGCAAGCAAACAGGATAATAATGATACGAATAAGTAAAACAGAGATTTTTCACATAAACCAGTTCATTACTATCCATTAGCCTGACGTGTGATCTAAGATCTTATCCACGAGATCTTTCCTCCCATAACAACTAACTATGACCGTGTCATGGAAAATCTCCCCCTTGCTTGTCCTGCACACGGGGTCCTAAATGAATTCACCTAAGTTATGTACTTCGTATTAATTCATTTACAACCATAACAGGGGGCACGATTACCCTTTGGAACTTCCCATGGCGTACCATACATTAGGGTCGCACCATTCCTAACCCACTAACTATGATCGTGTCATGGAACAATCCCCCTTGCTGGCCCTGAAAGGCACGATTATCCTTTGGAACTGCCCATGGCGTCCATACATTAGGGTCACAACAATCTCATCACCGGGCCCCTCAGGTAACCCATTTCAACACAGGGCCCAACAGGTCACCCTTGCCATAGCCATCATAAACCAATCTCAAAATTCCAACACTTTACCATTTCCCAATAACTTAGCATCGACTATGTGAACTATATTCGCATACCACCCCATGTTTCTAGGGTCCAATCTAGCATTCAAAGCAAATAATGGTACATCATACAATTAATCCAATAATAAACAAAACAAAATAATAAACAAAGCAATCACGTAATATTTTATGAATGGCCCGTTGCCCTTAATCTTATGACCACAAAATCATTAATAAAGTAAGAAAATTTTATAAAAGATTTAGAATTAATTTTCTAGGCTTTTATTAATTATTAATAAGTAATTAGATTGATTAAATACTAATTAAATACATTAATTAGGTAAAAATATTAAAATAATTATCGTAACCTTAATAAGAGTCCTAAAGGTCCTCTATAACAAGTTCGAGTGCTAAAACTTAGGTTTGGAGGTCCGTGGGATTATTTTAAATAAACGGATTAAGATAATTGACGAAAGAAGGATAAATAAATAATAAATAGTTAAATAATTAAAAATATGTTGAGATTAACAACGTATCATATTTGGACTGTAAAGAATCTAAAAAAATTAATCGGACATTAATAATATATTTTATAATGTCATAAAGTATTTTTATTTAGAAACAATGTGCAAATAATAATAAATAGCAAATTAAATAAAAAAATATTATTTTAACAACATATCATCTTTGAGATTCAAGGAGTCTAGAAAAAATAGTTTGGGTGTTAGAAATATTGTTCGGAAGGTCGTAACTATTTTTCGTTTGTAAACTTTGCTCGAAAACGAATAAAAAATCTAATAAATAGATAATAAAATAAAAAAAATATGAAATTAACAAGTTATGATCTTTGGGGTGTTAGGAGTTTAGGAAAAATAGTCCGGGGGTCAAAAACAAGGTTTAGGATGTCGAAAAACCAATTCGAACCACAACCAGTCAAACCGCAAGGTTTGACCTCGCAACGGGGCTGCTGCCGCAAACTTGCGGCCTGGTGCTTGCGGCCCGAACCTTGCGACCGCAAGGTTGAAGGCTGCCTTGTTTTTTTTTTCATTTTCGCAATGATTTTTTATGCATGGGACTACGGGAGCTATTGGGTTATGTCAATAAATACTAAATATACTTAGAGGAGGTTTCGGATCGAATTATAATATTTCGAATTGGTTCGGATTGATTCTCGATCGAAACTTGAATTTTGGGGAAGATGACTTCGGTTTGGGTGATCGAGGAACCTTGGGCTCGAATTGATTGATGTTTGGCGATACTAGGAGTTGTAGGAAACAATTAGATCAATCAATTCGGGTCTCGGAGGAACGAAACTATAAAACCCATTTTTCTCTCTCTTTCTTTCTCTCTCTAAAAATCTATGGATTGTAGCTTGGTTCTCTCCGGTTTTTCTCTCTTTTCTGACTCCGTGGAAGGTGGTGAGTATTGTGTGTGTCAAAGGGTCGAAGTAGTAATGTATTTATAAGAGAATTTTGATGTAGTAGGATTAAATTGAGTCCTAATGGAATTGGGTTTTAAACTGGACGAATTAAGCTCGGTTTTAGGGCTACGGAGGAGATAGAGATCGAGTAGGAGTAGGAGAGATAGGAAGTATATGCATGCATGCAATTAATTGTATGTAATTTGAATAAAAGAAAAAATAAGATAAACTATAATTATATTTGTATATATCTATTAAAGAAAATAATTTTATTCTTATGATTAATACTTTTCAATGATATTATAAATTATAAAACTTACGGGTTGTTACAGTATAAATATTAGTAGGCCCTTGATATTACACAAGCCCAGCTGGTTTGCACTCGCGGGCGCATACACGAGGTCCTGGGTTCGATTCCCAGGAGGAGCAAAATTGTTGTGCTGCCTTCCATGCGACACGCGGGCGACAGGTGGAGACCACGTCAGCGCCACGTGGCTGTCATGTCATATTTTAATCTAGATTTTCAAAAAAAAAAAAAAACTTTCCTAAAGAAACCGTTACTAAAAAAAAGTCTATACCAATGCTCGTCAAAACCGTTGTTATACCTCTACACCAACGGATATCTAGCTCGCAACGGTTGGTGAACCGTTGGTATTGCTTTTAGCAATGCTTTTTATGATTTTTAGCAACGCTTTTGACCATTGTTAGATCCCGATTTTCTTGTCGTGTTTAATTGGATCTAAGCAGTCTTTAGTTCTTCTCTTTGCGTTAACTAGATATACGCTACGTGATATTTGCAAGTGTGGTGGAATTCAATTGGTGCTTCCCTTATACTACTTTGGCAGGGTTCGATTTTCGTAAGCACTCATTGTCGTCCTCAAGTCTCTTAGGATAAAGTAGATTAGAATTAACGAATGACAAAAAAAATATATATATATTCTATTTTTATGATATTCTGTATTCTCCGTGGACTTGATCCGCATATGTGTCGTTGTTTATGATTTTAGGGTACACACACTTAAAATGAGATGTACTGGTATGCGCTCTTGTATTTTGAGCCCAAAAAATTTGTAAACCACCACAAAATTAAATCTCGTATTTAAGCACACACAAAAAAATTATAACTTGCACCACCAAACTGCATAACCAATATCACAAAAATTATCTTTAGTCGCTCTATTTAAGTATTTGAAACTCTATTTTGTGGACTTCAACTTTATTTGGGAATCGTAATCTGTTTGTGAAACATGAACTGTCTTCAAAATACTTGTAATCATTAAATTCCAATTTTTTTTTTTTGGTTAGTTAATTATTCAAATGTTGGAAATCATTTTGGAAATGTTTTAAATGGAAGTTACCAAAAATTAAGGCGTTACAATTGCGTATCGTAGCTTTTAGGTTGAAATCCTCTCATTACCTTGAGCACATTGGGTAAATTACTTTCCGAAAACGTAAACCTTGTTAGTTATTAATCATTTGGCTTATCTATTATATATACCTTAGTAATGCATCGTATTCTACCTTGAGTCTACCTAACATATACTCCCTCCGTTCCAAAATCTTTGAACTTTTTCGATATTTTTGTCGTTCTTTAAACTCTTATATCTTTCAATATGAATCTCCAAAAATATGCAATTGATATAGGTCTTGTTTGATAGTTCGATTTATAATACAAAGTTTTTAAAATTATGAAAAATATGATAAATTGGGAGATATAAGAGTTCAAAGAACGGCGCGAATATCGAAAAAGACCAAAGATTTTGGGACGGAGGAAATATGTGTTTTACTAGCTGCCGCGCATTCGACTTTGACTCCCAAAAGGTATGCAAACCAAACGTTTACTCCAACCGGAAGAAAGAGATAAAAGACCCCGCGCCTGTCAACCAAATCGGGGAGGGGAATAGTCTAGGCCTACGTACCGGGGCGGAGGCACTCTGAGTCAATGGGAGGCAGCTGACCCCACTGCGTCCCAAATTTTCTTAGGAATATGTATAATTTTGACTCCATTTTTACTCATTTGACCCCACTTTAAAATTTATTTTTGCCCCAACCAATATATAAGAGCATCCATAGTGGAATACACAAAACAAAAAATTGTTAAAGTTAGCAATGTTAGATCAAAAAAGTGCTCACATTGGAATAACCAAACCTAGCAACCTCTTAACAACTCATCAAATTTTGACTCTTCAATAATCAAAGCTAGCAATGTTTTATCAATAACCAAATTTTATCTCTCAATCAAGTATACCAACATTACACAAAAATCTTCTCTCTCTCTCTCTCTCTCTCAAAACAATGTTTTCAAAAAATAATTTTAAAAAACTGTAACTTTCAAAAAAAAATTTTCAGAAACTTTTTTTTACAGAAAACAAAATTTTCAAAAATTTAAAAAACTGTAAGTAAATAAAAAGTATTTTTCAAAAAACTATTTTTTACACAAAATCTGTTTTTAAAAAACTGTATTTAAAGTTTTTAAACTTTCAAAACTATTTGTGTAAATACAATTCTTTCAAAATTTCTAAAATTGTATTTACAGTTTTTAAGTGAACAAAGTGTGTGTTTTTTAAAAAACCGCTTTTTGTTTCGAAAAACTTTTTTTTTTTTTTGAACTGTTTCTAACATAAATTATTTTTTCACTTCAAAAACCGCTTTTTCAAAAAATAAGCATGAAATGAAGGGAAAAAGTTTGGAGGGCCCATTGGTTTTGATTATGGGCAAAAAATAACCAATGTGGGATTTGACATTGCTAACTTTAGCAACCTCTAAATGGATAATCAAAATCTGATGTGGCATGTTTTGATTATTCACATTTGCTTATTCCACTACTGATGCTCTAAGGGTTTTGTACTTAGGAAAAAGAGGAGTCAAAATAGAATTTCCACCCACAAAATCCTCAAAACGTGAACAGCGTTTCATTCGTTCTTTCTATAAATAAAAAAAAAACCTAGGTTTCCTAGAGAGATCTGTTCTTCATTGTCCAAACAGCTACTTCTCTAAATCTTCTTCATCTCTCTCTCATCCCAAATCAAACTGTAATTTGCCCTAGTTTCGTTCGTTTCTAGGATTAGTGCTATGTCTTTTGTCGTTTCAAAACATTAGTGATTCAAGTAGTTTCATCCATCGTTTCCGAAGCATGAAAAGTCGCCGAGGTCAATTGTGAATTGAAGCTACATTGTTATTAATGGATATCGACTTTTCAATTAACTTGTTAGTCTAATTGTTCATTTCAATTAGCAATGAGAAAAAATGAATCATAAAAAGTTCAAATTTTTGACCCCACGTATCGAAAATTCTAGCTCCGCCACTACCTACGTAAGCAGGCCCAGACACCCTTATTGTCCCCAAAAAAATACCGTACTAGTTAGGCAATGGCGGAGCCAGGAATCCCGTTCAGAGGGGGCACCATTTCACAACAAACTAAACAAATTTAACAAAAAATATTGAGAAATTTTTTTAAGTATTCTTTAATAGGTACAATAGCTTGTAACCTAATGCATTCAAAAGATTCAAAACATAAGTACAAAAAACTACTAGCAATTTGCTATTTATCCCTCTAAAACAAGCATTTAATTCTTTAAATGGTCCATTGATTTGGTTGAAAACACGTGAAAACAAAGTAAACAATCAGTCCTATATCCAAAATTTTCAATTTCTCTAACATTTTTTAAGTAGGTGTACCCAAAAAAGGGTGTAGGGCATAAACTTCCAAGGGGGCAGTAGTTGGTGTATGACAGAGTAAGTAAGAGGAAAATATAAGAGCTAGAGCAGAACAAAAAAATGTGCCTTAATTACGTACCTTCAATTTTGTTTTTTTGAAAGGTAATTTTTTTTATTAATTCTCGAAATCATTACAAAGATTAAAGGAACAAGAACTTGAATGACATCTATCCCAGTATCCCTAAACAAGAATAATCATGTGCCCAAGAGTTAGAGCAGCTTTTCTCTTGTTTTCTGAAGTTCCCGAACTTCTCAATGTTCTCATCACCCTAAAAACGATTTAGGAATGTATTTATAGGCAAAATAACCAACCTCAGATTGAAAGTCGGCCTTGCATTTGGGCACAACCGTCCCCATATCAGAGCACAATCCTGGTCTACATGGTAGAGGTCACCTTTAGAATCTGGTACGAGCACACTAATTATGCTATACAAAGCTTAGTGCCACACCATGAGCACCAGAGGAAGGTCGTTAGGCCAATGCAACGAGAACGTTGCATCATAAGTGGGGGAGATTGTGAGAACCCCAAATCCCACATTGGAGAGATGTGGATTTGTTAAGTTGTATATATGTAAATGTCCACCAGTGATCAATAAATGGTTTAAGAGCTTTCGCAATAGGTCTATGGCAAAAGGGTAAATCTCCTTCCTTTTTTTTCTTTTTCTTTTTCTTTTTTTTTTTGTATCAGATCAATGCACAAACGCTTATCTCTATCTGTATATACGTTGTTTGATTAATGTAATCTTCCTGATCTATGACCGCCCTGCAAAGGTCCTTTGCTCGGGTGAAGATTAGAAAAAGTCGTGACATCCGAAAAGGAACTGCAATGATCTTGAATTGGGATCCCTACTGTATGTATAACTTGAGATTAACCTTTTGAGTCACGTGGTTAGATCAAGGGTTAAGTAGGTCTGCTCCTGACTTAAATCAGGATTCACGCCTAGCACATCCACCCGTCTTAATCGGCACACCAGCCCTGCCCACGCCCCTCTGCCGTACCCGTCACCCCAAACCTACAAGAATAGAAAAATCTAATGTCTTCCAAGGAAACACTACTCCCTGTCTCCCTCCAACCTAAATTTTTGCCAGCTACTCATTTTTCTTAATATCTCATAGTACTTGTTCCATTTCACTAGTCAAAAAGAAAACAATGTTGTCCATAATGTTTGACACCAAAAATGATAAGTTAGATTGTGTCAAAAAAATATGAAACTTCAGCACATTGATTCACCTTTATGTTATAATAATGTTTGGCACCACATGCTCAGACAGCTAAGATCAATTCTTAACTAGTCTACATCGCGTAGAACATGCACTAGTTGTTGATGATTAGTTATAATGTCATCAGATGATGATGTATGCTTGGAATTCTTCATTACTGTATTGATCTCAAAAGAACTGTCGATCACTTTGCTTGCCAAAAATTCCATGGCCATATGTTGAAGAGATGAGATCCACAAGGAGCGGAAACTGAAGAAGCACGAAAGATGTGACGGATAAACATGCTAATGCTCCCACAGGGAAAAGTATCCATGCCTTTAGTTGTCCGAACACAAGACATAGCGTAGAGCTGAAGGCCACCATCATGGTTGTTATAGAGAGGAATAAAGTGACAAGTCCAATTATCAGCCTCTTGGGAAGAACATGGAGAAAATCACCTTCTGCATAACGTGCAGTCAAGATGGACAAGAACAGCAACAGAGAAGTGGTGGATGTGAACAGAGAAAGTGCATCTGAAATGATAAAGACAGTGAATGCAATTTCTGTAGAGAAAATTGGAAGGCCGTCCGAGTCATCGTTGCCTCCAGGAACAGTAATTATAGCTGCAAATACCACAGTGGCAATAAGCGCTGCTGCAATGGTGCATGAATTTGCTGTGTTTTTCATCCATTCCCCACCTGCAACTACTAACTTCTCATGTTCTCTTGTAAATACCATTGCTGGTGTTTCATTTTGTACGTTTGGCCTGTCTATATAACTGGGTCTTACAAACTTCTCCACTTCCTGCATCATGACCCAAATGAGTTTGAAAGGATTTAATATGTTTTTCTGGTACCCTCGAAGAATGAAGATATGTACTACAGAAGCTTCATATATGTAAATATATATGTACTAAAATAGCAATTAGAGGCATGCTCTGGCTTTAGTTCTGAATCTAGCCCTGAGCTCTCGATCGAAAACATAATCCGAACCGTTCACTTTAGAGTTCGATGCAAAGAAGAATCCTGAAAAAAAATCAAGTTGATCGGGTAGCTTAATAATCAATCAACTAATCTTGTTGTGTATCTTTAAACTCAATTTGATGTTAATTTAAAGAATAAAAATGTGATTTGTTTACTAGGTTAACGATGTCCAATCAAAAATGGTATTTTACAAGGTTGTAGTTCACCTCTAGTTCTAAATAGTAGACATGGTTTGGACTGTGTTTTTTAGCTCCAGAAAAGGCCGAACCCTAGGCACAGCAGTCTAATGTCCCTTGGCACAACAGGGCCCCTGAGTCCATTAAAACATGTAAAAGAAAGAGAATCCATTACCTTAAACCATTGTAACTCGCGCTGCATTTGTAGAGCTGCACCAGAAACTTGGTTGAGTTTGTGAAGAGGTGCCAATCGTCCAGCTATGTGCAGGATATTGTTCCCAGACTCGTCTATATTCATTGATACACTGTGTTTATGGTCGCTCATCTGATATATGAGGTTGAAGACATTCTCATGACGCTCCATCACCGCCCGTTGATATATGCTACGACAATCCGAGTCTCGAGCCCAAGCTAATTTGGGAATTGATTCTACAATCTCTTCTACAACCTCGTGAATCCCCAGCCTTGCTGCATTAACAACCACCTTGTCTCAAGTGAATCGTACATGCTCAAGTCGTTGAAAATCACTATTTCTTTAACCAGGAATCTGACTAGTTGAAGTGCATGCTGATGCATCTGTTTTTGCTCTCGAATGCGTTGCACTTCAGGCACTGTATTTGCAAAAAAAGAAATTAACCAAGGTCATGAATGTGATACTCCCTCCGTCCCATTTTCTTTGGACTTTTTCGATATTTGTGTCATTCTATAAACTCTTATATCTTTCTATATGAATCTCAAAAAATATGCAATATGGATCTTGTTTAATAGTTTTCGATTAGATCTATAATACAAAGTTTTCAAAATTATAAAAAAAAATAATAATAAGAATTTAAAGAATAGCTTAAATATCGAAAAAGACCAAAGGAAGTGGGACGGAGGGAGGGAGTAAAATTCAGTTGAGTCATTACGTGCACAAGAGACATAATATTCATTACCTAACAGAGAAATGACTTTCCAAAGCACAGCCTGCGATTTTTGGCTCACTGTATTACACAAAAACGAGTTAACTTTAAGGGCATGATGGAATGAAAGTTTTTAAATTCAATTACTTAATCTCATGCATTTGAAAGGATCGATTATAGTACAAATGCTTTGAAATTATAGGTGACTATATATGTTGCCATAGCATTCTATATGCAAATGTCATCAACTGCCGATACGTATTGAAGTAATGCACCGAGAAGTGTCAAACGGGTCGTGCCTTGCCGGTCTGTTTACTTTATCGTGCCATGTCATTTTTTAATATTTTAATTGTGCCATGAGGTGCGGCCTGTTTACTTAATTGTGCCGTGCCGTGGCAATTTTTAATCGTGCCAACCTGTTTACTTAATTTTGTCGTGCCTTGCGATTTTTTAATCGTGCCGTGCCCATGTCGACACATCTCCAACCGAGTTTTGTTGGAATGAAAAAAAACTCGGAAAAGTGTAAAAATTTTCAACAAACCAGGCATGGAGAATGCTTTCCCTATGAAGCAAGCCCATTGGTACTTTTGCACCGGCAATTGTTTGTTGTTAACTGGATTCTCAATCTCAACTCCACTGGGGTCTTCACTCTTCAGCATGATTCTCCAAGTTCACCGGAACCTCTTCAAGGGAGCAAAGAAAAAAACAGTAAGATATATGGTCCTGTTAAATAAAACTGAAAACTGAAATTTATAAATTAGATACTAAAAGTTACTGTATTTCAGTTAAACACCTACAGTTTACAGAACCCCTTAAATTTGACACCCGCGGTTAGATTTTGCATGTCAATTCTTTCACTTGGCATGCCATTTCAAATTTGACATATTGATTGGAGATGCTCTAATAGGGCTCCTGTACGTCAAGTGTAATAGCGCCAAAAAGAAAACCCATTTTTCACTTTGTACGCCACACCTTAACAAAACATCAGGGGGGGAAATTTAATGTGGGATTGAGGTGAAGGTGAAAAAGGTTCACATATGCTTTTTGGGCTGTTTTTGGGTTAGCTGTGCTGAGACTGTAGTATTATGTGCCACCAAACGATGCATATTGTAATGTCAATATCGTGTTTTCTTTTTTTTTTTTTGCTCGGCAAACGAAACATTTTATAACACTCGAAAAGGGTACATCGAGGGGAAGAAAATTAGATGAAGAGTACAACATACTATCCAACCAAGGTTGGATAGGCAAGACGCCTAAAGATTACGCTACAACTTCACTTTCCGAATCCCATCCAAATATCCTTTGAAATCCTCCACTGTATACACCTTAATGTCAAACTTGGCCTTCATCCACATGGCCACTCTAGTTTTGATTAGATCCACAACTTCCCATGCTTGAGTTGAAACATTGTTGAAAACATATCCATTTCTCACAATCCAGATAGACCAGAGAATTGCAAAAAAGCATACCTCCCAATATCGTGTTTTCTTGCTTGTGTGATTATTCTATTGTCTTTGTTATTCGTAGTAGAGTGACAAAAAATCTTGTTTTTGAACAACATGTATATGTACATTTGTGTTTGTATATAAATTCTTTGGCTAATACGGGAGGGGTAACTAGGTGTACTTTTTTTTTCAATCAATAAAGAAAGATTTTCATATCATTAAAAAATGACATAAAACAGAAACTCTATAGTAATACACTAGGTGTACTTACGAGTATAAATAATGCGTTGTCAAAAATTCATGTTCGTGCCACTTGGAAATGCCTGCACCTTTCTAGCTATTGCTCCCAAACCAGAGTCATTGTCATTGGGTGTCTGTGATATAGCCAATTGGGGGTGACGATGAACCAGATCCAAAGCTAAATCTGCTAAACAAAAGAAAATTTCATTAGTATAAGAAAAATTAAGACCCCATTCCGCTAAAATTTTTATTCTTTAAGCAAGTATAATCCGCTTTATGAAATAGTTATTCTCTCATAAATACATCACCTTTAATTCAAAAAAATAAATAGTACCTATTTCTCTTAACGTAACGGGCCTAATTAGATATGCCATACTAATCAAGTGCTAACAATTTCCTCACCATAGAATCCGGAAGTTATAACATGGATCAGAAGGTCGGTACCAGACGGTTCAGTCGACCCATCTGGGGAGTCGAAAAGCGTTCTCATAGCCGCATCATCCTTAAACGTAACCTTCAACAAATACAAAAGCGTCTCCTTTTTCGCATGAATCGCCGCAAAATGAACCGGCAACCACCCCCGCTCCTCCCTGATGCGCAGCAGACCCGGGTTTTTCTCCAGCAAAAGAGCCGCGGCCGTGGTGTTTCCGACCCACGCGCTGAGGTGGAGGGGGGTGTTTCCGGCTATATCACCTTGCGCCAACGCCTCGGCCGGCATTAGTTTCAGCAACTCCGCCACGAAATCAATCGCTGCCGGTCCAGTGCCGGTGGCCATGTAAAGCGCAGACTCTAATTCCCTTGTGATTGGGGCCGTGATCGCCTTTGTGTCTTGACCGAAGAATTTCTTGGCTGCTTCCCAATCGCCTCTCAGTGCGGCTTTTAGCAGTGGTGTGTATTTCTGGTATTCGTCCTTCTGCCCTGGTAATCCATTCCTTCCAGCTTCTATGGACAGCCAGACAATTAAAAATGAAAAATGAGACATTTTCTAAATGAAAAAATGATAATTTCAAAACCATTTTTTATTTTAATTTTTTTATAAATTATACATCCGAGCCAGTTTATGTCCACCTTAAGTAATCTTGGGACCAATGCCACCTTCCACACCAATGCCACCTTCCACTAACAAGGGCTCCAATTTGGCATACAAAAAATTGTTTTTAAGAACCAAATATGTGTGCATAAGAGCTTTATACCTTTTACCCTACATGCAGATGCAGGTGGTACAAGTCTTTTATGCACAATAACTTTGGGATTATTACTTTTCAAAAAGTTTTGGCAATATTATTAAGCACCCGGCCTCTTGGAATTTGGTATTGGTAATTCCATGTTGAAAGTAGTTTGTGTTTCTTCATCTTTCGTGGCTGCTGTAGTATTCAACAAAAGGTTTACTCGTCAAATCTTCTGTACAAAAATTTATCTATATCTTCTCCATATTTCCGGCGATTAAAAACAAGATCTTCCGTGATTCAATTGCCGAAAATGCACCGGACCATCAACGTTGCAGACAAATTCGTTTGTCTATGAAGGATATGACACCAAAGATGTTTTACTTTTTTTTCTTTTACTTCGCTCTGTCATTTTCACTTGTACATCAAAGCACCAAAAATTGTTAACTGAACGAAGGAATGTATTGATGCTAGCTAATTATTAACTGAACATTAGGACATTAGGATGGAAAGTATGACGTATATAGGAAAAGTTCAGTACCCATCCTTCTTCTATGCTCCGCTGTGTCATTCATAATTTGCCTGTCGTAAAATGATGAAGAAACTGCCATGACTGCACTTGAGATCCTTGTTTGGCTGCTTTAGCTAGTGTTTGATTCACCTAAGTAATACTATATACTCCTACTATGTATATAGCAGTACTAGAAGATCGAATAAATAGGGCGAGACAGGCGGTATATGTACGTGTAAGTAAGAGGAAATAGTAAAAGCTAGCACTAGCACCTAGCACTATAAAAGGAATTATTAAGGTTCCATTCTTGTGAACTTAATTATTTTCTTTGTTTTGTGTGTTTTGTTTATCTTTTTTGAATTTTTATTGGATTCGAGTGATATTTTTTAATTAATCGTCCGTCTCGACAAGAGGAGTCTTAAAAGTACAAGATTATGAACGAAAAAAAAAATTCACTTAAGACAAAAAAAAAAGTATCAATTAGTTGTCTTAGTTGTCTAAAGTGCCCTCTTATTTGAATTTTTTTAATATCGGACCATAATTTTATAGTTTTCTGATTCATCTCGTCGAGACGAGCGATTAACCCTAAAAATTACAGCGAAAAGCTAAACAAAAAGTTATGAAAAATAAAAAATACCGAAATAATTATGCTTCAGACTTATAAATTTACAACAACGCAGCCTAAAGATAGAATTACTTTTTTTTGTCTACAAGAGTGAAATTGATAAAACAGAAAATATAGAATATAAATTTTTCAAAAAAATTAAGGAAAATGGTTGACTTTTTAAAATCTTTTTTTGGTATTTTTCAAATTTTGGTTCGTTTTTATACTTTTTTTTAATTCTTCTCACTGAGACAAGCTAACAATGGTTAAAAAAATAAAATTCAATAGCACATTGCCGCGTATTCTGAAATAAGGAAAGAAATAAAAGTCTGAGCATCTATTTTACCTATTCAAAAATTCCGTTAAAACTTTGGTTCGACAACCTTTTAACCCTTTTGTTCTTGCTTTTATGACAGTAAATTAACAACGAATTTTTCTAGATCAACCAGATCTCTAGTGCACTCGTGAGGATTGAGGGCTTTTAGAAATGGACTTTGAAAAGATGGCGAGAAAAGCCAAAGGGCATTTTATTATTTTTATTTTTATTTTTAGAGTACATGCCAAAGGGTACATATATTAGAGTGGCTTTAGGTATTCTCATTTAATGATCATTTCATGGGCCTTTAATTAGGGCATATATTAACAAAAGCCATACCTTAATGGATTCGCTCCTCACCTTCGAGGCTATCGGAGGATATTTCGCTTAGCTTTATTTTTTCGTGCTTAGCTTCAGATCTAAGCAGTCTAATTAGTTGTTCTCTTTGCGTTTTATACTAATTAACTAGACATATGCTGTGTTATTCTATGCGTGCACTTGATCTGCATGTATCTTTGTTTATCTGCCATTCAGACAAAGCTAGGCCTAAAATGAGATGTACTTGGCTTTAGCTAGGCTAGCTGTCGGTACCACATCGGTGGCCATTTGGTCGGTACTCTTATTATTTCGTTTAACAAAAGCACCGTACACTGGAGAAAACCCAAGAAAACGTAGTACCGGTCCGTAGAACAAAAACTCTTGGAATGCAAGTTTTGAACACGTTTAATTTTACTCGGAGCCATTCTGGAAGAGTCATTAGCTCTATATGGGGCCTGCATACATTGAGTCATTAGTCAAGTGCTTACAATAAAGCTTGGGTCCAATGGGGGAATTCTAACCATAGAATCCGGAATTTATAACATGGACAAATGGGAATAAATTCCGTAAACACCACCAGCGGTGGAAACCTCTTTAATTTGTAACCTTCAACAAATGGGATTGGGCTTAAAGAAATACTAGCATTTCCCTAGTGTGCATTACCACAAAACAGACAAGGTTGATGTGGAAATGGATACGACATTCGAACCTTTTCTTCTCCTTTGTTCTGATGTGTCAGACGGCCATATCTGCCAGTCGAATAAATCTCTCTGCTCCTGAAATCCTTGTTGGGCTGTTTTTACTAGTGCTGCCCGCGGATCGGTTTTGGGCTGTTCGGTTCGGATCCCAAATCTATTCGCTCGTGGCGGTTTGTCGTTTTCTTCACGCGCACCCGTCCGTGAGTGTCGTCCGGTTCCGATGCAGTTTGGGCTTGAATTTTCTTGATAGACTAAAACTAACACAAACAAGAAGCAATGCCACGTTTTTTTTTACTGTTCCTACTCCAGAGTCATATGGGAGCAAATTTTCAGTGCTTCGAAGGGCTGAACCTGGGAATGCTGAGTTAAGTTGGGCTCTTATAAATTGCAGGGGGAAAAGTTTTAAAACCATGTTGCTTCGACTGGCTTTGGATGCTGGCGTTTATCACATTCACATACGGCTAGAAATGAATGCCAGGATTTTTGGTGGGAAAGCAGTTCTTTTCAACCTTGAAGACAACATCAGATTACGGCTTTGTTCGTGCAGACACATTCCTAATACTGTGGAGAACCAAAGACTAGTAGATCTACGGAATATCTCACACAGAATATTTGGGGCTACTCATCCCTAAAGTTTTGTTTAGTTACATGTAGAGTGTTATAGGTTTCAGTTGTATTCATTTCTTCTGAATTTGTGGGTTTATTATACCCTTTGTTTTTGGCTTGGTTGGTTATAAATGATCCATTTACCGGGGGGGGGAAAAAAAAAAACCTAATTTTGAACACCAAAAAAGCACCTCACTCGCGTATAAATGGGTTATGTATGTGGATTTGAGATGGAAGGAGTAAAATCTGAGAAACAAACTAACCCCATACGATATGGACTTGAAGTTCCAGCTTCTTGTCTAGGTTCCGGCCCTCAAATACCTTAACCAGTGTTTCGTGTAATCATACACTGTCATATCTTGAAGGTAAAGTTCGGAAGCGTGTTCCACATTGAAGAAAACCATCGCATGTGATTCTTGATTTCTGGTGGTGTGGTTCTTTTCAGTTTTGCTATAGTGTGGAAATGATAATTGAGTCTTTCTTGGATTTTTGTCGTTCCCTGTTGCTAACGAAAGATTTGGGCTGAGTGGATGGAAAAAGCCAATGCTATTACGTTGGTTTCCGTTACTCACTTCGTTCGTTTGGCTTTTGTAAGGGTTTTTGCCTGAAGCAATGCCTTTCATTGGAACTGAGCCTCGTGCTGGAAAATAGATTTTTCTGCAAATTGGTAACCATAAGCTGAAAAGGTTTTTCTGTGTTAAGTTTTGTTCTGTTTCTCATAATCTCCTTCCGCTTGCACATTGGGTGCATAATAGCTTTTTATGAGGTCATTTATTTCCTTGCCTCCAGATAGAAAAATTGAAATCTCTCTGACCCCTCATCATGATTCCTTCGAAATAAAATCAGTTCAGGAAAACAGGTTAGCGATTCCGTTACACCGAAGCACTTCACTCAAGTCCGAATGCACTTTAGAAATCAGAATTATGATCTGAATTGGAGCATATTTAGTGTCACAGATGTTCAGTTTGTGCCATTCTGCCCTGAGCAACGCTAGGAACACAACTCCAAACACAATTGCATATAGAATCGTCCCATGTATTTGAGCCCACGTACATTGGACAGCTCTAAATATAATTGCGTCCGGGAATGTATTTTAAAGTTTTATTCCTAGAATTTTTGTTTTGCCCCACCCAGAACTGTAACTTAGATCAATATCTCATCATCCTCAAGGGAAAATTGTAAAGTATATAGGAAAGAGAACTCGGAGAAAATACAGAGAACATCACAAATCAAATAACATTTATGGGGTTAGAGAGAGTTTCCAGTGGCCACCCCATAGTGACCCCCCAGAAAAGTACAAGAAGAACAAAAACAAGAACAAGAACAAGAGCGAGAACAAGAACATCTTCAGATGTACAAGAACCTTAAAGCACAAATCAACAAACAGAACATTCAAATGCCTCCATTAATCCATTTAGCCTTCAAAGTCAGTTTTCATCAAGTGCCCATACTTGCTCTTCATCTTCTCATCCAATTCCATCGCTTTCATCTCGGCTATTTTCTCCGAATTCGCCATCGACTCCTCCTGCACCCTCGCGATCCTTCGACTCCTTTTCTTCTCCGTCACCTCTCTTTCGGCTTCTAATCCCTCATATTCTCTAACCCGACAACTATGCACAGCACAAGTCAGTATCAACACTCCCACTTGCATTACAAAAATAGCCATCAAAATCCCACATTCCAATCGCACTAGTAATTTGGCCTCTCGGGGGTCTCTGGGCGACTTCAGAAGGGAAAGGCTCGACTTTTCTTTCGTAAAAAGGGCTAAAATGGCAATTAATTGGCCGATTGATGAGGCGAGGAGGAGGGTTAGGTGGGTTACGAAGCAAAAGTGGGTGAGGAGAGAGTAGAAACCCACAAAGGAGGAGAGAATTGAAGTGGAAGAGACCAGGAGGAATGCCAAACCAAATGAAGATGGTGGTGTTTTGATGAGTATAGTGGGGGCGAGAGAGGCTGCAGAGAGGATGAAGAGGATGAAATTCAAACAGGCTAGGAGGAGATGTGGGAAGGAACTTCTGCGCTTGGAGGCAGCCATGGGAGGAGTTTTATGAGAGAGAGAGAGAGAGAGAGAGAGAGAGATGGGTTTGGGGGATGGGGAATTTTTGAATTTATATTAGGGTGAATGGAGCCGTTGAGGGCAAACACAACAACGGCTAGGTTATGGAGGGTCCACTTCACGAACCGTTCTCCCTCTCACTGCTTTTAAAGAAATTGGATTTTGATGACCTGTTTGGCGTTTTAAATTTTTTTGAAACTAGTACTACTACTATTAAGTGACGGTGAGGTTATTAATTAACAATCAAAAAAAAAAAATTAACAATCCAAATATAAAAAAAAAAAATTGAAAGGAGTATTTTTGTTTGCTTCTATTTTGTCTGGGTTTGACTCATTGAAAGTGGTCCGTGTAGTATTGATCGTCCAAAGATATTTTTGTTGATTCATATACGTGAAAAGATTGTTACTGAGGGTGAGTGTATTTTTTTTTTAGCAAATCTAGATCATTATTACTGGGATGCGATTGCTTCCTGCGATCCGGATTCATATATGTGAACGGCTTGCAGTGAACTTAACGCTCATGAATTCTTTCTTTGAGGCGCAACAAATGCAACTTATATTGACAAAAACCAAATACAAGTTACACGGCCCAAAGGCCTAAACAGATGCAACAAAAAACCAAAATAAGGTCCGAAAGCAAAAGAAAAGAAAAACAAGAAACTGGGAAAAAAAAATAACTAGAAAACAAAAATGAAGAAAAAATCTGTAGAAAAAGCTGCAGTGTTGGAACCACTGATCTGCTCATGTACGTGGCTTGGAGGAAGATGGAGGGTCTATGGATCTTCAAGTTAGAGGTTAACGTCCCTTCGTCCCACCACCATCGACGCCACTGCGCCAATCACTGTTGTTGAAGGACCCCTAGATCCGTCGCCAAGTCTAATCAGACTCAAGAGCTAAAAACCCAAAGCTAGTTTTCTAGATCTGGGCCCTCAAGTTCAAAAATAATGGGGAGAGAAGGAAAACGTCCCTCCCTAAGATGAGAGTCCCGACCTTCTTACAACCAAGGAGGTAGGAGAGAAGAGGAGAGAGAGAACATCTAGAGCACTTGGTAGGACTGAAAGGAAAGTCGAGTCTTAGAGTTCGATTCTCATTGCAGGTCTTCAATTTTCATCGTGAGATTCCATTCCCCGCACCTCTGACGTCAGTTCAAGTATTTTTGCATGCAAATTTCATTCGAATGTAATATACAAGCACAACTTGTGGGAACCAATTGAATCAGATTAAAAAAATGTTTTCCTACTTATTTCTTACAATCATGTCTGCCAGATACTTAAAGATGAACTCCATTAGTTCAAAAGGAGACGAGGAGGCACAAACATTATAGGAGTAGTATCATTTTGCAAACAAGCCCATGATGAAAAGGAACCAATAGAGCGTGTTCGTCAACAAACAGATAAATGGACACACACAGACACACACATACGAGCGCGCAGAGAGAGAGAGAGGGGACACCCAGAAAACAATTTGTCGTTAAAATAGTTGTGGCTATTCATCACAAAGTACTCCTAGTGCAAAAATGTTCGGATTTAATTACAATCAACCTATGCCAGAACCCCATCAATGGCTGCAAGATAATCCTACAGGACCACTTCATAAGAAAGGAAGAAAAGACGTGCTGGGATTACACTTCCAGTCTTTCAGTTGCAACATTCAAAACAGAGTCTGAATCCTTTGAAAATTCCTGCTAATCATACCAAATAAAAAGTTTTTAGAGGTGTTTTTTATCCTACTCTCTCCGTCCCAAATTCTTGGTCCTCTTTCCTTTCTTGGAAGTCTCAAAAAATTGGCTATATCTCTTTATTTATAATATTTTTTATATCAAATATGTATGTCTTGTATTATAGATCTCAATAAGCTCTTTTATACAAAGTTTTTTAAATCACCTAAAAGATTATAGATTGTAAGATATAATCAATTGAAAAATGGCATGCACTCCCAAAGAGGACCAACAAATTGGGACAGAGAGAGTAATATAAAACGAACAATCAAAGTTCTAGAAAATTAAAGGTCCCAAAGAGAAGATACATTGCTTCCCCTAAACAGCGCGCAACACAATCACAATAGAGTTCAATGTACAGCTGTATGACATACATGTGATGTAAAAGGACTAATCCCAAAAATGGCTGTAACAGGGATAGGAGAACGATATGCACGCTCCACTTTTAACCTTCTCAAGGTGTGTGAGAATTTCAAAGTTTTGTGTATGTAAGCAAATCACTAGAGATCAACATCTACAGTAACTGAAATAATGAAGCAAAGAGGCGCATTCAAAGAATCGATACATGAGCTCACCTGGTCTTTTGGCAAGTCGATATGAGGTTTGTGTGTGAAAATGGCCTCAACGCGGTCAAACGATGCTTGCAAGCGTCCTGAGTTCATATTGAACAGTGGTTCACCCGTGCCTACAGCCCTATCAAAGACCAAAATCCAAACAATTAGCTGTTACTAAACCAAGAAAGAAACCAATATCTCACCTCTTAACAATTCAATCACCACCAAGTAAGAGTCATTCCTTCAGTCAATAATAAAAGCTCTGTGAGATTGCTTCCCTTTTCACACATTGACTTAAAAAGCACGGACAGCCAACCGGCCTCACATATCTGTGTCTGACAAGCTTAAATTTGGGCTCCACTTTCTTTTCTACGTTTTTCCTAATCGGACATGTTGGAACACGTTGAGCACAAGCTGAGGACATGCTAATGATATGTTAGAGACATAATAGGAAATCGTACTGCCATTTCTACAAGTTAGGCCAAAATCAAAACGGCCATCTATACTGACTTCATGAACACTTAGATAGGGACAATTGCTTTACATCTTCAACTTACTAACACTATTTGTATGGTTTTATTGCTTTGCACCCTCAACTTACTAACAGCATATGCATTCTTTAATTTTTTTCATCATCAGTAGATACTTCAAACGTTCTTCATTTGCATATAAATATAAGATACCCCTATAACATATATTTGTTTGGTACTCAATGTGTCTCCAACCTGTCCATGTTCCAATTTGGGGAGAAAATGATGTGTTGCATGCCCATGTCCTATGCCTATATCCGTGTTCCTAAGCATATTGAATTTTTGGAAATGCTTGCATCGGAAAACAATGACGCCGGGATATTTCTATCTTTGTTACTACTGATTTATATGCAAATCCACGCCAGGGCAAAAGATGAGGAACCTACCCAGTAATTTCTGGAAAGACATAGTCTGCTCTCCACCCAAACCGCAAATCCACGCCAGGGCACAGCCCAAGTGATGTCTTATTCCGGATCCTAGATACACCATCTCCACCCAAACAAGTAGTAAGCTTCCATTTCCAACCAGTGGCATGCAACTGAAAGCTATGGCCTACGCCAACCTGCACTATTTACATGAAGTACTTACCATTGATATGAGATTCGAAAACATTACGAAGATGTAATATATATTACCAGCCAATAAACTAGAATACATACTTGGGTAATGATACATGACATGCACTACTGTGCTGTGCGTCATGAGAGAGAGAGAGAGAGAGAGAGAGAGAGAGTCAAACCTGGAGACTTAGAAAGTTTGTAACTGGGATCTTCTTGGAAAGAAGGTGCACATCATGATGTAAAGGCTCGTATATGAACTTCCATTTTCGATCATAGGATAGAGGCTTCAATACCAACTTTGTGTGGCACTCGTTAATTGGCACATTATAGAACTGAACCAGAACCACCAACTTCCATGATTACAATACATTGACAACATTTGATACATGTCTATAAAATAGCTCATAACAGTCCCTATTTGTCGCATAAGAAGAGTTTAACATGTTCTGTGCTGGTGTGTGAGCAGGTCTATACATCAATTTGGTCCAAACTATAGCACCCAAAAAAAAACACTTATTAGAGTTGTATTTCCAATTTCTGACATTTTGTCCCCTTCGTGGAAAATTATGCCTGCCAAACACAATTGGTCCATTGTGATATACTGGCGGTCATGACATATTCCGTTGATTATGCAAGTTATTAAAAGAATCATTAGATTTCAAAAATATTGTTGTTATCCTGTTGGGCTTGCAGAGGGACTATCTGCCTTAAAAGATGGCACTTCCAACATTAATTCCGTGCTCATACCCGTACTATACCCCTTGACATGGGTACCCCATGGTTACCGAAAATTTCTACATTTGGAACATCCAAATGCAAATTCTGAACCCTTGTGCCTTGACCTGGGTATCTTCTACATGCTGTAAGTTTCTAATGCGATATGGCAGGTCCATGACTCAATGCCCAACTGACTAATGACGATTCATTCTCAAGTGCTACTTATATGACATAAAAACTCGCGGTCCAAGCGAGAGGTTTAGTGTATGATAGCAGACAGACACTACTTTCATGGCTCAAAGACCAAATATTTTAAACAAAAAAAGTTGAAAATTCTGTAACCTATGAAGATGGAAAGAATAGCAGCTTCCACACAGCTTCGGCTCTTAGTCAACAGATGATACAGATCTACTAGTTATGTCGTTACTATCATTAGGAAAGAAACTTAATGCTCCCTCCCCATTCCCACTTAGTTTGTTCATCACTCCATTTTGAGATGTCCCCCCATTCCCACTTTGTTTGTTCATCACTCCATTTTGAGATGCCCCAAAGTGTTTATCCTCTTTGACAAGTCAAAACATAAAAATTGTAGTGTTCCAAAACTAACCCTTACAAAAAATCCTGATAAATAGCTGCAAATTGGGGATACAGGGACAATGTTGAAAATCGACACCTTTAATTTAATTTGAGCACAGTAAATGCATGTCCCCTTTAAAAATTGAACCTCCCAAACGATATGAATGAAACAGGACGGAGGAAGCATATCATGTAAACCTTCTCACATTGTGAACTCAACCAGCCGATTTCAGATTCAACCATATCTACAAACGTCTCTCTTTTTGGCTGGCTATATCGGGCAAGTGGATTCAAGCTCCATACACCATAACTAAAGAGACCAATGAGGAGAATTCAGCACATGAGGACTAGTTGATGGAGTGCAATCCTACCCTTAATCAATTAAGTAATGTGAATGAAAGTTTTGGAGTATAAAGATGAGTAAAAAGGTTTATCCTTAAATTGGATTTTAGTCTTGTTCATGCATTGAGCCTTTTTGCCATTGGCCTTCTTTTGTAGATGGGTAGCATCCCCTTTATGCCTTTGCTATATATTACTGGTTTGATAAGGCTCGGTTGGTTTGATTTGGTTTGTTATCCCATTGTTACCGAAAAACTATTTCATCCCCATAGTACAGAAGTAATCAATAATCAAAGGAAGTATCAACAGCATTTTCATTAGGAAGGGTGAAAAGACAGCAGATTTCATTCAGCTCAGGCGCTCAACCAACAATGTAGCAGTCTATAAACAAACAAAGCACGGATAAATTAAGCACTCAAAAGTTCGAATTCAGAACAACTCACAGAAACATAGATAGAGAAAGATACCTCCATATTGAGACCAACCCGAAACCCCTCGATTTCTTTCCGGAACTTGAGAAACAACTCCGACGGGATTAAATTGATGTTGTACAGTTCATCCCACGATTTGGGTTCTTCCCCACTCGTACCCGTATCCATTTTCAATCGAACTAAACTCAAACTACAAAATCCAGTCAAACCATCGTGTTTACTTCTTCTGGGTCATTAAAATTCAAACCCAATCACCCAATTTTGGACCAAACCCACATCAAAGTTCACATTTTGAAACAATTAAAGAATACCTTAGACGTCAAACGATAAATCTCGAAACTAAACATCATCAGTAATGTAAAGATTGTGCCTTTTTCAAGTGCGCGTGTGGCTAGAAATAACTAGAGAAATACAAATATCGTTCTTCATACCTTTTACTGCAAAGATTGTTGTCTATGTTCTGTGCTTGTTACCTTCATGGAAGGAGAGAGACGAAGAGAGGGGTTACAGTGTTGCCACCGTTGTGAACTTTGGAGGGCCTCGGCAGTCGGCAATGGCTTGGCTAGTTTTCCTAAACTGCTCCTGGTACTTTCGAAGTATATCAGTAATACCCCCAGTCCAAACACATTTTTGTTTTCACGGGAAGGGAAGGAAGAAAATTTGTTACTCGGGTGATCCAGTTTACCTTCTTATTTCAAAAGTTTTTTTTTTTTTTCAAATTCAAATATAACGAAAATAAAAAATATTTTTTTGATTTTTTTCACCGTATAAAATATCTCAATAAGATCTATTAAACAAGATCCATATTGATAGAAAAATTATTTGCGTAAACACGTGATTTTTAATCTTGAAATTATCTACTTTTTGGAGAAACCGGAACACCTAAGGCAAATATAAAAGAAACATGAATGAAAGTAAACAAAATATTGGACACAATAGGTATATGATATATTTCTTCAAGAACTATCATATTCTCAGTACTTTTTGTTTCTTTTCTTTCTCTTATTTCTGTTTGCTCTGAAAGTGTACCAACTCAATGGTTTTGTTTCACAATTTTTTAGGCAAAACAATACCGAAAGCAATAACTACAATCACTATGCCAACCATAATCAACAGTGTATTATGGATGATTTTTTTTGTCCATTATTTGGTCAGACATGCACTTGACTTCATATATAACAGGTTCAACATTTTTGGGTCCATCATTTTCTACGTTAAAATTTGGAACTTGTGGAAGAGAAGAAAATAGAAGAGAAAATAATTAAGGAAAAGATGGGAAGATTCTACTATATGCTCGACGCTTGATTTTCTACAAGTTTCAAACAGACCAAAGAGTTCAGTTTGTGAGTTTTCAGGTTGAAGAATCTAACATGAGTGGCGGTTTAAATTAGGTTATAGGAGCACCAACATTACTCCAAGAGAGCCTGCTGCCATAACTTGCCTAATCAGTAGGTTGATAAATATAGAACACGTTCTACATTCAAGTTTGATTGCTAAACTCACAATATGCTAGTAATACATTTCATATTCCAGTATTGTTTTATATAGTTTGGGAGGACTTACCAATTGGATATACAACTGTGACATAGATACATGTGAAGTATATTTTCTCCATCTTCTAATTCACAATATGCTAGTAATACATTTCATATTCCAGTATTGTTTTATATAGCTTGGGAGGACTTATCCAATTGGATATACAACAGTGACATAGATACATGTGATGTATATTTTCTCCATCTTCTTAGCCATATGTGAGTCGCATTAAACACTTATTGTCCAAAGTAATGATTTGCGCCGCAAAGTATTGATACGAACAATCTTGTGTGGTAGTTTAGTGTAGGTTTTTTTTCTTTTTTTTTTTTTTATCGCCGTTATGGAGAATTCACAAACTGCAATTGATGCTGCAGCTATGCATTCACAAGACATCAAGGGGGTATTTATTTGCAAAGTAGTAAGACCATTGGCATACCTTTTCAGCACAAATATCGTATCAGTGTCCCATTCAGGGAAATAATAATAATAATCGTATCGACATTTGTTGACACAATCCCATTCAGGGAAAAAATAATAATAATCGTATCGACATTTGTTGACACAATCGATGGTGTTTCTATTATTATGCGCCGCCACAAAAAAATATATCTATTGTACTTACACCGCAGCAAACACATATGCCCTGAGTTGGTGTTGCACATCTTTAAAGGAAGCTAGGGCCATTGAATGATAAATCTGCAATTTTGACTCATTCAAGTAAAAGTCTGGAAAACTATATCTGGACTTGATGTAAGCTTACGAAGGGATAAAGAGAAAAGTAGTCTCAAAATCCCAACTTCTTCAAACCAGGACACATAAAACGTGACTCTCCAAGACAAAAGATTGAAAACAACAAATGTGTTAGGTACCATCAGTTTCAATTCGACATTTTACCAGTTAAATTGTGTTCAGCACTTAGTAGAAAAGAACCAAAGGTGCACACAACTGAACATTAGTACAACTTAAAACATTAAAATTCATATAACAAGAAGTTCATCTAGATTTCTTAATTTTTTGATAGTCCCATCCCGGCTACAACATAGAGTCCTAACCATGGACTTCCATAAGTTACGAAATGGGAACATTAGTACTGCAACTACAAACAGAGGACATTTAAGAAACCATATAACGTTACACACTCCGAGGATAGGAGCTGCCAATCACACCAGGTCGCAGCATCAGCGGAGGTGGTAGCAGGGCACGGTGTTTGGGTACAAACTTTCGCATCCACACATGCTTCCCGTTGATGGTAAACTTGACTTTCCCCTCGCCTTTGAGGATCAGATCGATGAAGGAGGGGGAATAGAACACAATCCTACAGAACAAGGACTGTTCGCCCACTTGCACTTCTTGCATGTAGAGAGACTCAATGCAATCCCCATAGATCTGAGTGAAGAACTCCCTGATCTCCATTTCACCCACAGGATAACCCTTGGAAAAGGTGACAAACATGGTCCTATCATCCGGGTGGATCACTGTCACCTCGTGTGGTGGTTTAGACCTTATCTCAAATTCGCCAATTCTCATGCGATCGAACCCCGGTTGAACCAGGCTTGACACGAGCATCTGCGTTTCAGCCAAATTCTGGGCAGAATTTCTCTCCATGGCTTCATGCATGATGTCTGACAAAGCCCTAACACAAACTTCAGTTATCGTCTTGGTAATGCCTTGAATTGCAGTGAGGCGGTTTTCATGGAAGTATTGGAGAGAGATTTCATTGCTCACCAGGTTTTGGGTGAGGGGGATATCATTTGAGTCAGACAAGGTAAGGAAGGGGTTTGAAGTGAGACAATTGAGGCATGTGACTGCCTCGTCAGCAAGTTCATTTATGAGAATGAGGGGTAGGGACAAAATCCTTTTGATGATCCTGGTGAAGCAGCTAGATCGCTCCAACCAGAGCCATAAGGCCATGACTCGCATGGATTCCACAGGGTCGCGATAGAGGTCTTTTGTGAGGTGGGTGTAGAGCCTCCTGTCTATGTTGTGAAAAAGCTTGAATTCTTCAGAGGTAATGAATATTGTTGTAGTAGCCATCATGACAAGAAGCATATTCGCGAACATACCCCCAGATGTAGAAAGAAAGCCAGAAGGTATCAGAAAACCTGCTCACACAAGCTAAAAATCAGATCAAGTAGATTAACCCAGAGTTGGTCAAGATCAGAACAGAAAACACTGAGACGAGTCAAAGTAAAAGATGAAAAACACAACAGGGTGAATCCCTGCATTGCCAAAAGCCGTCATAAGAACTAAAAGCTATTGAAATTAAAAATAAAAGCAAGAAGCCCATCACATTTTAGCGACTGAGATCTAGCAAGAATTTTCAAGTGGTAGACAGGAATGTGCCTTTATGACTTGTAACTATTGTCTGTAGGCACAAAATGAGGGGGGGCAAAACCAGACCTCAGAACTGTTGGGGAAAGCAAGTCTGGCTACATGGGAGTGGCCATCTGCTGGATATAGCCCTCGAAATCTCAAAGGGGGCTGCAAAAAATTAGTGAAAAACATCTATGGAAACCCAAATTAACCTGGACCTATCCTGTTTCTTCAATCAATTTTAGCAGTCATGAATTTTCAATGACAGATTACATATAAACATGACAATGAGATGATAAAACTCTGATGTACCAACAAAGCAAGAAGAGACCTGAGGACAGCTCCCTTGACAAACTTGCAGAGACATAGTAAAAAACCTCTTACAGCCACAACTAGAACTCACCACCCCACTTCAATTTATAGCAATTCAACAAATCTACGCAAACTAATTACACGAGTAAATGTCAGGAGGTTGTTCTTATCGAAGTCCTCTCTATGAAACAAAGTCATTATTGCATTGGAATCTTTTTCAGAAAGAAATCCGACCAGGGAAGGTGGTAATTAATGTTTTGAATGTGATTATAGCAATCCCTATTGGACTCATTCATACATCTACCGTTTCTGACAGTATGGGTATCTGGCTAAAGGAAATTTTTACACTTGTAAAACATGACGAGAGGGCAAAGGAATCGAAAAAGCCCGAATGGTTGTCTACTTGCAACACCTTTTTCTTTAGCAATGCTAGGCTACTACAACTGGTCAATAAAAGTTGTAACGCTCGTCCTGGTTCAAAGTTCACAACTCACTTTTCCCTTCAATCTGAAACTAAGCGGGAGTTAACTGGGCTATAGAATCAACGGTGAAAAAAACACCTGATTTAGAGCAATATTTCATATTGCAATCTAGATTGTAATCTTCTAGCTTGTGTGATAAATTTCAAGTTGAAAAAGATGAGGCACAAATAAGAAATCATAATGTTCAGAGCTAACATATCGACACATATACTCCGTCTTGCATTTCAGTATAAATAATATTTTAGCGCTTTCATTGCAAGAATCAGCCATAAATTCGTAGTTTCCCACTCCAGTGCTAATTTGAAAAAATAATTTCATTTGCTTTCCTGATAAGAAAGGCAGAATCTGTGTCGGAATGTTTAAGTTAATGTAAGGTTTTGTCAGCGCCCAATCTGGTAAATCTGTTTGTGATATCTGCGATATAACCGCCAAATTGGAATCCTAGTAACAGTATTTACTATTAATGCAACGTTAAATATGGTAAAAGGTTTCAAAACTTTGTCGTTATAAAACCGGTACTTATCAAAATTCCTAACTGTCTTTAGTTGGTGTAAGCTTTTATCGGCGCCCAATCTTCTTGATCGGTTAGTGTCGCCCAATCTTCTTGATTGGTTAGTGTTATACGCAAATTTAGCCAAATGATTGGAATCTTTAGTAACGGACCTCACTATTAATGCAACATATATATTAAAGGATTCAAAAGTTCGTTATTGCAAAAGCAATAATTGTCTGGATTCATATTTTGTCGTTATGATAAACGACAATGGGATCGTAATGGGATTCGGTGTGCTTTCTTTCCTTCTCTTTTTCCTGCATATTTTCCTACATCATCAGAATGGGGCTACCCAGTGTCACTAAGGAGCACAGATACGGACACGTGGACACAATATTTCTACAAAAATTAGGACATGTAAATGTTGGGGATATGTTGAATTAAATATTTTTTATCTCAAAATTATAGTATATTTTTTCAAAAGAAAATTTATATATTTCTTATACTATACCTCTCTTAATTTTTATTTTATATTTGATCGCAAATACTAAATTTGCCAATAAAAATAAATATAACAAGCGAAAAATAAATACTCAACATTCAAATTTCAGAACCAACTCTTTAGTTATAGATGTTGGGCTGCTATTCCCTTTTTCAGCTAATAGGGTGAACAGTTTATTCTTAAATAGGCCCAGCTATATATCATATGATTGGGCTTTGTCTGTGCCACTTCACAATCTTATAAAAATGGGCTGACCTCTTTATCTATATACATCAGGGCCATTTCACAACCCAAGAGAGGTATAATAAGATAAAACCATAGATGTTGGTTAACAGTTTCTGCTATACATTTGAAGGGGCACATCGGTTCAGCAGTGGCCAGAAACACTCGCCTCTTTGATACGACTTTTTATCTCCTCCTCTTCTTTCTCCTCCTCCACCTCCTCTTCTTGTTTTATTTGCATCCCAAACCACAAAAAACACTCGCCGAAAAAGTTAGCAAAGGCTTCTCTTATACACCGTGTCCAACCACAAGTTTCTGGCGTGTCCCTCTCATGAACGGGACAAAAATAAAAATAAAAAATCAACCGCATGTCAGACACGTGTCCAGGATGCGCCCGGCCGTGTCCGTGTCCGTGTCCCAAATGTCTGGGACACATGTATGTAAGTCTTGAGAGCGTATCGGTGCTTCTTAGTAACATGGCAACTCAAACAATGAATGACACGAATGAAACAAGCCTACTGAATCGTAACATATACCTGTTTGAATTAAAAACTGAGTAGGCATTTCAAGTTGCAAAGTTGTTGCTAATTTTATGAAAGCATAAATTCTCATGGAGCATGGTCAAGAGGATATAAACCTGAGCCAGAACATGCTTGACTCCGCATCATAGCTAGCCGGATCAATACCAATCAAGAAAGCATTCTAGAATATTCAACAAGCTAAATTCGTGAGACAAGTCCAGTTTCACCTCAGGAAGCTTCTGAAATGCTTCTGAATCGCTTTTAACCACCTTAAACTGTGTTGTTCCTGCATCCTTCTGGAAAGGCATCCAAACGATAGCACTAGTTATATTTCCTTGAAACCTGAATATAAGATATCGCAGCATGCCTTATGGCTCCAATCACCACTAAACTTCAAGATAGTAATCATATGCTTCCTTTGAAAACCGATAATCAGCCCCGAAAAGGCACCCACCGTGGTTTCTATTTATTGCAGCTTAGAGATGTTGCATCACAACCCGTGTCTAAGATCACTGCAATTCCAAGGAAGCAAGTAATGGCTGGTTGTGTTCAACGAAGATAAAATAGCACTGGAGAAGTTGTCTCCAACCTGTACCACTCTAACATGACATCCATGGAACCAGACTACTAGAGTCCCACTTTCTCTAATCGCTTCTTCATGTCCAAGAGGACTAATGGCCCTCGCAAAGGAATCCACTAGAAAATACCAGTCAACATGATTTCCATGGAACTTGAAGATCACATCTGAAAGAATGCACCATCTCTCTTAATCCCTCAACTTCAACATGGTACAGGACTGATTTGCTGAGCAGTCATAACCAAGCTTGGAAAGAATTCCCAAACGGACTACCTTGTACCACTCAACAGGATCTCTATGCAACAATACTACCATTTATCCTGCCATTGTGTCTCTCGAATCACTTAAACTTTGTACCGGCCAGTTGTCTCAAGACGAATAAATAAAGAATTGTGTTTTTAACAATACCATAACCATTGATGCTGAGGTGATCTTTCTCTAGTCGTGCAGGAGAACATAGACGGCACAGGTAACCCGCATTGAGTTTGTTTAACCACCCACGGAGAGGACTCAAAAGCAGTTCAAGAAAATGGGCAACTAATTGATAGATACCACCATCTTCTAAACCTTTTGCCTGCAAACTATTTGGTTGCAGTAGTTGCAAACCATAAAGCAAACGCTTAAGATGGCAGGACTGGTAGAATGCATCAACACTCATTGACGGGATTAAAACAAAAATGCAAGACATCCATGATATGAAGGTAAAGAAAACGCAGGATTTAAACAATACTGCTGCAATTATATTCTGAAAAATGCCATGGCATTGTCTGCTTAAACTAGTACACTGGGAAGGACCACAAGATCAAACCCGGAGAACATATTCAAAGCATACAAACACCATGAACATCTTCCAAACTTCAGATTCACAGATCCAGAGAGTAATGTCAGACTTCATGAGACTTCATCCTTATCTCCACTAATAATTTCTATACCAGTGATACAGGGAGTTGTAGCAGCAGCACACTGCAGATCAGACAGAGAGAAAGACCGCCAGGGAGATAAATTCCGTTGAGGAGACGTTGTCAATGATTCATTGCAAGGTGATCTTCTACCATGTGGGGGCAGAGGAGGCCGACAAAGAATGGGTGGTGGTGAGCTCAATTTGAAGTGTTCCCTGTTGTTCTTGCTCTCAAAGCCGCTCATACTTGCCGCCAAAGCCAAAGTACTTCTGGAACTGGCAGATCTCTTTGACATACCGACACTCTTACTTTTCGGTGGATAATGGCGATTCTTGTCCCATAAAGTGCCGTGAGCAAGTAAATTCTTGCGTTTCCTTGTGTAAGCATCTTCAGGCTTCACAATTTCTTTAATGGAGGAACAAGAGACGGCATCAGCCAGACTAGTAAAGGACTTTGACTTGCCACCATAGAATTTGGATATTCCTCTCCTGAAAAGTTCAAACCACATATTTGGAATACTTCATGCACATAAAAGAAAAAGTACAGCACATGAGAAAGATAAGGGAAAAAAAAATAGTGATATCTAAAGCTGCTTAAATAAACATAATTCTAAAGGCCGTCAAAATGTGAATACAAATTTCCTTCCTCTGAGACGGTGAGACCTGAACCGAAACAAATCCAGAATTGTCAAGATTTGGTAGTAATTTTCAAAATAAAAAGAAAAAATACATCAATGCATTGGCATATCAAAGATATCCAATAAATATTGGAAAAGTTAGATCTAAAAAATATCAAGAAGTTTGTTTTGAACAATGATCACATATCTAATAGGTAAGACACTTGTTTCGGTGGTGAGAGCTATGGGTTTGAGCCTCCAATCTCCACCGTTGTCTGTGAATCTATCTTATTACGCCACGATTGTTAAATAACAAGAAGTTGGAAAAAATTTCACATCCATGACAATTTTTTACTCAACAAGATTTATAGCTCTTAGTGATATTAATTATTCTTCGAAAACTACAAAATTTTTCAAGCATGTTGAGTGCATCTGATTGGCCTGTATCCTAATAACACATGTTTTTTCCCACAAAAATGGCAATAGATAATTCAGGAGTAATACTTGACTTTTCGTTAAATTTAATTCACTCGATTCAATAGGAGGTTCAATCACTAGGTATTTCCAATCGTCACGGTTTGAATGAGAGAGAGAGAGAGAGGACTTAGAACCTGGTATGGGACTACAAAACTAAGATTTTATGCAATGTTACCCAACTTATAATCCCTTATGAACCAATAGATGAGATTATATCTTCGAGGGATCTGAAAAAAGTCATCGAGGCTTGCGGCTCTTGAGCCTCGCGTTGGTGGGAGGCGCACAACCCAAGCGCCTCAGGTGCACATCAAGAACTGCACCTCACCCTCAGAGCCTAATCAGGCGAGGCACACACCTTTTAAAATATTGATCAACCGTATCCAAATACTAATTTGCCGCCCTCCTATCACTTTTCCATGAATCATGTACAAAATCACGTATTTTACGATTGTAACTACAATAGTAGTTAGAATAGACATAACATCCTTTTTGTTTGTGAAAAAGGTGAATGATTTTCTCAATGCTCCATTTATCGGTCAGAGGTGCTTTATTAAACTCTTCATAAGTTAGAAGCAACAATTAGTCGCCAGCTACCTACCTCTTTGGTATATAGACCCTGATATACCAAATTTGGTGCCATACTGATAAAGGGCACTCATAGCTAAACTAGAACAAGAAAAAGGGAGCCCATGTGCGACAAGTTCACTACAATAACTGAGGTATTGCTTGTACAAGGGGAAAAAAGAGAGAGGACACTTCGGAAAACCAACGTTTTTAAAATTTTAATTCCCCACACAATAAACTGACACTGGACCAGCACTAGTTAAAGCCATGTTATGTCCTTTGTCTGCATAAGAACAAACAATGCAATCCACAAATCAACCTAGCAGAAAAACCTAAAGAGTAACACCATGTAAACGAGAACTCGCAAAAGTCTACCATGGAACTCGTGCAATGGTCCAAAAGCAGCTCAACAAAAAAAAAAAAAAATGGGAAAAGAATATCTCTGACGTAGAAAGCAGGACCAATTTAGCACGTCATAAACAGCACAATCAGCCTTTTCATTACTTCAGGATAAGCATCTGCAATGTCTTCGGTCATTGCAAAAACATATTTTTCCACTTCATTTGAAATAAAAAGAAATAAACATCAAATCCCATGTTTTTTTTTTCTTTTTTGGATTTCACGGAGGTGGAAAAGCTTGCCTGAAGGAGGTACACACACTCATATACTGAAACTTTAAACTTGAAACCACGTTCTTACGTTTCAAGCAATGAGACAACAAAACCATTAAATATGAGCATGCTCGCCCTCTCTCTTGAAGGAGACACCAAAATTTGACAGTTGAGCAATTGTGTGGTTCTTAAGCCGTCGTTGATAAGTCACCACATGATTGGTTATCACAAAGTAGTTATCTATTCAATTAACAATCATGAAGTGCCATCTAAATTGTCGTACACATTGTTTGTGCCAGTAGACGTTCTCAACATTGACCGCTCACGGGGTTGTTCATCCAATTCCAAGTCTAAGGCTAATCAAACGAGCCTTTAAGGTAAATTACGTCCAAAACAAAATCCAATCAATAACCTAAAGATGTTTCTCATTGCACAACCTTTTTCATCAATTCAATGCAAATGTTCATGAACACGGAGAACCCAAAGTAATTCACCATCTTAGTAAATTGGTCGTAACTCCATTCTCTTGAACTAGCAACCAATTCATCAAAATAAAGATCCCACGCAAACCAATTAATCATGTGCCTCAAAGCTTAGTCACATAATCCCTCAGCAGGACCCTCTGCTCCCGCTCTCAATATTCGCTCTGCATCCGCGCTCTCAATCGTGAATGTTAGTATTTTGTGATGCTTTCGAAAGCTGCTTTAAGTTTAACCCTCGCGCTCCCGATCACGCACGCGCACTATATATAACTAGTAAGCTTCGAAGGGAATATAAAAGTAAACCCAAACACATCAAATGGAAAAGATACATACTTGATAGGCAGACCTTCCTCCAGAGCATCCAAAGCATCCAACGGTCCTTTACACGAGCTCTGAACCTCGCCCTCGCCGGAATCACCATCGCCGTCCGACGTGTCACTATCCCTTCCGATCGACGAAGAGCTGCTCGAATCCACCGCCACCTCCTCCTCCAATTCCACCGCCGAGGGTTCGTCCTCCGTCAATAGCCGATCGCCGGAGAAGATACCGGCGACCGTCATTCCGGATTCCTGCGAGTCAAATGGCGATCCGAAAGACATGCCGTGGCAGAACCCTGGCCGTTCGATCCGGTTACTATCCAAGGCGATAGACATCCGTCTGTCTAGAAGGTTAAAATTAAAGCAAAGGGACAAAAACAACAAGGGTTGGAGAATCGGATCACTTGAATACGCAGATGAATTATCGATACAGACAGAAAATCTAGAGAGAGAGAGACAAAAAAGAGAGAAAGCCGGGGAAGACGGTAGAAGGAGGTCCAGGGTCCTTATCCTCATCCATTGACGGTTGAAATATTGCAAGTGGGGATAAATAAACAAGATTATCTTTGTTTATGGAGTGTTTTAAAGATAAATCAAAATTACTTGCGGCTTTGAATGGATAATCTGCATCGGGTTCCGCGATAGCTAGGCCTCGTTTGGATACGGATTTACTAGTGAATGACGATAATTTTCGCGCCGGCTAAAATATCATTCTATTTTTATAATCAGATGTCTGCGGGCTCTGAATGATTGAAATTTTCACTCATTTACGAATTAGATCTCTGGAATATTCTAGAGTTTTATTATCCAATATAAGATTGACGAAATGGACTTTGAAATAGTATGTGGAATCGATCTGCACTGGGTTCCGCGACAGCTAGCTCTCGTCTGGATGTGTAACAAATTAGTGAATCATGTTATTAAGTACTTCTTAGGGCGGCAAAAATCCCTTTTGTCATGAAGTTAAGTGTCTAGCCGAACAGATGTTCGTCTCAATCGATTGAAATTTTGACTCATTTACGAATTAAATCTCCAAAACATTCTAGAATTTTATTTTATCCAAGATAAGATCGACAAAATGGACGTCGACTCATTTTAGCTGTCGCAGAACCCGCGACAGCTAACTCTCGTCCGGATGTCTGGATGTGTAAACAAATTAGTGAATAATGTTAGTAATTCTCGGGCCGGTTAACATCTCTTTTGTTATGGCCAGGTGTCAGGCTAAAAAGTCATTAAATAATTGAAACTTTGGACCATTAAGATCTCTGGAATATTCTGGAATTTTACGCGAGATAAGATTTGCAAAATCAAAACTTTGGAAAAAGTATGTGGGAATCAATGGTGGTGGAAGCAGAATGGATATCAAAATACTTCCACTGTTGGAATATGTTTTTGAGAAACGGATATTATTGCACAAAATATGCGAACGAGATACGACTCTTTTCCAAGTTCATATATAAAAACGAAACCATAAAAATATTGGCCCGTTAAGATCGACTAACCAAATCAATCTCGAGCTGTCTTTATCTCTCTTAAATCGCAATGAAAGTGACTATCGTGTTATTAACATCGTTTTATTTTTCGCTCGATAAGTAACAAGATACGACTCTTTCTAATATTTATCCAAACACAAAACCTACAATATACGGCGAACTGATTAGTAATATAAAACGAAATATGACATGTTATTATTCATTAAATGTAGTTTGTAAAAATTGGAACGTAATTGAATAAATACAAAAAAAAAAAAAAAAAACTGATTGGCCAATACCAAATTAGCCATTCTCGAATGGGTCTCTTTTGTTTGGATAAAAAAACAATGAAAGTGACAGTGCAATAAAAGAGCGAGACAAATTATTGTGTTTGAGATATAGATGAAATCAATGGAGTCAGTAGAAGCCACGGATGCCATGACACCTCAACCACGAGCATGACTCCCAAGTCCCAACAACTTTTTCAAGACACAGTGGCAGTGTTCGGTTGCAATTTCCGGAAAACATTTTCGGAAAAAGTATAAAAGATTCCATTTTTCACTTTTCTTTCATTCCAATCATTACTCTTTCATCCAATCATTACCCCTATTCTCTTCCAATCATTACCCCTATTTCTCTCTCTATCTCTCTCCAATCATTACCCTATTTCCAATCATTATCCCTATTTTTCTATCAAATCATTACTCCAACAACCATTTCTAAAAACCAAACCAAACACTAACTCAAAATTTTTTTTCCGGAAATGTTTTCCAGAAATTGCAACCGAACACAGCCAGTGTGTCTCCAAATAAAAAAGTGACGTACGTTTCAAATAAGGAACAGGGAGTCCTGTGACGATGAACGGTTCGAATCAATAGAAGCTCGGATTAAATAAGAATCGTTCGCGTCAAAATAGACAGTCAAACGGCCTATGATGGGCAAATTAACTGTGTTTGGTTTGATTTTTGAGAAATTTTTTGAAAAATAGTAGGAGTAATAAGTGAAGAGAAATAGGGAGAGAAATGTTGAAAGTAGGAAAAATCTAGAAAGAATTTTTTAAAAATTCTTTTTAGAAAACTAAAGAGAACAAGGCAAAATGTATTTCCAATATATTAAAAAAAAAATGGGCAAAGTATTAGGTGCTTTCTGAATAATTACGTAGAGTTTTTCTTGGTGGGGTGGATTGATCAATTTATAATTACATGCTACTTTCCATAAATAGATAGTCGCAATACATATTTTATCTATATCAACTTTGGAGGCATCTCAGCTCCAGTTTTTTTTGCTCCAGTACGGTCCAGTTTTGGGCCGTTGTGGGCCCCTTTCGGGCCCACAACAATGATCGGAATCGTTCATTTTGTAGAGCTCGTCAAATATGTCATCTACGCCAAAAATTAGCTTCACCGAATATCAATAGGTACATGGATGAAACAGATTTGTACAAGAAAAAAACGATGACAAAAATTAAGTTAAAATTAATAATTACCTATTTTTTCATGTACAAATCTGTTTCATCCATGTACCTATTGATGTTCGGTGAAGCTAATTTTTGGTGTGGATGACATATTCGACGAGTTCTACAAAATGAACGATTCCGATCATTGTTGTGGGCCCGGGAGGGGCCCACAACGGCCCAAAACTGGACCGTATTGGAGCATACAAAAACTGGAGCTGAGCTGCTCCCATCAACTTTTACCTCTAACATACTCACAAAACTTAGTTACGATTTACATTACTAGGTGAAAATACCATGAATGATTACTTCTTCTTCTTCTTCTTTTTTTTAAGAGTTGTGCTACAGATACAGACATTCCGGCACAAATTCAAATATCTGACATGAAGCTTGAGTAATTAGATTTGAACGCCAACAAATCCATCTCCTGTGCAAGATTTTAAATAAAGACTGTTATGTATTTTCTCAGTTGTTACGTAATGGGATTTCGGACCTTCGATACCGTTATTTGACCAATCCGGTCTGATACAATCCAATATCAGCCGATATATGGTCGTATCACCGATAACATCACGTTTCGCGATACTGCGATTAAAAATATTGCTCCTGAGCTACTCAATTAACAAACAGTAACTAACAGCCCATAGAGGATTCTCAAAAGAGGAAAAGGGGGCCCAAAGAAGCCCATACACCTTGCTCATTACAGAAGGGATTCACCCTCTCATTCGCAGAAGTCCAATTTTCCTTCCAAGACCAAATGGAAGCCCATCTGGCAGCTTTCACTTCCTTGCCACAAGCAGAAAATGAGACACAAGCACCTTCAATTCGGCCCCTAGAACCTTGCCAAAATCATCCTTGGCTACTGAAAAAACAAATTTTATCAAAATTTCACCCTTCAAAACCTGCATAAAAAAGAATTTTGACAGTTTCTCCTTTAGGTAGACACCATCTCTAAAGCAGAAAAATTCCCTTGTTAGACGGGCCAAAAGCTCCATGTCTAAAATAGACCTGGCTTTGGCTTTGTCTATGGAGAACAGATGTTTAGACGGGCCAAAAGCTCCATGTCTCTAAAATAGAAAATCCACTTGTTCTTCATGCAATCAACTATCATACAAGCCATTTTTATTTTTTATTTTTTGAAAAGCAAGTGGATATAACGCAAATTATGATTTTAAACTAGTACTTAAGAAATCAAATGACCTAGCAATTGCATTTTTGAAAATAAAGCGGATGCAGTGAAAAAAATGGTATTTGTATCAGTATATAATTGTACTTGAGAAACCAGCCAAAAAAATAACCATAAAATTTATTATCTATTTCCTCCGTAGAATAAAAAAAAAGATATTAAAAATCTGATAAAAAAGGAGCACGCACAATTGAGGTGCTATTAATTTTTGGAGAGAGTTTGACATGATAAATGATAATTAAATAGAGCGAAGACATACAGTAAATAGAGAGATTACCAACATTTCTCGTAAAAAACCAAAGGAAAGAACTTCTCCCTAACAATTAGTTTATCACTTCCATTAGAGAACTGATACCGTGTAAAATCATCATCATGCATGTAGGGCCAAACTCAAATTGCTTCAGTGAGTTACCAAACAAAACTACGGAGAAAGAATCTCTCGAACTATTGTTTGGTAACTCACCGAACAACTAGAATTTGGTTCTAGCTCTAATTCAAAACTAGAGTTCGGATTGCTCCACCTGAGTAGAACGAAAAGAAGGAATAGTAAATTGAAAGGGGGAGCCAGAAGCAAACAACAAAGGAAAAGGTGATGAACTCTCAATCCACTGTCTGGAATCCTAAAACAATACAAATCAACTAAGATTCAACCTCAACACTATCATGCCATTACAATGCATGTATTTATAGAACTCGGTAGCAGATCCTGGCCGTTGGATTGAACCAGAAACTATTCATCATGTCCATGCAAATTATAACACATTCGGAAAATACATTCACCTAAATAAATTCCATAATTGTCTATCACGTAATATAAACAGGGAAAACAATAAATTTACTCGCGTTTTACTAATTAATATTCCTTAAATGAGGTTCATGAATATAATTAATAGGAGCAAATAATAAATATCACATCTTCTCTCATTTGGAAATTACTTAAGGCCTCTTATATATTGACGATGAAATGTTCTCATTTATTAACTGTGCTTAAAAGAATTGGTTAGATGAAAAGAATTTGGGAGAGTAAATAGCCTATCTCCCATTTTGGGAAATAATCTGAAGTCATATCACTCTTATTTAGGGCCACATCGCCATACAGAGAATAATCTCATCCCAAACTGTCATCATCCAAAGAATCACCCCGCTTGGCAGCGGTGCCGAGCGGTCCATCCGACCGTTCATCTTTGCAATGGACAATTCGGATCTTAATCCAAGCAACGGATGGTGGAGATTTTTATGCACTCGAATTAGATCCAAACCGTTCGTGCTGAAATGAGCGGCCAGATAAGCCTTTTCGCAGCGTCTCCCAATCTAGAATTTTGAGGGGTGATGGGCTCTAAAGCTGTTAGGAGTGGGATCCACCTATCTTTCAATATCCTCACCTTCGTGCCTTCTCCAACTCGCACGTGGGGCTGCGCAATCTGGTTCCTGTCATAAGGACTTTTCGGGCTTCCAAAATTTCTCTCCAAGAGTAGGATGGCCTGGGCCCTAAATCTGTTTCCATAAATGAAGAGTTTGGGGAGTACTTGCTTTTAAATTTTGGTAGCGACCTTCGGCAGATTCAGGATAAGTAAAAGGCTATGGTTAGAGCTAATTTTACTTGTCTCTGTTCTCGCTCTTCACGGACTTTCAATTACAATGTCTAGCCTGGACACACTGGATATTTTCAGCCAGGATATCTCCACATGGATTATTCTTTGATTGTTTTCTATAGCAAGCCATTTGATATCTCACGCTATTATAAAACTCATTTCTCTAATTCTTGACAAGTTGGTGAGTACGAAAAATGTTACTTTTGATTTGCTACAACAAGTGAATCAACAAGGTATTGTGGCATACTAGCGTTTTGGGAGCATGGCTTATATTGCTTAAACTTGATATAAAAAAGGCGAAAATCGTGGAAGATTCCCAAGAATACATTACGAAAGCGATGTTTTGTCTTGTAATGACAAGTGCATTTTGGATGGTGAAGGCTATACGGTATAGCACGCTAGACGACGAGTTGAAATGGAAAGAACTTCTAATTTTTTAAGAGGTGTGCTATACCGAATAACCTCTATCATGGCTAACATGCGATCCATTTCAACTCATCGTTGAGTGTCCCATACCGAATAGCCTTCACCATCCAACATGCACTTGTCATTACAAGACAAAACCACACTTTTGCTATGTATTCTTGGGAATCTTCCACGAGCTTCGCCTTCAAGTTTAAGCAAATATATAAACCATGCCTCCAAAACACTTGTATGCCACAATGCCTTTCTACGTAGATGCACATGTTGTAGTGAACCAAAAGTAAGTATTTTTCGTACTCACCAACTTGTCAAGAATTAGAGAGATGAGTTTTATAATACCTTGAGATATCGAATGGAGTGCTATAGAAAACAACCATAGGATAATCTATGTGGAGATATCCTGGCCGAAGATATCCAGTGCGTCCAGGCTAGACATTGCAGTTGAAAGTTGAAGAGGAGTTAGAAAGGAGACGAGTAAAAATAGCTCAAACCACCTTTTACTTACCCTTAACCTGCCGAGGGTTGCTACCTATCTTCCATGAATGTAGAGGAGAGAATTTTGGTCTTGGCAGATTCTCCAAGCTTGCTTGCCTAGCATTGCACGGTTGAAAGCTTCGATATTTCTGAATCCCAAGCCGCCACTTTCCTTTTGGACGCAAAGCTTCGACCATGCTGCCCAATGGGTTTTTCGCAGCCCATTCTTTTGGCAATTTGGCCCCACAAAAGGACAGTTGCCTGATTGGTACTCCTTCATCAAGATACAACGATCTTAAAAGTTATTGTACAAGCCAACCGAGAGTTGCCCGACACCCAAAGCACCGTAAAATACAATGTAAAATATCGAAGCAGGATTGTCGGCCATAAAGCAGGGTTAATATTACTCTGTGCACATGGGAAGATCAGGAAGGAAGAAAGAGAGGATTTTTAAGGGGGTTTTTTCTTCTAGCAATTGATACGGTTTTCCCATCTTTATATAGTGGGGTTATGATAACAACTACCCTATTAATTTGGAGAAAAACAAGAGCACATGGTAATTGGTTTTGACCAATTCTAAAAATCTTTTAAGCAACTACTCTCAGAATATTACTCGCCGGTTTTAAGCTATATATTATCGCATATGGTGACAACAATTATCTCAATCAAAAAGTGAAATTATACAATAGTATGACAGCACCGCCACGTTGTATTCCGGACCACTCCACAACTACACAGCTTCTTGGGGTCCACAATTAAGTGTATCGACCCCACATAAATGCATAGTTCTGATCTTCTGGAGTAGTCCGGAGTACCACGTGACGGCGCGCATAAAATGACAAATTACATACAACAATTGTTCCCCACCACTTTTTTTTTTTTTTTGGGTTAAACTTTTTTACTATTATTGGTCCCCACAACGTTTTTTGTTTGGACACATTCAACACAAGTGTAGGCCCAAACTTTTTTACTATTCTTGTTTTTTTGTTTTTCAAGTGAACGCAAGAGCGTCAAAAGATTTTCTTTAAGAATTGAGACCCAACCACATTGGTGACCTCTTAGTTGGAAAGTTTAGCTCAAACAAAGTTCACACTCAAAAAAAAACAAAAACAAAAACAAAGTTCACACTCATAATCATAATAATTTAAAAAAAAGAAATAGAGAAAAAAGAAATAAATCTGATTTTTCCGTTCAGCTTGGCTGACAGAAGTTATCAATTGGACCAATTTAGTACAAAAATCAAACTTAAAAGTCAAAAGAGTTGCAATTAATACTTGGAAGACAAAAATAAGACTCGGGTAAAACTAGAAGGACCATTTATATAAATTTCCAATTCTTTTCAGAATATATACATGCATGTAGTAACTTTGGTTTAGTCATTTTTTGAACACCCAACCTTGAACACCTAGCTCAAAAATAATTGGATCATCACTTAGCCCCAAAAATTTGAACACTCAGCCCACATTCTAATTTAGTGGCGGATGCACGCCCAAGGACGGGTGTGCAAATGAACATCGTAAACTTTATTCTTTTTGAAAGTTCCTACCATCAGTATTATGTGAGGTTCTTTTTGAACATAGTGTTTGATAGAACACTCATCGTTCCAAGTATCTCATTGTTTATTTTTTTTTAAACCAGGTATATCATTATTGAACATGGACGTAATACATATATTAGCTCAAACAAAGTTCACACTCAAAAAAAAAAAAAAACAAAAACAAAAACAAAGTTCACACTCATAATCATAATAATTTAAAAAAAAAGAAATAGAGAAAAAAGAAATAATCTACTGGTATGGGTATTGTGCTATGTACAGGTGGGCACTGCAATGTCTTCTATCTCAACAATTAATGATCGACTTAATGTACGTTGTCTACGGTATAAATGTATTGATTTAACATCCAATATTAACTATTTGTAATTTCTTTTTAGGTAAAAAACCAAAATGGTTCATGTAATTTAGTGTGTGTGTCAACTTGGTCCCTGTAGCTTGAATTGGCTCGATTTACACTATGTAATTTCATTTTGTTCCAACTTGGTCCAATTACTAACAGTCGTTAGCCTCCGCTAACCCCAGACACAAATGAGTCCCATTTCTAGTGAATTACCGAACCCTTCTTCTCTAATCTCGCAGACCTAAAGCCTTTTCCTAAAAAACAAAACGGAGTCACTTTTTTCTAAAAATTGGGTTCTCCGGCCCATGTTCTTTTTTCTAAAATACTTGAATTATTTTTCCGATATTCAAGAGGTGACCAGGCACAACTAAACTCTATGGTCGGTGGAGACTCTAAGGTTTTTTTCTAAACCCCTTTTGTAGCCCGAATTATGGCCGGACATGATTCTCCTGTACCCGGAGATATGTAGGCAGCTTGATGAAAGTTCGGTCCCTTTTTAAAAGAGAATAAGTTCTGTCCGGATCAACTGGACAAGGGGGGCTGTCCGGATAGCCCCTGTGTGGGCCCCCTTCGCGCGTTGTTTTGGAAAATTTGAACCGTGCATCTTGTAGGGCCCGCAAAATAATGTATCTACGCAAAAAATTAGTTTGTCCGAACATCAACAGGTATGTCAAAAGTTGAGTTTATACATGGAAAAATAGACGACTGTGATCTGCCAATTGTTTTTAAATGCGTGAAGGAGGCCCACACGGGGGCTATTCGGACAGCCCCCCTTGTCCGGTAGATCCGGAAAGAACTTTTTCTCTTTTTAAAATAAAACTCACTTCATTTTCTAAAATTCAAACATTTTTCAAAAATATTCGAACCCCTTTTATAGAATACAAAATTAAACTCTTCATTTTTTCTTTTTTTTTTTCAAGAACCACGTCACAATCCATAGGAATCAGATCACTTATTCAGGCCCTAATCCCTCTCACTCCTTCCCCTCGAAGGCGAACGAGATATGTTTCAGTCGAAGGTAAAATCCCGGGAGCGACAAATGGAGAATGGAAGCCGTGAAAAAAATGGAGAATGGAACAATGAGGTTCTGTGTTTTGGTTTAGAGGTATATTAGGTTAAGAGAAGAATGACAGATTACAGTTTTTAAACCTAGAAAAGGGGACCGTTCATGTCTAGGGTTAAAAGAGTCTAACGGAAGTTGGTAATTGGACCAAGTTGAAACAAAATGAAAACTACAAAGTGTAAATTGAGCCAATTTAAACTGCATGGACCAAATTGACACAAACACTAAACTACAAGGACCATTTAAGTTTTTTTCCCTTTTTTTTCTTGGTATAGTTTATGAAAATATGAACAAATTTCTTTTTAAAAAATTGAAGGTCTACATTGAGATTAATCTTGTACGAATTTTTTTTTGATAGGCAACAAAATTTTATTAGAAACTCAACAAATGATACATTGAGAATACGAATTTTATTGTTGAAGATAACACTCACGAATTTCCTAAACAAAATCATTTTTCCTTGAACAACTTGAATTTGTATTCATTACTACGACGAAAATAAATATTGTCATATAAGTCTAATGATTGGAACGAAATAAGAGAAAATATTTCTCTAAAACAGTCCTTGGCAACCTATTCCTCCTAATTTTCTACAAAAAAGATATCAGTGAGATAACGCTCCAGTTTAATACTGCTTAGATGAAAATATGAAAACTCGTGACAACAATTAATTCTACTTCTATTTACCTTTTTGATTTTTCACACCATACATAGTAATATATGAGAACTAGTAAAATTTTAAGTCATTGATATTAACATCATTTTATTTCGCTCGATAAATAACAAGATATAACTCTTTCTAATATTTATCCAAACACAAAACCTACAATATATGGCGAACTGATTAGTAATATTAAACGAAATATGACATGTTATTTATTAAATGTAGTTTGTAAAAAATTGGAACGTAATTTTGAATAAATACAAAAAACTTATTGACCAATAAGATTGGCTAACCAAATGAGCCATTCTCGAATGGTCTCTTTGTTTGGATCACAATGAAAGTGACAGTGCCAATAAAAGAGTGAGACAAATTATTGTGTGAGATATCGAAGAAATTAATGGAGTTAGTAGAAGCTAAGGATGCCATGGCTGCATGGCACCCCAACCAAGAGCATGACTCCAAAGTTTCAACAACTTTTTCAACACACAACCAAATATAAGTGACTTACGTTGCAAATAAGGAACAGGGAATCCTGTAGCAATGAGCAGTTCGAATCAAAAGGAGTTCGAATTAAATAAGAGTCGTTTGTGTCAAAATAGATGGCCAAACAGCCTATGATGAGCAAAGTATTTCCGATATGAAAAAAAATGGGCAACGTATTAGGTGCTCGTAGAGTTTTTTGGTGGAGTGGATTGATCAATTCATAGTTATATGCTACTTTCGATAAATAGATAGTGGCAATACATATTTTATGTATATCAACTTTTACCTCTAACATACTCACAAAACTTGGTTACGATTTACATTACTAGATGAAAATAACATGAATGATTACTTCTTTTTTTCAAGAGTTGTGCTGACGTTCCAGCGCAAATTCAAATATCGACATGGAGCTTGTGTAATTAGATTTGAAGGCCAACAAATCCATCACTTGAGCAAGATTTTAAATAAAGGTTGTTATGTATTTTCTCGGCTATTACGTAATGGGATTTCGGACTTCCGATACCGTTATTTAACCAATCCGATCCGATACGGTCTAATATCAGCCGATATATGGTCGTATCACCGATACCGTCAAACGGATCACAACACCGCGAGTTAAAATATTGGTCCTGAGCTACTCAATTAACAAACAGTAACTAACGGCCCATAAAGGATTCTCCAAAGAGGATTAGGGGCCCAAACAAGCCCATACACCATGCTCATAACAGAAAGGATTCACCCCCAAGAATTGCAGAAGACCAATTTTCCTTCCAAGACCGAATGGAAGCCCATCTAGCAGCTTTCACTTCCTTACCAGAAGCAGAAAATGAGACACAAAGCACCTTCAATTCAGCCCCTAGAACCTTGCCAAAATCATCCCTGGCTACTGAAAAAAAAAAATTATCAAAATTTCACCCTTCAAAACCTGCATAAAAAAGAATTTTTTCAGTTTCTCCTTTAGTCAGACACCTTCTCTCATACAGAAAAATCCACTTGTTAGATGGGCCAAAAGCTTCATGTCTAAAACAGACCTGACTTTGTCTATGGAGAACAAATGGTTAGACAGGCCAATAGCTCCATGCCTCTAAAATAGAAAATCCACTTGTTCTTCATGCAATCAACTATCATACACGGCTTTTTTTTTTTTTTTTTGAAAATCAAGTGGATATAACGCAAATTATGATTTTAAACCAGTACTTAAGAAATCAAATGACCTAGCAATTGCATTTTTGAAAATAAATCGGATACAGTGAAAAAAATGGTATTTGTATCAGTATATAATTGTACTTGAGAAACCAGCCAAAAAAATAACCATAAAATTTATTATCTATTTCCTCCGTAGAATAAAAAAAAGATATTAAAAATCTGATAAAAAAGGAGTACGCACAATTGAGGTGCTATTAATTTTTGGAGAGAGTTTGACATGATAAATGATAATTAAATAGAGCGAAGACAAACAGTAAATAGAGAGATTACCAACATTTCTGGTAGAAAACCAAAGGAAAGAACTTCTCCCTAACAATTAGTTTATCACTTCCATTAGAGAACTGATACCATGTAAAATCGTCATCGTGTAGGGCGAAACTCAAATTGCTTTAGAGAGTTACCAAATAAAAGAAAGAATTTCTCGAACTATTGTTTGGTAAGTCACTGAACAACTAGAATTTGGTTCTAGCTCTAACTCAATACGAGAGTTCGGATTGCTCCACCTATACAGAACGAAAAGAAGGAATAGTAATTGAAAGGAGGAGCCAGAAGCTTCGCTTCCGATAGCTTGCTTAAATCATCCTCGTGTAGGGCCAAACTCAAATTGCTTCAGGGAGTTACCAAACACAATTACGGAGATAGAATCTCTCGAACTATTGTTTGGTAACTCACCGAACAACTAGAATTTGGTTCTAGCTCTAACTCAATACGAGAGTTCGGATTGTTCCACCTGAGTAGAACGAAAGAAGGAATAGTAAATTGAAAGGGGGAGCCAGAAGCAAACAACAAAGGATCGAAAAGGTGATGAACTCTCAATCCACTGTCTGGAATCCTAAACAACACAAATTAACTATGATTCTACCTCAACACTATCATGCCATTACAATGCATGTATTTATAGAACTCGGTATCAAATCCTGGCCGTTGGATTGAATCAGAAACTATTCATCATGTCCATGCAAATTATAACACATTCGGAAAATACATTCACCTAAATAAATTCCTTAATAGTCTATCACGAAATATAAACAGGGAAAACAATAAATTTACTCACGTTTTACTAATTAATATTCTTAAATGAGGTTCATGAATATAATTAATAGAAGCAAATAATAAATATCACATCTTCTCTCATTTGGAAATTACTTAAGGCCGCTTATTGACGATAAAATATTCTCATTTATTAACTGTGCTTACAAGAATTGGTTAAATGAAAAGAATTTGGGAGAGTAAATAGCCTATCTCCCATTTTGGGAAATAATCTGAAGTCATATGACTCTTATTGATTATTCATCATACAGAGAATAATCTCATCCCAAACTGTCATCATCCAAAGAATCACCACGCTTGGCAGCGGTGCCGAGTGGCTCATCCGGCCATTCATCTCAGCAATAGACAATTCAGATCTTAATCCAAGCAACGGACGATCGAGATTTTTATGCACTCGGATTAGATCCAAGCTATCTGTGCCGAAACGAGCGGCCAGATAAGCCGCTTGGCAGCATCTCCCAATCTAGAATTGTGAGGGGTGATGGGCTTGAAAGCTGTTAGGAGTGGGATCCACCTATCTTTCAATATCCTCACCTTCGTGCCATCTCCAACTCGCACGCGGGGCTGCGCAGTCTGGTTCCTGTCATAAGGACTTTTCGGGCTTCCAAAATTCCACTCCAAGAGTAGGATGGCCTGGACCCTAAACCTGCTTCCATAAATGAAGAGTTTGGGAAGTACTTGCTTTTGAATTTTGGTAGCGACCCTCGGCAGGTTCAGGATAAGTAAAAGGCTATGGCTCGAGCTATTTTTACTCATCTCCGTTCTCGCTCTTCTCGGACTTTCCACAACAATTTCTAGCCTGGACGCACTTTATGTCTTCAACCTGGATATCTCCACATGGATTATCCTATGGTTGTTTTCTATAGCAAGCCATTTGATCTCACATGTGCGTTATTATAAAACTCATCTCTCTAATTCTTTGACAAGTTGGTGAGTACGAAAAATACTTACTTTTGATTCGCCACAACAAGTGCATCAACAAAGGTATTGTACCATACAAGTGTTTTGGGGCATGTTTTATATTGCTTAAACTTGATATAAAAAAAGGCGAAGATTGTGGAAGATTCCCAAGAATACATTACAAAAGCACTGTTTTGTCTTGTAATGACAAGTGTGTGTTGGATGGTGAAGGCTATATGGTATGGGACACTCGAGGACGAGTTCAAATGGATGACGCATGTGGAACCTGTAACGACCCTGATTTTTTATCAATAAAAATTTCGCTCAAAATTTGAATTTTATTTTAATACTTGGATTTCATTTTTAACATCCAAAAATCGGTCGTTATTGACTTATAAAAATTTCGTTGTTATATTTGAAAATTCCTTATTGATGTTATAAATCCCTTTTAGCATTAATAATCCGTCGTAATTAGGTTTATGACTTAGGAGATTGGTATTCATCGCCCAGGCATTAATGTCATTTTCTAAAGACGAGTATGCCTATTAAGACCTTGGTATAGTTACTTGGTAATTGTAGTAAAATCCTAGAATTATATTTCTCGGCTGGAAATCCTACATGGCAACCGATTAGTTAGCAACCCTAACTACCGTTTGGCTTAGTTACATTTCCCTAACCTAGAGTGTTGCATCGATGCCGAAGTGGTTAGTAGAAATTTTTGGTCTTTGCCTTGACCGTTGACTTGACTGCCTTGCCTTGGCGTGCGTTAACTTGACTGCCTTGCCTTAGCGTCGGCTCGCTATTGATGGGCCTGCCTTGCCTTAGCGTCGGCTCATTCTTTGGGTGCCTTGCTACTGCCTTAGGCGCCATCGGGTTACGCCTTGGCATCGGGTCGAATTCGCGCATACGCCTTGGCGTTCTTTGGTGCCTTGCTCACGGCCTTGCCTTAGCTCATTGGCCAGCTTTGCTAGCGGTACGCCTTGTACCACTTTGGTAGCGAGCTACCTTAGTGCCAAGCTTTGCTAGCGGTACGCCGCGCTCACGCCTTACTTTGGCGTTTGGCACCGTCGGGCTTTAATATTCTGTTATTAGACGATTTCATACTAAATAAAACCAAAATACCACTCGAGCAATGAAAGTCTAGATTAAGTATCGTTAGTCCTTAACCAATTAGTTAGAATAGCCTAATGCCCACTTAGCCTAATCACTTCTTTATCCATTGGACGATAAGTGCTAGGGTAATCTTTATCCATTGGACGATAGATGCTAGGGAAATTCTTATCCATTGGTTAATGGATATAAGACTTGCCAAATAAGATGACAAGACTAGTCCATGATCTTCCATGATGGCCTAATTCAATAGCCTTAAGCCTAAAGAGTGAAAGTGACATTACTTGGCATGCCACTAAGCATGATTTGACAATACAAGGAGAGAGAAAGAGAGAGAGAGAGGGCTGGCCGGATGGATGAAGAATGAGGGAAGTGTGTGTGAGTATACCTTGACACTATTTGACAACTTGGTTGATATACTATTGCATGACAAGACAAGTCCATGGGCTAAATCCATGGGAAGATGAAGAGAGAGGAGTTGGCCGGCCATAGGGGGAGAAGAGAGAGAGTGAGTGTACCTTGACACTATTTGACCTAGTTACAACTTGGTTGAGGTGACTATTGGATGACAAGGTATGACATACTTGACATGACAAGTCCATGGATCAAATCCATGGAAGGAGAGAGAGAGATGGGATTCGGCCAAGAGAGGAGGGAGAGAGAGCTCAATGTTTGGCTATAAATAGCCTCCTCACTTCTCATTCAACTCACACCTCAAGCATTGCTTCATCTTCTCTCTAAAACCCATTCTGTTTTGCCCAGACAGCCTACTGTCCCCCGAAAAACTCCATTTTTTCTCCGGGCGAAAGTCGTTTTTAGGAACAACGTCCTTCATGAAAGTCGTAGAGAATTTCGAGACCTTCGACTTAGACTCAAGAACGAGCTCATTCGGCCGAATATCGACCGAGTTATCGCCACCCGAAATTCAGTCAAATTTCGGATTTCCAAATTTCAGACAGCTTACTGTCACACCCTTTATCACCATTTTTCTCCGGGCGAAAGTCATTTTTAGGAATAACGTCCTTCACGAAAGTCGTAGAGAATTTCGAGATCTTCGATTTAGACTCAAGAACGACCTCATCCGGCCGAATATCGACCGAGTTATCGCCACCCGAAGTTCAGTCAAATTTCGGATTTCCAAATTCCAGACAGCTTACTGTCACTCCCTTTATCACCATTTTTCTCCGGGCGAAAGTCGTTTCTAGGAACAACGTCCTTCACGAAAGTTGTAGAAAGCTTCGAGATCTTCAATTTAGACTCAAGAACGACCTCATTCGGCCAAATATTGACCGAGTTACGGCCATCCAAAGTTTGGTCCAGATTTGGAAGTTTCAACGCCCGTGGAAGTTTCCAACTAGCTTATTCGGCTCCGACTAGTTTCGGATCAAGGTAGAATTTTCCGTCTCCACTATCTCTAAGTATATGTAGAAAGTTCCTAATCTCTATCTCTATGTATAGTTATGCTAAAACGTAGATTGTCTTGAACTTAAAAAAATATGGTACGAATCTTGACGTCGAATGTATGTTAAAAATAAACCTATCCTGCTATTGAAAGTATGACATGTTGAACAAATGATTTCTACGTCAATAAACATGTGTTGTCTTTTTGAACTTTTCACAAAGGAAGAAAGAACGGATTTTGGTAATATATTATTGTCTTGAGGATGATTATGAGCATGTATGTATGTTTGCTTGCATTACTTGTTGTTGATAAAGCATAAGTGGCTTTCCACTCCAAGGGCGTCCATAAATGTGGCGTTATGCTTTGAATAATAATTTGAGTACGATTAGGTAATATATAGAATTGGATGATCTTGTTAGTTTAAGTTTCAGGATTTCATATGTGTTGTTTGGAGCATGCTAGATAATATAGAGATAAATGATCTTACAAGTTTTGTTTCAAGATTACTTTAAAGTGATTTGTCCCACCACGGAGTCTATGCATGATTACGAGACACGAAAATCGAGGAAGTAGAAACATGACACCTAGGGTGTGTTAAAGACAAGGTGTGTTTTGAAAACGCAATACGGCCGGACTTGCCCATGGTCGTGACATGGTTGATATGGATAAAAAGGATTTTTGAAACTACATAATGACCAAATGTGGATGCATTATGTGAGTGTGTGTGTGTGTGTTGTGTGCCAATGGGAACCCGGCGCGGCGGAACCATTGTGAGGATACTCGGGAACCCGGCGCGGCGGAACCGAGGTTGGGTGTGTAGCTTGGTTATCCGCGGAGAGGAGCCAATGCAAATGTGTGTCAATGGGAACCCGGCGCGGCGGAACCATTGTGAGGATACTCGGGAACCCGGCGCGGCGGAACCGAGGTTGGGTGTGTTAAAATTGATTTTGAAATGCTAATGTGTACCAATGGGAACCCGGCGCGGCGGAACCATTGTGAGGATACTCGGGAACCCGGCGCGGCGGAACCGAGGTTGGGTGTGTTAAATGTGATTTTCAAAATGTTGATTTGGAAAGTGAAAAGGATTTCGGAAACGTTGATGAATACGGTGACACGGTCTACGATGAGTCGCGTAGGAGAAACACATACAATGCAGACACCAACGTTAGACTAAGGAATGCGGATGTGTCATTGTTAATACCTTGTTAAACATGTATGTATTATTCCGTTGCTTGTGTAAGAGTTGGTATGTTACTCTTATACTCTGATATTGGTAAGATATGGGTTAGTTGGTATAGGATTATTCTGCTGAGCTCTTGTGGCTCATGGTGTTACTTTTGGTGATCCTGACATATTATATCGGTGGCGACGCTGGTATAATGTGTCAGATTTTGTAGATGATCAAGATGAACAGTACACCTTGGAGGCTTTTGGAGCTGAGGAGCTGGCTAGGATGAAGCTGCAGGCGGAGCTGTAGTCAGGAATCCTAGACCCCCTTCATTTGTATAAATATTGAACCCTAGTGGGAGTTATGTCGTAATAATGAGCCAGATTTCATTTGATTTTATCAATGAAATGTTTATTTAACGTACCCAAAAATCAGGGGCGTTACAGAACCGATGATTGAGGTACGACCCTATGTGATCATGTAGCTACGCACTTATCAGGTCTGTTTTTTTGAATAAGAAACATGATCACATAGTGTCATACTCTCCATCATGGGTTGCGTCATCCATTTCAACTTGTCGTCGAGTGTTCCATACCATATAGCCTTTACCATCCAACACGCACTTGCCATTACAAGACAAAACAACGCTTTTGTAATGTAATCTTGGGAAATCTTCCACGATCTTTGCCCCTTTTTTTTTTTATGTCAAGTTTAAGCAATATAAACCAAGCCCCTAAAACACTTGTATGTCACAATACCTTTGTAGATGCACTTGTTGTAGCGAACCAAAAGTAAGTATTTTTTTTGTACTCACCAACTTGTCAATAATTAGAGACATGAGTTTTATAATACCATGAGATATCAAATGGCCTGGTATAGAAAACAACCATAGGATAATCCATGCATGTGGAGATATCCAGGCCGAAAATATCCAGTGTGTCCAGGCTAGACATTGCAGTTGAAAGTTCGAGAGGAGTTAGAAAGGAGACAAGTAAAAATAGCTCAAACCACCTTTTACTTACCCTGAACCTACCAAGGGTCGCTACCTATCTTCCATGAATGTAGATCGAGGAGAGAATTTTGGTCTAGGCAGATTCTTCATGCTTGCTTGCCTAGCATTGCAAGGTTGAAAGCTTCGATATTTCTGAATCCCAAGCCGCCACTTTCCTTTCGGATGCAAAGCTTCGACCATGCTGCCCAATGGGTTTTTTGCTGCCCATTCTTTTGGCAGTTTAGCCCCACAAAAAGGCAGTTGTCTAACAGGTACTCCTTCATCAAGATACAACAATTTTGAAAGTTGTTATTGTGCATGCCAACCGAGAGTTGCCCGATACCCAAAGCACTGTAAAATACAATGTCAAATGTTGAAGCAGAATTAATTGTCGACCATAAAGCAGGGTTAATATTGATGCGTGCACGTGGGAAGGGAAGGAAGAAAGAGAGGATTTTTTAGGGGTTTTTTTTGTTCTAGCAATTGATACGGTTTTCCCATCTTTATATATATAGTGGGGTTATGATTAACAACTTATAGTATTAATTTGGAGAAAAACAAGTGCACATGGTAATTGGTTTTCGACCAATTCTAAAAATCTTTTAAGCAACTACTCTGAGAATATTACTCGCCAGTTTTAAGCTATTATCGCATATGGTGACAACAATTACCTCAATGAAAAAGTGAAACTATACAATACTACGGCAGCACCGCCACGTTGTATTCCGAACCACTCCACAACCACACAATCTCTTGGGGTCCACAACTAAGTGTATCGACGACACGTAAATGTATAGTTTTAGAGTAGTCCGAAATACCACGTGACGGTGCTCCAGGACTACTGAACAATTACTCATGAAAAAATAGGATATTACTATATTAGTGTGTGTGTACATATGCGCACAAAATGATAAATTACATACAACACTTGTTCCCCGCCACTTTTTTTATTTTTGGGTTAAACTTTTTTACTATTCCTGGTTCCCACAAACTATTCCCCACCACGTTTTTTTGTTTGGACACATTCAACACAAGTGTGGGCCCAAACTTTTTTACTATTCTTGTTTTGTTTTTCAAGTGAACGCAAGAGCGTCAAAAGATTTTCTTTAAGAAGACCCAACCACATTGATGACCACTTAGTTGGAAAGTTTAGCTCAACTTTTGATGTGTGATATGTTAAAGGTGAATTAACCATATGTCAGTATACAGACAATGTACGTGGAGGCACAAATTTGTACGGGCATTGTGGCATTGCGACAAGTGGATGCGTCCTCATAATTAACAATGCTTCTCATACTTCCTCCCTCTTTAGCTATCTGACTGCATCAATACGTAAATAATAATAATAATAATAATAATAATAATAATATCGGGTGTGGGGATTTCTGCGCGTGAAAGAATGGAGGATGATGAGTACAACTTTAGTAATCTGCCGATTCCGTCCGACGGATTCAGAGGTGGTGGTGGACTCACTACCAGAAAATCGAGATCTCCCAACGGTTTAGCTAGCAACGGTTCGAAAAACCGTTGGTATAGATGGTGTGTAGCAACGGTTTTTAAACCGTTACTAGAAACAGGACTATAGCAACTGTTTTCATGCAACCGTTACTAGATTATAAGACTATAGCAACGGTTTTCCATAACCGTTACTAAAAACCAGCCTCTAGCAACTGTTTTCCATAACCGTTACTAAAACCCGACCTATAGCAACGGTTTTCCATAACCGTTACTAAAAACCGGCCTATAGCAACGGTTTTCCATAACCGTTACTAAAAACCGGACTATAATCGAGACCATTGATTTTGTTTTCCTTGTTTGTTGATTAAATCATTCTCATAAAAATTTGGCTTGATCGAGTCTAGAAAACTTCTTTATTGAGACAAAATTTCATTAGTAAAATAAATTTTTCTGCCTGATCAAGTATGTAACGATACCCGATTAATTTCATTTTTCGTATGAAGGATGTACTCTTTACTATGTAAAAAATAGATGGTTCTAATCGGGGAAAAAAAAAGTAGGTGTTTGTATAGAATAAACTGAATTTAAAAACTTGGGTTAAGAATAAATCGATAAAACTCAAATGACATGAGCTAACCCAGCTGGTTTGCATAGTATAAATATTAGTAGTCCATTGATATTACACAAGTGTTGGGCTAGCCCAGCTGGTTTGCACTCGCGTGTGCATGCGGGAGGTCCTGGGTTCGATTCCCAGGAGGAGCAAAAAATTGTTGTGTTGCCACGCGGCGACAGTTGGAGGCCACGCGAGCGCCACATTAGCGACAGGTGGAGGCCACGTGGCTGCCATGTCATATTTTTTACCCCAGATTTTTAGAAAAAAAAAAAACTTGCCTTTAGCAACGGTTACAAGCGTTGCTAAAGAAACCGTTGCTAAAAAAAAATCTGTACCAACGCTTGCCAAAACCGTTGCTATAACCCTACAGCAACGGATATCTCGCGACGGTTTAACCAGCGGTTCTATAACCGTTGGTATAGCCTATATTGGTCTTTAGCAATGCTTTTTAACATCTCTAGCAACACTTTTGACCGTTGCCATTGAACGATTTTCTTGTAATGACTTCTTGGGGAACAAGATCTCGACGGAACTCTGCCCATAAACAGGTTCACATTAATTTATGAGTACCATCCTGAACAACTATGATCTCTCTCATCTTCTTCAAAACATTGAATTTTGTGTTTTTACTTCTCAAGCTATATGTAGTTGTTCTGATTATAATCAAATTATACTAACATGCGGGTCAGTGGCGTAACCAGAAATATGTATCAATGAGGGTACTATTAAGAAAAAAAAATTGGTGACAACAAGAATGGACAGATGAATTATAGATCGCTTATCAACTTTCGTATGTTTTTAAAATATCGAAGTAGATCCAAATTCTCTCAATTAACAGTAGATGGGCAAATACTTCTACAATAATTTATACAAATGCACGCATTTTCTTTTTATAGTCATCCATCTCATTAATAAATGGCTATTATTTTAATTGAACTGTAACGACCCGGAATTTTGACCCAATTTTTTTTTTTCATAATAATGTTATTAGAATTATTTTCTTAATACAATTATTATTATTATTCCTTTTAGATACAAATATGCATGCATAACTTCTTTTTAATTTTCCTACAATACTTGCAGGCATGCACAACTCTTCTATCTCTCACTCTCCTACTCGATCTCTATCTCCTCCGTAACCCTAAAACTGAGCACGATTCGTCCGTTCCAAAACCCAATTCCATTAGGACTCGATTTTATTCGAAACTCATCCAATTCTCTTATAAATACATTCCTACTCCGACCCTAGGGCACGCACGAAAATTCTCACACTCCAATCGTCCAGAAAAGAGAGAAAATCGAAAGGAAATCAAAGCTCCAAAGCTATGGAGTTCTAGAGAGAGAAAAGAGAGAGAGAAAAGTGGGTTTTGTAGATCCGTTCATCCGAGACCCAAATTGATCGTTCCAATCTCATTCTACAATCCCAAGCATCCACGAACATCAACCAATTCGGCCCCAAGGTCTCCCGATCGAAGAAACCGAAGTTTTCTTTCCAAATTGTCAAGTTTCCGATCGAAAACCAATTCCACCCAATTCGAGGTATTATAATTCGATCCGAAGCCTCCTCTAAGTATATTTGATGTTTATAGACATAACCTAATGATCCCCGTAGTCCCATGCATCGAGAACAATGCTAAAAACTAAAAAAAACCGAATCTGGGCAGCAAGGTTGTGGCCGCAACCTTCGGATTTTTCAGCCGCATGCACCAGATTTTAGACCTTGCGGCAGCAAGGTCAACTCCAGTCAAACCTTGCGGTTTGACTTGATATGGTTCGAAACTTCGTTTCGACATCCCGAACTTCGTTTTCGACCCCCAATTTATTTTTCATAGACTTTTAACACTTCAAAGATCATAACTTGTTAATGTCATATTTTTTTTATTTATTTAACCATTTATTAATTTATTTATTCATTTTCATGTAAAAGTTTACAAACTAAAATCTCTCGCGACCTTATAAACTACTTTATAAATCCCCAAACTATTTTTCCTAGATTCCTAACATATCAAAGATCATAAGTTGCTGATTTCATATTTTTTTTATGTTATTAGCTATTTATTTTATTTTTAATTAAAGATACAAACGAAAAATAATTGCAACCTTCCTAATAATGTTTTTAACATCTAAACTATTTTTCCTAGACTTATTACGTCTCAAAGATGATATCTTAATAAAATAATAATTTAATTATTTAATCAACTAATTATTATTATTTATGCATTGGTTCTAAATATAAATACTTTAAAATATTATAATGGACGTTAAAAATTTCGAATAATTTTATTTAGACTTTGTACAGCCCTAGAATGATATTCTGTAAATATAAATATATTTCCAATTATTTAATTATTTATTGTCTATTTATTCTTGTTTTGTCTATTAACTAAAATTTTTTTTATTTAAAATAATTTCGTGAGCATCCAAACCCAACTTTTAGCACTCGAACTTATTATAGAGGACTGTTAGGACCTTTATTAAGGTTACGATAATTATTCTAATATTTTTACCTAATTAATGTATTTAATTAGTGTTTAATTGACTTAATTACTTATAATTAATAAATAAAGGCCTAGAAAATTATTTTTAAAGTCTTATATAAAATTTCCTACATTGTTATTGATATTTTGGCCATACAAGATTAAGGGCAACGGCCCAGTCATAAAAAGTCATGTGATTGCATTACCTAATGTTTGTTTTGATCTGTTTGTTATTCGTTTTAATTATTATTGAGAATGATATTGTGTTGATACTGGATTTGAATGTTAGATTGGACCCTAGAGACATGGGGTGGTATGCGAAATAGAAATCACGTAGACGATGCTAAGTAATGGATAAATTGTGAAGTTTCTTTCTGTTTAGAGGTTGCCTGCAGGCGTGATTTGAGATCTGATGAGATTTGTGATGTGATTTAAAAACCGGCAGAGTAAGCCCGGAGGTGATATAAAACCTGGCGGATAGTCCAGTGATGTTTTGTTAAAACCTGGCGGTGGCCCAGCGATATTTTGTGATGTTAAAACCTGGCAAGAGGTCCAGCGATGTTTTGTTGACGATAAAACCTGGCGGATGGCCCAGTGATGTTTTGTGACGATAAAACCTGGCAAAGTAAGCCCAGTGATGTTTGTTGATAAAACCTGGCGTGTGTCCAGTGATGTTTTGTGATGGTGTCCTGGCGAAGTCCAGTGGAACAAATTGATGTCCTGGCGAGAGTCCAGTGGAACAAATTGATGTCCTGGCGTGGGTCCAGTGGAACAAATTGATGTCCTGGCGTGGGTCCAGTGGAACAAATTGATGTCCTGGCGAGAGTCCAGTGGAACAAATTGATGTCCTGGCGTGGGTCCAGTGGAACAAATTGATGTCCTGGCGTGGGTCCAGTGGAACAAATTGATGTCCTGGCGTGTGTCCAGTGGAACAAATTGATGTCCTGGCGAGAGTCCAGTGGAACAAATTGATGTCCTGGCGTGGGTCCAGTGGAACAAATTGATGTACTGGCATGTGTCCAGTGATGATTGTGATGTGGTATATAAGATAGGCGAACCCTAGTTGTGATTCATGCATGATAAGCTGGCCCCTTGTTGTAGTATTGTAACTTAGGTTATCTAAGACAGCAAAGGGAAGTGATCTCATGGGACCGAGCATGGTTAGCGGTTGGGGGAGGAAAGACCTCGTAGGGAAATGTTGGATTATACGTTAGGTTAATGGATAGTAATGAACTGGTTTATGTGAAAAATCTCTATTTTACTTATTCGTATCATTACTATCTTGTTTGCTTGCTAGCTGTATTGTAAGAGGGGTAGTTGGGTTGGATTATTCTATTGGGTGATTTATCACTCACGGATACGTCTGTATCCTGGCAAATCGATTGCTTCGGCGATCAATTTGCTAGAGGGCGCAGGATTCAATAGAGGAGATTCAACGATGATGCAGTTCGACACGAAAATCAGTAGCGAGGATCGAGGATGCTTAGGATTCGTATCAAGATTAGAGTCAGCTCTGAAGTTGGTGTATTTTGATTCCGTAAATCTATCTTGAGATTGTATTAGCAAAATCTTTATTTTGGGAAATTATATTTATTTAGCAATATTTTCTTAAGAAATTATTTTATTTTGCACCCGAAAAGTCAGGGCGTTACATGAACAGCCCACACTTTCATTTTAGAATTCTAATAAAAAATATATTTACTTTTCACATCTCTAAAATATGTCCACACAAATCTAAGCATATATTTGAGATTTTACAATCAACATTCCAGAAGAAAAATGTATAATAGTGCATTCTCATTTTTTATGAGTATTTTATTTTAACTATACAACACGTGGCGGAGCCGCGTCCCTCTCGGTGCCGGCATGGCTCCACGTTGCGTCACATGTCATCTTACCGCGCCACCCGCCATATATACCGCAGGCCAAACAGCCCATCTGGTGTTAGGGGCTCGGCCATCTGACCTTGGGCTTTATTGGGCTTTTCCAGACAGAGCCATCTAACCTTAGGCTTTATTGGGCTTGTCCAGACGGACTATGTACGGTTCTCTGGCCCACTATATTTGTGATAAATACTCCTATATAAAATCACTATTGATCTCATGGAACGACATATATATCCTACATATAAGTATGAACAACGAAGAGGCGGGGGATATTTTTCGTAGTTTACTTAAAACAGGACTTATGCGGAATGAACTTGACACGTGGGAGGCTTGGATGGGTAGACCATGCTAATAAAGGACCAGCTAGTCAGAACGTATAATTATCTGTCTATCCACTTGTATAGGAGTGTTCAAGAAAACCACCCGACCACCATAAAATCGGTCCGATTCGGACCGAACCGTCTTATTTGATCCGGTTCTGCGATTTTACGGTCAAGTTATGGTTCCAAAATAATAAGAACCATTAATTTTGGTTCGATTACTGATTCTCAATTAATGAACCGTGGTTGGAACCGAACCGAACCGGACCGTTTAAAACTAAGATAAATATAGAAATACATATGTGTGTGTAATTAAGTATTATATATGTATTTGAATTTGGTATGTTAATCATTTCCTTGCTAAACTTAATTTATTTAGAGATGAAATCTCATTTGTTAAGAAAAGCTTTTATTTTATACCTTTCTTTCTTATTCCAGCAGATTATCCTCCTATTTCTTTAATTTTATGAGTTCGTATTTTGTGAATAAGTATTTAGATGCTTATTGGATAGAACCAGAACCGAACCAAAATCGGACCGGTCTTGCAGTTTGGTTGCCTTGCAGTTTGGTTCTGGTTAGGTTCCATGCATATATTGGTTAGATTCTGGTTTCCAATTTTCTAGAAATGGCCCGGTTATTGATTTTCTAGAGAACCGGACCAATCCGGACCGTGTACACCCCTACACTTGTAGTCCCGTCGTTCAAACGGGCCCGTAATACTATTTCAGCGACCGTGACGAAGAGAATGATTCTTTTTTCTGATTCTTTTTTTTTTTTTTTTAGAAAGGCACAAATTAAATTTGGTAGACAGAGAGATTCAGAATCGCGCGACCTCCCAAATCTAATGAGTTTTGCTCCAAGAAGGAAATTAAATTTTAAGAAAAGTTCCAACCCCTGTGTGAAATATGAGTAATAGAAGGTTGACCGTGGACCAATTAAGGTCTTTTTTTTTTTTTTAAAACTCATTTTCAATTCTCAAATTTAGTGATGTTTGACAAATGTGATAAGTCGTCTTCACCGCGTTTTGCAATATTTTGCCATTTTTGCGTGTGTGTAATTAATACTGAAAATAGTTTATTTACTTGTTGCCTAACTAATTAAATTCCACTCCTGCGTCTTCAATTCAACTATTCCGGGTCTCCTTGTTTTCGAAGGAAATGGTCCGGCTCCTCTATACGTGTGCCCCTGTTGTGGCTGTGGTAGTTTTTAATGTGCAGAATTCTTCGATCGTTCAACTCAACTTTTTCTCCGTAATGCAGGGCTTTCCGGTTGGGTCAGTTTGCACGAACTTCATATCCATCTCTACTGACCCGGTTAAAAAGTTTGTCGAATTAGAAATGATCAGTAGATTCCCAATTCTCAGACCAAGCCCACAAATTGTTCAACTCAAGTTTTTCCCTCACGCGCATGTACCTGAATTTCGTGCTCAATTTTTGGACATCTACACAAAGTAATTCACATTGCACCGTGCACGGAGATACGGAATATTGGATGTGGTGGGAATTACCACCTGAAACGTACCAAGTTACTCTGTACTCTTAATAGCTAGACAACCACACACACAATCTCACAAACTTACTCACATCAAATATGGGACCCACACACACTGTCGTTGATCGAATACTATCCATTTTTATATGGCATTGGTTAGCAAAATCAGTAGTGTTATAAAAATTGTGAATCTCAGATTTTAGGAAATCAGTGCAGATCCAGTGACCTTACTTGACGTACTCTGGTTGTGCGTACATTGTGTTTACACAGGCACCTGCTTCACTTAGACCGTCGAATGAGTCGTACATTTGATATTTTCAAAGATTAATGAATTCCTTCTTTTTGCAAAACTCAAAATTCTCCCGTTATCTTTAACCCTCTATCCAAGTAAAAACCATTTTGCGCTCCAGGAGCAATGCTCTTCCCTCTCATAAAAGTGCACGGAAGAATCTCCTCCGAAGAAAAATTATTTTGTGTGTAACGCCCCGACTTTTCGGGAGAAAAATAAAATAATTTCTCAAGAAAATTTGCTAAATAAATATGATTTTCTAAAATAAAACTTTTGTTAATACAATCTCAAGATAGTTTTACGGAAACAAAATACATTAACTTCAGAGCTGACTCTAATCTTGATACGAATCCTAAGCATCCTCGATCTTCATTACTGATATTCTTTTCGTGTCGAATCGCATCATCGTTGAATCTCCTCCATTGAATCCTGCCCTCTAGCAAATTGACCGCCAAGCAATCGATTTGCCAGGATACAGACGTATCCGTGAGTGATAAATCACCCAAGAAAATAATCCAACCCAACCACCCCTCTTACTTTACTGCAAGCAAACAGAATATATATGGTGCGAAAAAGTAAAACAGAGATAATTCACATAACTTGATTCATTGCTATCCATTAACTTAACATGAAATCTAAGATCTCTCCACGAGATCTTTCCTCCCCAACCACTAGCCATGCTCGACCCCATGAGATCACTTCCTTTGTTGTCGCAAGAACACCTAAGTTATGTACGAGTGTGCACCCCAATAACTACAACAAGGGTAAGCTTATCATGCCAGAATCACAATCAGGGTTCGCCTATCTTATAAACCACATCACAATTCTTTTCACAATCATCACTGGACACCCGCCAGTCTATCAATTCATCACTGGACACCCGCCAGTATCAATTCTCATCACAATCTCATCATATCACAACATCACGCCTGCAGGCAACCTCTAAACAGAAAATAAACCTCACAATTTATCCATTACTTAACATCGTCTACGTGATTTCTAATTCGCATACCACCCCATGTCCCTAGGGTCCAATCTAACAGTCAACTGAAGCATCGATACAATATCAATTGTAAACAAAAAATAATTAAAACGAATAACAGATGGATCGAAACAATTCATAAGCAATGCAATCACATAACTTTTTATGACTGGGCCGTTGCCCTTAATCTCATATGATCACAAAATCTTTAAGAATGTAAGAATTATTTAATTAAGATTTAATAATAATTTTCTAGACTTCTATTAATTAATTATAAGTAATTAAGTTAATTAAACACTAATTAAATACATTAATTAGTTAAAATATTAAAATAATTATCGTAACCTTAATTAAGGTCCTAACAGTCCTCTATAATAAGTTCGAGTGCTAAAAGTTGGGTTTGGATGCTCACGTAGTTATTTTAAATAAAAAGATTAAGTTAATACTCAAAAGAAGAATAAATAGATAATAAATAATTAAATAATTAAAATATATTTATTTTAACAAAGTATCATCTTAGGTCTGTAAGAAGTCTAAATAAAATTATTCGGAATTTTTAACATCTTAAATAATATTTTAAAGTATTTCTATTTAGAAGCAATGCGTAATTAATAATAATTAGTTAATGAAATAATTAAATTATTATTTTAATAACACATCATCTTTAGGATGTCAGAAGTCTAGAAAAAATAGTTTAGATGTTAAAATCATTAATTATAAGATCGCAACTATTTTTCGTTTGTATCTTTAATTAAAAATAGAATAAATAGCTAATAATATCAAAAGTTTATGAAATCAGTAAGTTATGATCCTTGACATGTTAGAAAACTAGGAAAAATAGTTTGGGGATTTATGGAATAGTTTACAAGGTCGCAATGGATTTTGGTTTACAAATGATTACACGTTTACGAATAAAAATCAAATAAATATCAGATTAAATAAAAAAAATATGAAACTAACAAGGTATGATCTTTAGAGTGTGGGTAACCTAGAAAAAATAATTCGGGGTCAAAAACGATATTTAAAAAGGTCGCAAAATCAATTCGACACGAAACAAAAAAAAACCGGACGGCTGGGCTCTTTGGAGTTGTGACGCGAACTCTGATGCTCTGGTTCTCGCGGCTGGGGGAGCCCGAAGGTTGCGGCCGCAACCTTGCTCGCTGTTTTGGTTTTTTTGCTTTTTCGTCGTGGTTTTCGATGCATGGGGGCACGGGGCCTATTGGGTTATGTCTATAAACATCAAATATACTTAGAGGAGGCTTCGGATTGAATTATAATACATCGATTTGAGTTGAATTCGTTTTCGATCGTAAACTTGAAATTGGAGAAGACAACTTCGGTTCCGTCGAGCGGGGGACTTCGGGGCCGAATTGGTTGATCCTCGGGGATCCTTGGGGTCGAGGGAAGTGATTGGAACGATCAATTTGAGTCTCGGACGAACGAAACCACGAAACCCACTTTTCTCTCTCCTTCTTTCTCTCTCTAGAAATCTATGGATTGTAGCTCGGTTCTCTCGGGTTTTTCTCTCCTTTTGGACTCCGTGGAAGGTGGTAGGATAGTGTACGCGCCCTAGGGTCGGAGTAGTGTATATATATAGGAGAATTTGATGAGTTTCGGATTAAAACGAGTCCTAACGGTATTGGATTTCGGAACGAACGAATTAGACACGATTTTTGGGTCACGGAGGAGGTAGAGATTGAGTAGGAGAGTGAGGGAGAATATAGGCGTGCACGCATGCATTTATATGTATGTATATATTGACAAAATAATTTTTAAGAGGTAATTAGATAGAAAACTATTTTTTTTGTAATTACCTACTATTTATTTAATAAGGAAATTAATATTATTGGAATTAAATAATACTTTTAATATTTTTCTTAATTAAGATTTTCGGGTTATTACAACAATTATACGGTCACAAGTTAATTAATGTAACATTTAAATAAATTTTAATCACCAAAAATAAATCTAGGTTTTAGTCGAATTATATTTTTATAAATAACCCATTACTTATAGACTATTTAGTTAAAATAATAATTTCTTTATTCGAAAAAAAAAATTGGGTTGAAATTCCGGGTCGTTACATTGTGCTCCGGAAAGAGGTCATGCATTTTGGCATAAGACCGACGTTGAACGTAAAGAGGTCAGCATTTCGTACAAGAGGCGAAGTTAAACATAATCTATTTGGCTAAGCATTGGCTAACCTCTTTGAAAATTGAGGACTAATCATTAACATTGCCTTTGAAAATGGAAATTTTCGGTCAACAAAAATTTAAATTCAAGAAAACTGATTAATTTTCTCCTAGGGTTTGGCGAAAGCCCATTGAGAAGGGAAGGTAACGTAGTAGTTGCATACTTTCCTGTATTTGGTAATCCTATATTTTTGACCTTTCAAGTACTCCTTCAAAGAGAGCCAACTAATCCAATTCTACATTCAAATTATCCCCTGGTTTAGAAGATGTGTTACAGTTAAATTCTATTCCCTAAAATAATGTACCACTAATTGATAATTTGGTACTAGGTCACAATTAATAAGTGAGACTTCATTCAATTTAAGAGTAAGTAGATATTTAGGGAAATTAAAGGCGAAAGAAATGAATATTTGATGAGTGGTTATTTATCTGCTCAATTAATAAGTGATTATTTTTATTGCAGGGATAAAAATATAAGTACGGGATCCATGTAACCACCTACACGCAAACTATTGTAGTTTTCATATTGTTGAGAGCTTAAAAAATATATATATTTGCAATTTTTACCCGACAATGTACTCATTGCTACTGTAGCATTCCTGTCGAGCGGTGCCAAGGGCTGACCTAGCCGTTCATTTCCGCACGGACAACTTGGATTGAATCGGAGCGCGTACAAATTAATATGAGTCGTCGATTGTTCAACAAAGAACTGAGCCGTCGATTGCTGAGATAAACAGCCATCTCCCATTCCACGATTTTTGGGATTGTGGGTGGTTATTTAGTAAATTAAGGTAAATAGTTAATCATAAATAATTATGTTGGGTACCACATAAAGTTGTTTTGGTTCGTGGTTGAATATGTTTAAGGTAACCAAAAAAGCACGGTGGGGGACATGACAAACTAACAGAAACTTTTGTAGGCCAAATGGGTGATTGTGTGTCATCGGAGAGGGTTCGGCGCGAAAATGAAAGAGGCAACTAACTGCCCACAAAGATAACAAAATATCTTCTTTGCGGACCATTTTGTAAAGAAGATTTTATGGAGGCCAATCGCTCGCGTTCAAAGTGTTTTTAGATGGTCCAAATTGAAAATCAATTGTGACCGATAACAATTAATTATGATCGGTCAAAATTAAAAATGAATATCAGTCATTAATTGTGCGAATGAACGACTGCGATTGCGCCGCTCCTTGAACGGAGCCTCCATGAATAAGTTTCAAAGTTCCAACTTCCAAGCAGTGGCCATGTTGTCAAAGGTTAATTTCCTTGTACACTGAACTAGCCCTAATATTGAACTTGTAGACTTAATTACAAGACCTCAACCCATAGTAGGTATCACCTAGCCTTTTACATATCTTGATCGACCGACTCTGTGATCATCGTTGACCGAGCTTCAGGTCAGAGATGACCATCGTCGACAGTCCGAACAGTACTGTTGACCTTCAATTGAGTTGTTTCGTGAACTCTCATAATTGATGGAGTGTTTTGAATATATACTTTGTACTTCATATATGATGTAAAATAATTTCTTCTATCGGTTGCTAAAAAAAAAACTTAAAATAAAAAACGAGAAACGCCGGCCCGTAAACTCTAATAACGTGTGATATCTTTCATGTACAAAGAATATCTACGCAGTATGCATTGCATCTGATTTAGTGAATCAATTATTTGCTCGGTCCATTTGAACATCTAACTCGTCTGATAGCAACTAGACTGGTATGACCGGGGAGAGGATCCTCTTCAGTTCCAAAAAATACTATTATGCGGTCCAGTTAATTCATCTGTGGGTCTTTTCCCGACCCATTTTGTTGATCCAAACTGTTTCACAATTTAGAGCTTGTCGACATCATCAACCACGTCAAAATTCAAGTTTGATCGGGACACCGGTCGATATAATTTCAAAATGCAGGGTTAAAATGGGTTTTGAATCTTGTTATGTTCTAAAACAAATGTGTTCTAAAATCATACTCCTATCAAATTATATTTGATTTGTAGGCCTAATATTGTTCTTGACAAGCTTTACTAACATGACAGTTTGGATCATGGCACGAAAATGGCCCAACATGGGCAGTTCAGGGTCAGGGCTACGGATAGTTTTTGCACCCTCTATGCTAACCTAACACACCCCGCTAACCCCCGCTAATTGTATCGTGTTGCAAAAAAAACTAGATGTATTTATGCTTGTTGACAACATCAACCACGTCAAAACTCAAGTTTGATCGGGACACCGGTCGATATAATTTCAAAACGCAGGGTTAAAATGGGTTCTAAATCCTGTTATGTTCTAAAACAAATGTGTTCCAAAATCATACTATCAAACGATATTTGATTGTCAGCCTAATGTTCTTGACAAGCACTACTAACATGACAGTTTGGATCATGACACGAAAATGGCCCAACATGGGCCATTTGAAGTCAGGGCTACGGATAGTTTCTGCACCATCTGTGCTAACCTAACACACCCCGCTAACTCCCGCTAATTATATCGTGTTGCAAAAAAAAAAAAAAAAATAGGTGTATTTATGATATCTGACTTTAATGGAAAAGCCGTCGTCGTTTTGTTATGTTTTGATGATATATAAAAGGGAGCTGATTTCAGCGCTCCAAATATGTCCACCAGCGCTCCAATTTTTGTCCCCATTATATGGAAATTCCTAATTTACCCTCAGTAGGCCCCATTAACCCCCCAAACACACACACACTCTCTCTCACACTTTACCCTCTCCGCCTCTGCATCTCAATCCCAAAACCTCTCAACAAAGGCCGACCTCAACCTCTCCCTAACCACCCTATCCACCACCGTCGCCGCCGACATCTCCACCAGACAAACCTTAACTGCCCCGAACAACCTCTCCGGCAACTCCTCCACCTGCGCCGAGTAGAAAGTGAAAACTGAGTTTTTTTTTTTTGGTTAACAGAAGATAAAACTGAGTTTTTCATTCAATCCATATCACAAACAGTTGGCGTCCATTATTAGTTGTACTCACATCTCTCTCTCTCTCTCTCTCTCTCTCTCTCTGGAATACATGTAAACAAGTTCACATACACCTCAGCAGAGAAACACAGCACTACCTCGCAAACTAACTTCTAACAAACTCAATGGAATATAATCCAGTTGCTTAGTCAGATTCATAATAGTCGGTGTGCCTAACATGCGCCTCCACCACGAACCCCATGTCCACCGTCATCGCCGTTCACCACAGCGTTCGCAATCACCGAGCTTCCAATATCTACGTCGATCTCCAAGTAATTCTTCCCACGGGCCACGGTAATACCAACACGTGAGCGCTTTACCCAACAAACATGCCTAGTAATTCCCCACGGCTCCCTTCACGATCCACAAGCCCTTCACGATCTGGTTCAAGCTGTTGCGGAAATGATCCTCTCCGTCGATAAACCCCCTCTCATTTCGACCGTAAGTTTAACGCTCCTGTCGACTCCTTCATCGTCCACACCACCACTGTCGCCAACCGTACAGCCACCGGCGCCGTCGCAGACAGTGAGATCGACATAGAGAAAGGAGTGAGATCGTTGTGAGGGTTTCATGGCCTGAGGGTTTGATCGACAACGAGGTTTCAACGAAAGAGGATTCGATCGAGAGAAGGAGAGGGTGAGGTCGGAGGAGTGATTTTGCCGGTGCGAGAGAGGGAGAGGGTGAGGTTGTCCTTTGTTCGGAGGTTTTGGGGTTGGGGCTGAGATGCAGAGGCGGGAGGGTAAAGTAAGAGAGAGAGAGAGAGAGAGAGAGAGAGAGAGCGCGTGTTTTGGGGATAATGGGGCCTGCGGTCCTCCGAGGGTAAATTAGGAACTTGCAGCTAATAGGGACAAAAATTGGAGCGCCTGTGGACATATTAGGAGCGTGAAAATCAGCTCCCTATATAAAATCACAACAATGCGCATTGCATGACTTTACAATAAAGATGGTCCCACATACCTACTCCTTTATTGACAAAAAAAACATATCCCTAAATTCTTCATTAATTTCTTCTAATCAATTGTTTTTCTATATACTCCTATGTACTGGTACAATGTTGATTTTACAATATTCTGGCAATCACAAGGGATCCGTATACCTTGAAGGGGTTGGTCAAGCCAAAAAAAAATAACAGTAAGAGGTTTACACTGGATCCGAGGACCTTGTAGTACAGGGCCGGGAAGCATTACAAAAGTGTAGTGCGCAATCTGATTTTTTCTTATTTGAATCGCTAAAAATACTTTTATTGGCATGATCTATCCCGGTTCTGTTTATTACACCCTTGATCTCCCAAATTTGACTCACCCCCACCATTAATATAAATTTTAAGGGCATTGTACGTAAGATTAAGCAAAGATTTGCGTAAATTTAGCCGGATATCGATCTATCTATTTATAAACACATCATCATGACTCATGAGGAATCCGTAATGCAATTGGGCATGGATATATACCGTGTTCGGTGGTGATGGTGCCCCCACCAACCCTTGGTGATGGTCCCACACTCCCTCCTAGGCAATGCTAGCTAGTATATGATTTGGTTTTTAGAGATAATAAATTTGTAGTCTAACGTACAATCAGGCATGGGGTTGGCCAGATGATTATTTTAAAGACTATTATTTAGCTTCTAGAAGTACTTCTACAACTGTGGAAGCCAACCAACCCTGTTTCTTGCAAAGTCTTAAGGACCACCTGACTATATAGCCCCTCTTGGACTATATATATGTTGTTAGCATTTGGATATCTAGAATCCGTACCGTGTCTGCCAATTACTTAAGTTTTGAATCTCACATTTTTGTTTCCCTCTTTAACCCTTTTTTTTTTTTTTTAAACAGTTTTTCATTCTGCTTATAACACGAGAGTGAAAACGATTATATATACACACAATATGAAGTTTTAATTATGTTTTATTGGCAATATGAAATTTTAATTATCAAATGCATGAGTACAGAAAGGATATAACAAAGGGAACAGATCCTCTTCGGTTCATTTCTTAGATTATAACGTTTAGTTAAACCGGCCATTTATGTGTTATAACAGAATAATTTATGTTTTATAAGTCTTGATAGACATGAATTAATCATGCTAAAAATCACATTGATCGATGTCATTGTTTAATACTATTTCTTAACACATAATTTTATAGATTGCAACATCATATTGAAACCCAATTCAATTAACTTATTTATCTTAAGAAATGAGTGCAATTTAAGATCATATGAACCAATCTATTCAATCAATTCGATTTTTTGCATGCTCAATTTTCTAAATTAACTCTAAAAAATAAACTATCCAAAACATTAAAGTGGGGCCAAAGTGGATCCACAAATAGGCAAACAAGACTGTCCAGTTGTTCTTTTTTTTTTTTTTTTTGGGCCATATTTTATAATTAGCGGGGTTTATTAGTGAAATGTTAGACAACGGGGGGAGCTCAGAGGCCATCCAGTTCGTTAATGCTTAGGTAAACAAATACATCAATCATCGTGGAAAACTAGTATACTTCCTATCTGAAAACGAAAAAGGGAAAAAGACTTGGAAAACTACTACTCCTACGTACTCCGCTTGTACACATTAGGAAAAGGTGATGAACTCTCCATACGAAATTTTAATTATCAAATGCATGAGCACAGAAAAAGATATAACAAAGGGAACAGATCCTCTTCGGTTCACACGTTTAGTTAAACCGGCCATTTATGAGTTATAACCGAATCTATTTTAATGATCCGAATAATTTGTTTTTTATAATTCTTGATAGACATTAATCATGCCAAAAATCACATTGATCGATGTCATCGTTTAATACTATCTCATGACACATTTAATAGATTGCAACATCAGATTGAAACCCAATTAACTCATTTATCTTAAGATGAGTGCAATCTAAGATCATATGAACCAATATTCAATCAATTTGATTTTTTGCATGCTCAATTTATTTTCTAAATTAACTCTAAAAAATAAACCATCCAGAACATTAAAGTGGGCCCAAAGTGAATCCACAAATAGGCAAAAAAGACTGTCCAGTTTTTTTTATTTTTTTGGCCATATTTTATAATTAGCGGGGATTAATTAGTGGAATGTCAGACAACGGAGAGCACAGAGGCTATCAAGTTCGTTACTGTTTCCGCAAACAAATACATCAATCATCGTGGAAAACTAGTGCTTCCTATCTGAAAACGAAAAAGGGGAAAAAGACTTGGAAAACTACGTACTACTCCTACGTACTCCGCTTGTACGCATTAGGAAACTCATGACAAGGTCTGGAAACAACCTTGCTTGCACACCATTCCGACCCCTTAAATTAGAATTACAAAGTCAAAGGAGGGAGGGTAGCCCAGTCATTTTCCATTCAACCAAATTCGTAGACTTCAGACTCATTACCGAGTAACATAATACTATTCAATTTTTTCTACCACCTTCATGTATATATATATATATATATATATTTGGAAGAGTGCATGTTGTATATATAGCTCGAAACGCCGGAAAATTTTAAAAGGGTCTAAGGATATTGTAGAGAGAGAGAGAGAGAGAGAGAGAGAGAGAGAGCAGTTGATCATTTCAATATTGCTCTACCCATATAAGCCCTCCAAACCATTGTCCATTTCCACCACCCAATCTAACAAACCTCATTTCCTACCTTATTATTTATTTCATCAAACCCCTCTTAACTTCGTTCGATAAGCAGCAGCAGCAGCACCAACAACAAGAACAAGAACGCCACTGCGGAGTCGATGATTTTGAGCCTTTAATTTTATGAGCAAGAAGAATCAGGTGATATATAAGAAATGACGGTTCAGAAAATCGTGTGGAGATCGTTCTTGCCCAATTTTTGCGTTTCCGATCAGAACCCATCACCGAAGCCCAAAAAACCTGCGGTTTCTAAGCAGGCTTCGTTTCAGAGGCTTTCGCCATCGGATTTGAGCTCTTCGACGCTTTCGGAGGACCTTTCCATCTCGTTGGCAGGATCAAACTTGCACGTTTTCACGGTCGGGGAGCTTAAAGTAATCACGCAGAGTTTCTCGTCGAGTAATTTTCTCGGTGAAGGCGGGTTCGGGCCGGTTCACAAGGGGTTCATCGATGACAAGCTAAGGCCTGGGTTGAAGGCTCAGCCTGTGGCTGTTAAGCTCCTGGATTTGGAAGGAATGCAAGGTCATAGAGAATGGCTGGTATGCTTTTTTTTTTTTTTTTCTGACTTTGCTAATGAGTTTTCATAATTTTTATGACAATTTTGTCCTGTCAAACACAATTCAATTCAATTTTGAGGGGTTTTTTTTTTTTTTTTGTCAAATGGAGCATCAAATGTGTCATCATTGTTCTTTGACCTGATTTAGTTCATGCTTGTTCCTTGTTAATTATTTGGCAGACAGAAGTGATATTTCTTGGGCAACTGAGGCATCCACATCTGGTGAAGCTAATTGGATATTGTTGCGAGGATGAACACAGACTGTTAGTGTACGAATACATGCCTCGTGGCAGCTTGGAAAATCAACTATTTAGAAGTATGTTCTCCTTTTCCCCGATATATACTTTGTCTTGAAAAAGTTCTTAATAAAATTTGAATTTTGTACAGCACTTTTTGGCTTGGCACAAGAATTTTTTTAGTAATACTTTGTCGTAGTTAGGGTAGGTCTGGATTAAAAAGTCTAGTGCCTTTTTTTTGGTCTCTATTCAATTTTTTTTTTTTTGCATTTGTTTGTTTTGCGTGAAACTTTTATGACTTATTGATTCGTCTCGTTGAGAAAAATCGAAAAAGTAAAAAAATATAATCAAAACTCATAATTTTTGAATAAAGACAACTTATTTTTGTTTTTTTCATAAAATTTATGAGTTTCGATCAAAATTTTATACTTTTTCGATTCCTCTCGCCGAGACGAATCAATAAATCATAAAAGTTTGACGTAACATTAATAAATGTAATTTTTTTGAAATAAAGACAAAAAAATAAGTTTTAAAGCTAAATTAGCCTTTACTGGCTAAAATGGCTAAAACGGATTTCGCGGGTCATTTCTTATTGTCATCCCAGCTGGCAAATCAATATTTCAGCACAAGGAGCATTAGTTTATTACAGTAGATTATTTCATACCATTTAAAGGAAAAGTCAAGGGAGTTGACTTTTAGCATTTTTTTTAGCATATTTGACTGTATTATTTAATCGATTCTTTTTACCTACTGCTCGACTTCTGGTGTTGGCATAAAAAAATAAAAATATATTACAAAAATGTCCGAGTCTATTGCACTACCGGGGCGTATAGTGCCGTAGGCACATATAAGTACTAGTATATACTAATACTCATGACTTACCTAATTCTTTTTTGTTGATACTCCCTTCGTCCCAATTTATTTGTTCATTTTTGACATCCCAACTTTTTTGAGAAACATGCATAATGATTACACCTGAAAGCATTCAATTTTCCAACATTTACCCTCAGAACTTTCATAAAAAGTTACTTTATTTGAAAAAAGCAAAGGTAAAAATGACATTTACTTCATCAAAAAATTAAATGGACAAACATTTTGGGACATAGAAAAGTCTAAAAGTGGACAAATAATCGGGACAGAAGAAATATCATGGTAGCGAGAAGTTTTTAGGTGCTGGATGCGTACCATACACGTTTGGACGGTTGAAATTACTAACTAGTACCGCGGATTAGCCTTTATTGGCTAAAACGGATTTCGCGGGTCATTTCTTATTGTCATCCCAGCTGGCAAATCAATACTACAGCAGAAGGAGCATTAGATTATTTCATACCACTAAAAGGAAAAGTCAAGGGAGTTGACTTTTAGCATATTTGACTACATTTTTTGATATATACTAATACTCGTGACTTACCTAATTCTTTGTTTTTATACTCCGTATCATGGTAGCCAGAAGTTTCTGGGTGCCGGACGGGTATCACACACGTTTGGACGGTTGGAATTATTGACAGGTAGAGCCATGTGGTACCAGTTGGACACCTAAAAATCTCTCCATTGTAGCATACAAATCTAAAAAGTGACAATCCTAGTGTTGAAATGAACAAGGGCACAACGAGAAATCAATAAAACAACGATGAACACTTGAAAAATTGCATCTCTTTTTTTTTTCAATTTTAGTCAACTAACCAATGAATGGATTCTTCTCTATTTTGCAGGATATACGGTATCACTCCCATGGTCAGCCAGAATGAAAATAGCTCTTGGGGCTGCTAAGGGCCTAGCTTTCCTCCACGAAGCCGAGAAGCCGGTTATATACAGAGATTTCAAGGCTTCAAACATTTTGCTAGACTCTGTAAGTTCATTTTTCCTCCTAATTCGCTTGTCTCATCTGTAAACTATCATTCGTGTTTTTTTTATTAAGTACCGTAATAATTTGTTCATGTCTATACAGGACTACACTCCCAAACTCTCCGATTTTGGACTCGCGAAAGACGGGCCAGAGGGAGATGAGACGCACGTTTCTACGAGAGTCATGGGCACGCAAGGCTATGCTGCTCCCGAATACATCATGACCGGTAATTTGTTAGTTCATGTCTTGCATTTAGAATTCTCATGCTTTGAAAGTTTCTTTCGCATTTCAATTCATGAAAAGGCTTAGGACGTCGGCAAAATTTGAATGCTAACTTGAATAATTTCTCAGGTCACCTGACAGCAGCAAGCGATGTGTACAGCTTCGGAGTCGTGCTTTTGGAACTCATAACGGGCCGAAGGTCCGTCGACAAATCCCGGCCTCCCAGGGAACAGAATTTAGCAGATTGGGCCAGGCCTCAATTAAAGGATCCGAGGAAGCTGAGACGGATACTGGATCCGAGACTCGAGGGACAATACTCCGAAACGGGGGCCCAAAAGGCAGCCCAATTAGCTTACCAATGCCTCAGCTACCGGCCCAAGCTTAGGCCCACAATGAGCTCTGTGGTCAAGACCTTAGAGCCTCTCCAGGACTTTGATGACGTCCCAAGTGGCCCATTCGTGTACACAGTTCCTACTGATTTGCAAAAGGAAAATGTTAAGGACGAGAGCCGAGGACAAAGGGAGATGAAGAAAGACCGAGAGAGTGATAGCCATCGGAACCGCCGTGATCGTCGGAACCACCGGACGAGGTCGCCGAAATCCCAAACCATGTACTCGGAAAGTACTGCTCTTAAACAAAATTTGAGAAATGGTTTGAACTCCCCCGTCACACCGGAGAACTAAGAAGACATGGACCGGTGGTAACTAGTAACTGTAAATCACAATGTAGATAGATAGTTGTTCAAGAGAGTTGTTTTTATTATTATTGCAGAGTGTGGCACTTTCGAGGCACAGGTGTTGGAATTTTTTAATTCAAATTTTTAGGTTTTTTGCGTTATTGGAAATGTAAAGTTTTGTGTCCTAATCGAAAACACATTATTTTAAATTTTTCCTACATTTTTGCAATCTCATGCAAGTTTGCAAAGTCACATATTCGTCTATTTGGCAAGTGGAGTGGTAGCCCAGTGGTAAACATCATGTGTTCTTATACATTCGAACGGGGTTCAAAGGCATCAAAAGTGCCAAGAGGCTTTTGGCCCAAAGGCATCATAGCGCACTTAAGGACTAAGAGAAAGGAGGTCACGAGTTCAACTTTTTTTTCAATGTGCTAACCTAACTATTCTAAAAATATTGACTGTTGCGATAAATAAAAAAAATTACTACTATTCCCACTCTAGTCCCTTCACTCCTATTTGTGCCCTAAAAACTTGTCATGTGTGGCACATGTGCCATTTTCAATCAAACTCGTTAATTACGTATAGATGCAAGACTTAAGTTGCGATACACAGCGATTGGCTAATTTCGTAATAGATAGTGGAGGGGTCAAAGTGAAACTTTAGTAAATAATAAGGGTACCAAGCATAATTACCCCAATATTTACAAGAACAAACTTGGAAATACTTATAATCAGAGGCAGAGTTCCAACATTACCAAAAACAGATAGTACAAATAAAAATACAATACCGAAATTATTATTATTTACATATTGGACTCTTTAAAAACTTAATACATAGCATCGGAAAAATCATTCAATAAAACTATTCAATGGTCTTGGAGCACCGCCACGTGATGTCTCCCCACACTGAGTTATTATTAAAAACGTAAAACGGACCATAGCATGACTCGAAAATGAAGACAGGTAACATAAAACCAGAACCACCAACAGAACATCATGGCCATTTCCAACTCACAACTCATAAAGTTGATCAGAAAGCCTGGGCTCCAAGACTGCAACAAGTGGGTTTTTCCTAACCGTAGCCAGTCCATAAACTTCCTCCATGCTCAAATCCTCAGCCCTCAAATTTCCAGGCAATCTCCAGTTGAACCCATGTAACATATTAGCCAAGCTAGACCGGATCATCTTGAGTCCAAGGCTGTATCCAGGGCACATCCTCCTTCCGGACCCAAACGGCAACAACTCGAAACTCTGCCCCTTCACGTCGATCGATCTCCCTAAAAACCTTTCCGGGCGAAACTCTTCCGGTGCATCCCATATCACGGGGTCCCTCCCGATGCTCCACGTGTTGATGAACACTCGAGTTCCTTTACGGATGTCGTACCCGGACACATTGCAATCTTCAAGAGCCTCATGTGGGGCAAGCATTACGGCAACTGGATGGAGCCTCATGGTTTCTTTAACGATCGCGTCAATATAAGGGAGTTTGGGGAGGTCTCTCTCTTCAACCCATCTCTCTCTTCCGATGACTGTGTCGAGCTCTTGGGTTGCCTTGTTTATTAAATCTGGTTGCTTCAAGAGCTCGGACATTGCCCATTCCACAGTTGTGGCTGAAGTGTCTGTACCCCCAGCAATTAAGTCCTGAAACACATATGAGGCTATTTAGAGGTTCAACATGGTTGAAAATCCTAATTTTGAAGGGGCTAAATGAACCTTATCAAGATTTTGAATGAGCCATACGGCCCATGCCATTATATTTTAGGACAAATGCCAACATATACACGAATAAATGAATTCACACTAGAGTTTGGTGGCATTGTGGCACCCCCGCTCGCTCCACCCCGTCCACCCTTGGTTTAGAGACTTTTATGCACTACAATTTTGGTAACTAAAAAAAACAATTTGTTTTGTGTTTTACAGTAAACATGATACTATAGATAAAGATATAACTAATCAATCAAAAGCGCGGATGAATCATACCTGAATAAATCCTTTGACACCATCACTAGTGAGTTTAACCTCAAGGTTTGGATCATCAGCCAGATTCAATAACAAATCCACCATATCCTTGGGCACAAAATCCTTCTCTGCTTCCTTCCTAGCCTTGTGTTCACCAATCACATGGTCATGAAACCTATCGAATTTCTTGCACAAAGCCTTCATTCGCTTCACGTATCCTTGCAAATCCAAAAAATCAATCCACGGTATCCAATCTCCTATGTTCAAGACACCGTTCAGCAAGAACAACTCATCTAACATCTCTTGAAATTCCTCAAGCGTCACTATCGATTCCTCATGTTTAGATTCACTAAAGTACTTTTTACCAAGTACAATTCTGCTTATAATGCTCAGAGTAACGCGTGAAAGATGGTCTTTTAATACTACAGACTTCCCTGACAAGGCAAAGAGTCGGGACATAAAGGCTTTTTTCTCCTCTACGCGAATGTACTCGCACAACTCTAGCCTTTTCGAGCTAAAAAGCTCGTGTAGGTAGATTTTACGCCCTTGGCGCCAATAGGGTCCATAGGGAGCCCATGTAATATTGGAGTAGTTGTAAGTAGTGTATTTGCCAGCCGCAGTCTCAGGGCGAGTGGCGAAGACTTGGTCATAAGTTTTGAGGAACTGTTTTGCCATCTCAGAAGACGAGGCAATCAAAACCGGGTAAGAGCCGAATTTGAGTTGCATTAGGTGTCCATACTTTTGAGACAACTTGTGGAGGGATTGGTGCGGGAGGGGACCGATGAGGTTCAGGTTACCGATGATTGGCCAAGGTTTGGGGCCCGGCGGGAGGCCATTTTTCCTATGGTTATATGGGAAAATTTTCGAAAGAATGAACAATGTAGCTACCCAAGAGAGGGCTAAAACAGCCCAAGATTGAGTTTCCATGGATGGAGAATATGTAGTATTTTTGTGGTTGTGAGTTGTGAAGAGAATGAAGGGGAAGAAATGGGTACTTATACAGTTGAATGAGCATGAGGAAACTTCTCTTTCACCTTTTCACAATTGAGATCCTATTGAAGAATATTGTTGCATGGGAAGGATATATGGAAGTGTATCTGTTAAGTGTTAAGAGATCAAGAAAAAATTAAGTTTTAAATTGTGCAACTTATAGGCCAGCGAAATCATCCTAATAGAATATTATACATGGACAGGAAGGTATTAATTTTGGACAAACTATATCTTATTTTTCTCAATCGCAACCGCTCGGATTATATAATGGGAGGTAAAAATTTCGGTCACAAAAGTCGATATGACATGATGCCGGCGGCCGCCTAGAGCCCTCAAATTTTTTATTCCAAATAGGACCCTTAAGTCTGATAAGTAGTTAATATTGTAAAGAAGATATTAAATAGGCATCCTACCTACTAGACTTTTTTGGGCGCAAATAGGATACGGCTGGCGTAGTATCCGTACAGCACATCCGAGTTGTCCTAACATTAATGCAACAGATGGCTCTTCATTGAAAATAGCTTAGATTCGAACGTAGTCTAAAATGAACCTATGTAGTATTACTTCCTGAAAGGCTCCACATGGAACATGCTTGCTACACACACACACACACACACACACACACATATATATATATATATATATATATATATGAGGGCCAGTGACTTTTGGCCCCTTTAGGACGTGATTCCATGTGGCGATTGAGATTTTAGGAAAAAGATTTTATGGAGATAGAACCTACGTATCCTACGGCCCTTTTTATGTTTTTCAGGCACGGAGCAAGTTAGTGTAGACCCGATCGAATTAGAGTATTAGAACAATTTAGTTTTAAAGATTATTTGGAGACATAGTTGTATAATTTTTTGAGGACATTGAGGGGCCCATCATTAGTAATATTTGGGTAGTTATTTACTTCCTCCGTCCAGATTTAGTAGTCTCTCATTCAATTCTAACCGGATACAAAATGAGTTATATCTTTAAATTGGTAATGAATTTTACATTCAATATGAATCTTGTTGGATAGATCTCAATTAGTTTTATAAGACAATATTTTTAAAATTACATAAAAATATTATTAATTATAAAATATAATTGATTGAAAAATAGAACGAACTCCAAAAAAGGACTATTAAATCCGGACGGAGAGAGTATTTTTGAAGCAATGTAAAAAATCTGGATCGTCACACGTACAATACTCCGCCACACGTACACCGAGCGTCATGCATGATGTTACCTACCTGAAACAGATTCGAGTGGCACATGCCTAGCACATGACTTAAGGAGCAAGTACACTCATCCTATAAAAACCCAAGGGGGAAACCCTAAAGAGGGTATGTAAGCCATTTCATGATCTAAGATCTACTGTACTTAAGTATCGGAGTGTCCTCTAGCTGAATTCAGTTGGACGGCACTAATCAGTTCCCTGTTTTGGAGACTTATTTAAGAGAGGAGGCTCACTTAGAGGATTCATCCCGACGTACATGAAGTGAATCAGTACCCACGTACTCGAGTACTGATATAGAACATTATATTTCCCGTCACATACGTACACACACACACAAAAAAAACCATTGCCAACTAATAATTCATAGCTCTTGGTGAATTCCTCCGCCAAACTCATCCTGACTAGCTTGAGCCATTGGACAAGCAAGTGTGGAGTATTTAAATTGGACTTGTTAGGAAGATCTGAAATCATGAATGGGGGCCATCAAGATTTGCATGCTTTTTTACTCCCCATTCACAGAAATCTGCATGATTGCCTTCTATTTATCCAACATAGCCAATATATAGGCCCATTGCTTCACCAAAACTTTAGCCCCGAAACACATGCCCACACACAATATTCAATTATGGTTGAAAACTTGAAAGCTTAGCTTTTGTATAAAAAGTTTTATTTGTAGAGGTTGTTAACAAATACTCTCTCTCTCTATTTTTAAAATATTACAGTACTTGTGTTCAGTTAGAAACGGGAATCACGTTTAGAGAGTTCTTCTTGGTTTCTAAAATATTTTTTTATATATAATTTAAATATCCGAGCCAGTTTACGCGCACCTCGATTAATCCGGGGGGAGGGGGCAATTTCACCACCCACTTGCGGAGGTCCCAATTAAAGTCAGATCATAACTTATATATACTATAAAAGATACTAACTCACAGTAATTTTTTTTTTTTTGTGCAATTAAAAAAATTGGAATGAAAATTCACATGATATTTTGATAACTCGAGTGTTTGTGCCTTATTCACTAGGCCAAGCCCTGGGTTTTGGTTTCTTAGTATCTGCTTGTCCTTCCTATTAGATACATCTCGTATCTAACCAATGTGTTGATTTCAAATGAGATGGTATTCAAAATGTAGTTGTACTTGAGAAAACCAATGAGATGGATCCTCAACTTGGTTAGTAGGGCAACAAGGAAGGTGGATCCTAACTCCAAATTCGAGCACGAAAAGTCTGTGCACAAATGGCGATGTGGAGTCCACTCTGGGTTTCACACAAACGATCGGATCTAAAATCTGAATGAAAGTTGGAAAATTAAACCGAGCACTTACAGTTATCCGATTGAGCTCATATTTCTTGGGAGCACTTGACAAAATATTTTATATGTAATGAACGACTCAAATCGTTTGTGTGAGATTCGGAGTGGACTCCACAAAAAAATCTGTGCACATAGTCGAGTTGATTCGAGCAGGCCATCACAAAGTAATATTACGGGGCATCCTAGCTAGTTTTCGCAGTGTACGTACAATAATTTATCAGCAATGGTTCGTGGTTTTCTCAACCATATGAACTGAAGATCAAGTTCAGGTTCAAGATAAAGAGTTGTCTGGTGAGAGTGCAATTGTGATTTGGAGTAGTTTATATGTTTGATTAGGTGTTCATGATTTGCTTCTAGTATGTTCAGGTGCTCCCCGTATGTCTTGGGGTATTTGGTGTCTGGGTTACATGTTTGACTACTCTGTTTATTTTGGTTGGCATCTCGCCAACCCCCCTTCTTCTGGGGGCGGATAGCATATGATTGTTCTCGGCCTAGGTGTCAACATAGTTGGGATGTAGATCGCTGGTTGTGATGCTTCTTTTTCCCATTTCCTTTTAATCTTTATAACTTTGGTTCTTTGATTAATAAAATCTTTTCTTTGCTTATCAAAAATAATTATAATTTAGTTCATGTAAAACTCTAAATAAAACTATAAAAAGGTTTGGCTAAAGGGCCATGAAAATGCTAATAAGTGATTATTCTCTATGAAGTCTCATTTTAGAATTCCACGAAGGCCAAACTTTCCAACCTTGGAGCCAATGGAGGAATTTTCAATCATTAACTTGAAGATCTCAAAATTAATTAAGGTGCGCGAATGCTAGCCTGACACCTAGTTATCAAGTGGGAAAAAAAAAAAAACAAAGCTGCTCCAAGTCCATTAAAGGGGTCACTAGCCTGAGTTGGAATGACGATGGTGGGCTTCATAATCGGCTTTTGGGCCGGATACGAACGACACTAGATTGAGCTCAAGGCTTTGGTGGGGGAGCCTGCCACAAGATATTGTACCATGACTGGTGTAAACATTTGTTTCTTTCAAATTAATTATATTGTGGCACGTTACAAAATAATGGTCATAATTAATAAAACATGACGACGTGGCGTAATATAATTGATTTGGAGGAACTAAATGTTTACACCGTCGATGTAAAGAATTTATTCTCATATAGTATTTGTGAACTTGTTTGTGATTATAACTTATAAGTATGATTCTTCTTCCTTTCTCTCTTTTTGTCTCTACGCTCCCTTCCCTCTCTATTTGCGATCAACACATAGTGGGACCCACAACGGTGACAAAAAGCATTGGGTTTTCACCTGAGTTGGAAAGAATTAAATTAGGTAAGAATTAAATTAGGTACTAAGGAAAAATTGTTATGATTCTTTTTCTATTTGTTTATTTTTTTAATAACTAAAAGAAACTTCAAATCCCTAAATTCTCGTAAGGAATCCCGTTTCCTATTTGAAACGGGGATGAGGGATAAAAAAACCAAATCCCTGTTGGGAATCGGGAATGTGAAAGGGGTTCGGGGACAAGAACAGTGATATCTGACCCCGATCCACCCTCTTGTTAGCACTAGTAGCGGAAAATAAAGTAAAAACTTTGGCTCTGTTTAAAACCTAAGGAAAAAAAATGGGCAAAAAATAGAGGAAAATGGAAGGAAAGATCTACTATTCACTAAACTTAAAATTTTTATTTTATTCTCTCTTCATCTTCCGACCAAACAATGGAAGAAAAATAAAATAATTTTCTTTTATTTTGCTTTAAAAGTTTTAAACAGAGCCTTTACTGCGCTAATATTCCGATTTCTGATAATAAAAAAATATATCCAATTTTGATTTTAAAGTCCTTTCCTTTCTCTTTGTTTTTCTAGAAAAAGCCAGAGAGGGAATCAGAAGACAGTGCCCTAGCCTTCTGTTTTCGGTTCATCAAAGCAATGGCTTCTCTCGACACCGACGTGACGATGGTCCCCGCCGGCGAGGGTCCAAGCGACGGGCCACCGTCCTCCTCCGCCGCTTCCGCATCCTCGTCATCGAAGAAGGCCAAGCGATTCGAAATCAAAAAGTGGAACGCTGTCGCTCTCTGGGCTTGGGGTAACAAAACCCTAACCCTGACCAGCTTCCTTCAACATGAATTATCTTTGTGATCTTCGTGTCATTTATCTAACTCGATTTTGTTTGGTGGCTGTAGATATTGTTGTGGATAACTGTGCTATATGTAGGAACCATATCATGGATCTCTGTGAGTTTGATCTATTCTATTGTACTCCTTATATTGTTATTCCTGTTAGATTTTTCCTATTTATTGTTTGGCGAATGATTTTTGCACTCCACTTTCTTATAAATTAATGCTGTCCAAAATTAGTCTTTCGGTGCTTGTGTTGTGTATAATTGAAGCACTGAATGATGAATTTTGGAGTGAATTTATAAGAAAATAGAGTGCAAAGATCACTATGTTTGTTGCGTATTGTGTAATGTTGTTGGTCTGTTTTTTGATGATCTTGATTAGGCATTGAGTGTGAAGCTAACCAAGCTAGTGCCACAAGATCATTATCTTTATTGTCATTGTGTAATATTATCTGTTTTTGATGCTCTGTTTAGGCATTGAGTGTCAAGCTAACCAAGCTAGTGCCACAAGCGAGGAATGTACTGTTGCTTGGGGTATGTGTCTACTAAAATTGCCCGCACTTTTTTTTATATTTATACTGGTGTTAATTCATGTTTTATTTTTATTTAGAAGATATATACTAACGTATGCAGATATAGTCACCAATATCTGTGTATGTGTGTGTTGTGTTCAGTCTCTATATGCTGGACTTGTTTCGTGTTGTGGCTTTAGTTGGGAGGTATAAATATGACTGTTCAGTAGCTTGTGCGAGGTTTACGTCCCCTAGAAAGACACTAGAAAATATGCTTTGATAATGGAATCTGTGTAACTCAATTGTTTACCCTGATAGTGTTTTGGAATCTGTGAAAATATTACATGTAAGTATGTAATGAGCAAATTATAGTGGACATTGTCTTCTTTTATCAGAAGCAAGGTTTTATCATCGTATGAAAGTGGATCCATGCTCAGTAGTATGTTGAATTAATCTAAGCATGTGCATGGAATTAAGGATATCATGTTCATGTATGATGGGTTTTTACCTTGCCATTGACAACGTAAAGTACCCATGAGTGAGAATGTGTTTTGGTGTTACTCTATAGTTTCTTTCTTTTTTTTGGTTTTCCTTTTCTCTTTCCTTTAACACAGGAGTTTTGGAGATTGGTTTGAGGTCAAGGATTGCTTCGTCTTGATATTGGTAGATGAATACAACTGTCTGAAACTTGTATCAGCTCGTGCTTAGGTTATTTCGTTACAGAGGTCATTTCAGTATTCTGATGAGTGATGCCATTTAAGCTACTTAGAGGCTTTTGAAGAAGAATTTTGGGTATTATGTGTAGGTCGTGTAGTAGTGAGTTTTTCTATTTTTGAATTTCCGACTTCCTGAGAAGCTTAGGTGTTGGATTTCTGCTTTGTTTACCTACCCCAACTATTATGTATCTCTCAATGGGAGTCTGCAGGATATGTCACTGGAGCAAAAGGTCCTCTTTATTCTTAGCAGGGAATCCTTATCCAAAATTTTTTCACAACTGCTTGACTAGATGTCAGATGAGGTCCTTTACAGGCATCTAAACCCTCTCCAATTATGTGTTGAGTTTATGTCTTCCCCGTCTTACCTTCAGTGTTGCAATTACTTGGAATGCTATCAGGCCTCATTCTCTTGTGGTCATATGTCATAGCCCGATATGACATCTTTGGCTCCGCAATGGTATTCTCAGGCGGAACACTGGTAAATGTGGTCGCATTGTCTATGGATACTTTTGCTGACAGTACGTGGAGTCATGAGCCGGTTAATTATACAGCTAAGTTCAGTATGTCCTGGCATGAATGGTTGTGCTAATCAAGGGTTTGGCCTGGTATTGAAAGTTTAGGATAAAGACGGCTGACAATAGCCAAGACATGTTAACGAAAACAAAGGTTGGGGAGAGCCATGGTTAACTAGTTTCTTTTCACAAAGAAGATATTGGCATCTTACAAGCACCTCTGACATGCATCGTGGAGATGCGTGATCTATTTTCACCTTTGTAATTCCAAGTTCCAACAACATATGTTGAATTTTGAACCCTTGGTCATTGATGAGTGATGACATAGGGAGATTTTAGTTACATTTAATTGCTCAAGTGTCCCACGGTTCTTTATTTCACGATCAGACTGGGGATTGGAGATTTATATCTCATCCATTAGTTCATGGTGGAATTAGACTGGCTATTGCATGCTTATTGCTGGTTGATCTAAATTTTATTTTTGTTCATTTAGGGGTTTGCAACCATGCATTCCACTTCCACTGCATCAGCCGTTGGCTCAAGACACGTCAAGTGTGTCCATTGGGTAAGTCCTGTGGCCCCACACCTACTCCCTTGATTCACATAAATGGGATTGCCTTTTGATGACTTCAATATTTTGTGTGTGTGTGTGTGTGACCTGGAGCCATCTTGTTTTGTGCAGATAATAGTGAGTGGGAGTTTCAGAAGTATGGCCATTAGAAGGATGTTGCATTTCTGTTGGTCCTCTCACCCTCGGCTGCAGCATGATTTCAACTGAATGTTCGAACCACTATGATTTTACTCTTGATGCATGCTTTGGTTTCAGAAATTCTTGAGAGCAACTATAATATGGCGTGCAATTTGTAGTCGCATGATCTTTTCTTGGGAATATAATTGCTTTAAGTCTGATCTATTCTGCACTGTATTTTGATGGTTCAACCACTTAAGCCCTTTAAACATGTCTTGTGATATGGTACTTCTGTATTTGGATGAAATGTTGGTTTACTCTACAAAGTTGAGTTCCTCTTTCAAAGTAGGGGGGACGGGCCCCCCTTCTTTTTTTTCAGTCCTCTGAAGCAGGTCCTGCGATTTAGCTTCTTACAGGCTCATTATTTTCGTGACCTCTCTCTCTTCCCAACCCTACCTTGAAAAACGTTAGGAACTTTGATACCGTTGGGTATTCTGTATGTTTCGAGTATTCAAGCCTCTTTGTGCCCTTATTCAAGAAACTGGTGAGAGTTGGTGGTGTTATTACCATCCTTTGCTCGTCCAGAAACCCTTTCTAAGGTTGTAGAGGGGGCATAATTTAATGGGTAAATTTCAAATACACCCCTTGTACTTTGACCGATTTTCAAGTACACGCCATTCACTTCATTTTTAAACACTCACACCCCTTGTACTTCAGACTAACTTGGAACTGTTAAAAATTCCGTCAAAAGTAACGAAAAACAGGTAATGGCCTGTTGGACGGAACTTTTCATCTTAAAACATATTCGATAAGACCAATTTGCCGCTAAGAACCATTTACATCATATATCTCCTATTGGTAGGACTAAAAAAACAAAGCACTCACGTCCACACCGCAACCCCAACCCATCCTCTGCCACCCCCTCATCTTCTCTGTAAAAATTGCCAAGTTGGACAAGTTTTACTACTTTCCTCTTTCTCTCTCTCCAAAAGAATGGAACGCCAGTGCACCTCAAATCGTACTACATAAAAAGAAAAATAAATAAAGATCAATGTTAGAGAGAGAGAACAAAACCCAACAAAAGTTCTCTCCTTTGTGTACAAAACCATTCTCCGACGCCCACATGTGTACTCACCACCGACATCTCTCTCCACCTCATTTCGATCATGATTTTTCCTCGGGAAAATGACGGCTCAGAACGTGTTTTGATAATTAATACCCGTCAAGGACATGCTAAGAACATTTGTTAATGCTGAAAATGTCCTTAGCGAGTATTAATTATCAAAACACGTCATCGACAATCATTTTCCTTTTTTCCTCCCGTCCCGATCTCAATTTCTTCTCTCTCCTCCTTCCAACTCGATTTGTCCTCTTCATCTTTGATGGAAGATTTTTTCCTCCGGGAAACTGGAAATGACTGTTGCTATGAATTTCTTATTGGATCAAGTTGAGGGTAAAAGTTGGCTACTTCCTGTTTTGATTTTCTTATCTAAGTCCACTTTCCTTTTGCCATTGGAGCTATATTTGAAACTTGCCAAAAAAAATCTATAAATTTGTGTTGCTCGCGCTTGAAAATTGCAAAGCACTTATCTCAATTACAAAAACACCTCACTCCGTCTCCTCCTCCTCCTAATTTGTTGATTAATTCCTACTTCATCAATCCAATACCTTTTTTCAGTTGATGAATCGAGAAAATTGGGTAATAAGAAACCAGGTTCATCTCGGATCACCAAAAATCAAGATTCGGGGTGCTTGACGTGGTTTTATCGATTTTCATTTGGGGGAAAACAAAATTGAACCTATCATTGTTCATGAGATGGAAATATCTCAAAATGTCAAAATTGGTGGGCACAAATTGGGTATGGCTCGAATCGCACAAGGAGTGGGAACAATGGAATTGAGAATCAGAGTGATTGAATAGAGGAATATTGGATTCGGGGATCGGGGATCGGGTATCCCAATCCTTCCCGTTCCCATTCAGACAACCAGACAATTTGCGATCTTTCAAATCCTAACTTTCTTTCTCTAAAACTGAAGAAGAACCGGAGCAATTGGTAAAGAGAGAAAAAAATACGCGAATGATGATGAAAGGGGAATACGAGTGGGTATTTGAGTCTTTCTGTTACTTTTGACGGAATTCCTAACAGTTCCAAACTAGTTTGAAGTACAAGAGGTGTGAGTGTTTAAAAATGCAGTAAATAGGGTGTAGTTGAAAATCGGTCAAAATACAATGGGTGTATCTGAAATTTACCCTTTTTTAATTGATCCAGCGGAACCACCCCGTTCTTGTTTCACATTTTAAAGCCGTCTTGTTGAAACTTAAAACAAAAAAACTAGGGGTACATATAAATATGTACATAGCATGTACATATGGATTTGGTGGGGGCCACTTCGGGTCCTACAAAGATGATTCGAACCGCCCATTATTTTTAAAATATTTTTTTATGAAACCCCGTAAAAAATCAGCTCAACCCGATATCAGTAAGGATTTTTTCGGAATTTGTAGAAGCGAAAACTACCTAACTGTTCAGTTTCGCTCCTACAAATTCAAGAAAAATCTTTACCGATATCGGGTTGAGCTAATTTTTTACAGGGCTCTATAAAAAAATATTTGAAAAATAATGGACAGTTCAAATCATCTCTGTGGGATCCGAGATGGGCCCCACAAATTTCTTATGTGCATGATTTGTACCTAACGTATGTACCCATAGCAGGACTCTAATGATGCCCGCTTGAGATTGGTTACCTGCTTAGTGACAAACTGTAGGTAGGAGTAATGAAAGTCAGTGAGCCTTCAAACTGAGTGGAGCTAAATTTTGAAATTGGAGCAGGGAATATTGGAAATACGGGAAACTGGTGCAGAGCAATGTTAAGCAATATGAACCCCATACATGGAGTTTGGCCAAACGGACATGAGAAAGTTAACAAGTGCCTGTTCAGATCGCATGTTCGAATCTCATGAAAGCTAAACATTTCAAACCTTGGGATCAACGGAGGGTTTGTACAGTCGTTAATTTCAAGGTCTTGAAATTAGTCAAGGCGCGCGCAAGTTGACACGGATGTTCGGTTATAAAATGGATAAATAAATAAATAAAATGTGTTAGCTCTTGTGCCCTGAGAACAATTTGAGGTATATTATATTTTCTGTTTTCCCTTTGCATAGGGCATATCTTGTAGTTGGATGGTTTACTTATTAAGCAGGAAGTGAAAAAATGGAAAAAGGAATTCGTCGCCTGAGAGATTCGAACTCTCGCGGGAAAATCCCATGTACTTAGCAGGCACACGCCTTAACCACTCGGCCAAAGCGACGTTGTGTGGTTGTCTTTCAGAATCAATTTCTATGTACTATTGTTTCCTGTGTTTGTCTGATAGTTACAGGATTCAGAATAACAAACTACTAGTAAAAATAAAAGAAACTCCTCTGGGCGATAGTAACGATGTTTATATGTACACCAGGAAATAGTTGGCCTAGTGGTCAATGTCCGAGATTTGGGAGTTTGCCCTCTCTGAAATTGTCATGTTCGAAACTTCTCAGGTGCTATTAACTCATTCGGGACAATTCTACAGAGCTTTGCTCATACTTTAATTGGGACCTCTGTAAGTAAGCGATGAAATTGGTCCCCGTAGAGTGGTCGATGTGCGTGTAACTTGGCCAGACAGCTGAGTTATATGACCCCCAAAAAAAAAAAAACCTATCTTGTATGCAGTGTATCTAGATTGGAGAGTTTGAGAAAAACAGCTTCAAACAATCAATAGTTTCTGTTTGGAGTGAGATAAGAGCATCTAAGATCAATAAAAATAAAAATAAATAATGGTTTTGCCACTCTTCTTTTTGTTTTTATTAGGATAAATTTACTAAAACACCATTGTACTTTTTAATGCTAGCTTTCTTATTTTTCAAATGCAAGGGTGTTTCACAAAAAGGAAAATTGCATTAACAAATAGGGGAATATGCTTTGTTCGGTTGTGGATTTTGAGTTGTGTTTTTGAATAAAGGTAGAGAGAGAAATGAGAGTAATAATTGTGGAGAGAGGTAAAAAGTAGAGAGAGATAGAGTGAAAAATGAAAGTAATGATTGAAAAGTTAGAGAAAGAAAAAATAGAAAGTTACTTTATCCAAAATCCTGGATTTGGAATTCCAAACCGAACAAGGGCAAAATCAGTTGCCTAGAAAAAATGATCAAAACCATGTGGAAACGAACAAAAGAGGAAACAGGAAATGAACTCTCCCATTCTCTTGATTCTTTGCCCTTTAGCCACTCTCCTAAACCCTTGAAGCACGTCTACAGGAAAGGAGGTGAATACTAGGATAGTGCTTCTATATAATAGTACTACTCCGAGCTGTGCACAGTGAATCTGAACCGTTCATGTATACTTTAAAGGTCTTTTCTTTGTTAATTTTTTGGGAGCTGATTTTCGCGCTCCTATTTTATCCATAGGCGCTCCACCTTTTGGCCCAAGTGGGTAAAGTTCCTAAACTACCCTGTACTTTCTTCTGGGTTATTTTGATAATGTCCAAGTTACCCTTTCTCTTTCTTCTCTTTCTTTACTCCCAAATTCCCAATCCCAGCGTGAAAAGTGAAAACCCTTTTCACTGAATACATCTTCGTCTACACCTCTCATACCGTATCTACCAATGACATCGTCTCTCACCAGAGAGTACGACCACCACCGTCGCCAAACTTCATCCTCCGCACCACCACGGTCACCAACCTGTTTACATCCTAAAATACGCTACCCAATGAGAAAATTACACGTGGCATCAAACAATGCCCTGGCCTATCAGAGCATATCCCATTTTGACCCGAGATACAGGGGATCATAGGGCTAATGGCGATATTATTTTAGTAAACGGTATCGTTTTGAGGGGAAGCGGCAGCGTTTGAGCCTCAAATGAGGGAAATTAAGACGGTAATTAGGTTTAGCCGTTGATTACTTATTAAAAACCATCCAATGGTGGTAAATCCCTCGGTTTATGAGGAAGTTAAGTGTTGATGCAGGGAATCATTTATAAAGGACAATCGTGTTACAATAACTCACGTTGCATAAATGCAGGAAGCCCACGATCCAGAAGACCTCCATGATCAATATTAGCAAACGTGGAGAAAGAAGAATTCTGAAGAAGCCAACCCAAGTAACCGTTCGAAGGCTCCACTCAACCGTTTTTGAGGAATCATGATCAGTTCGAATGAGAACGTGGGGTTCGAAGGCAGGCTCGGCGTCTATAAATGGAAGAAGAAGTTAAAGAGAGAAGCCCCCGACAAAAAATCTTATCATCTGACAACTCATACTCAATATGATTGCTCAGAGATTTATCTTAGTTTAGAACTTAGTTTAGTTTAATTTGTAAGTGGAAGGCTTGTTTGCATGTAAGACTACTTTTAATTAAATTCAAGTTTCTTATTTCTTTCAGTCTTCTTCTTGCCAAAGATTAATCGTTTATAGGTTCTCTTTGATTAAATTCAGTGCGCTTATATTTCTGCATTAGTCTTAGAAAATCTCGAGAGTATTTGTGCACCAATTTACCTTCGATTAGATTCAGGTTTGTTTGTGTTCAATCCTCTTAGTTATTTATAAAGCTCGCTTTTGATTGAATTCAGTGTGCTTATATTTCGGCATTGGTTTTAGTAAAATCTCAAGAGTGTTTGTATTCAAACTTACCTTTGATTAGATTCAGATTCGTTTGAGTTCAATCATTTTTTTTTATTTGAGGAGAGCCAGTTCTTTGCTTTGGTTGGCACTTTAAGGAAAAATCCTCTTAATTGAGGTAATTGAATAGATAACACAGTTGCCTGATATAAATTAGTTGTTTCAAATCACATTGAAAAGAATAATTTCTTTTGTGAAGTTAGTTTTTTTCTGGCACGCCCGCACACAATTATTTACCATTTGATTGAGCTAATTCAGCCCCAAACACAACCGTACAGCCACCGGCGCCGTCGCAAACTCCACAGTTGCCTGTTGTGATGGCGCCGTCATCGTCAAAGTCGTATTGGCCTCCGGCGCCGTCATCGTCAACCTTCATCATCTTTTTTTAATTGGTACATACAACACATGATTTAAACCTTTTCTTTGTGTTTGTTTTCTACGATTAAAACCTAAACTACCCAGTACATTCATATGGGTTCTTTGTGTTGATTTTCTATGATTTTGTAGTTCAACAATGGAGGGTGAGAATCAAGATATTGGTGGCTTTCAAGAAAGTATGGGATTGACAGATGAAGATTTCTCAGAGCTAACTGACATAATAAATCTCACAGCCACAAAGAACATTGAAGAAATGTCGGAGTTCTACAAATCATTCAGATGTACTAATGATTCTGGTAATTTTCTTTCCTATTATGCTTGAGTTCTAAATTTAGGGTTTATTTTTATACTATGGAAATGGTAAAATAGAAAATGTTTCACGTAGTAGTCATATGTGGCTTGGTATATAACAGGAAGTGTAGAAGAACAAATGCCGATTGTGGAAAATGGTGAGTCTAGAGAACTACCATTACTGTTACTGGAGAATTTTTCAACTCGAGAAGAGCTCCATGATAGGGTACGCAACGTGGCATTGAAAGAAGGTTATGTCACAACAATTAAAATATCGAAACCGGGCTATTATGTTATTATTGGTTGCGATAGAGGTGGGAAATATAGAGGCACTAGTGTTCCATTGAACGAAAGAAAAAAGATATCGGGATCTCGCCTTATCAATTGTCCTTTTGAGTTATGGGGAAAAAAGAAAGTTGTTGAGTGTTGGAAAGTCGAGATAAAAAATGCCTCTCATAATCATGAACCGTCAAGTGATATGTCCGGACATCCGTATTGTCGTCGTTTTTCAAGCGAAGAGGTACTAAGTATAAAACGAATGACCATGGCTGGTATACCTCCTCGAGAGATCCTTACTTCATTGCGGCTAAGTAATCCCAATTGCAAAGCAATAGCAAGGACGGTCTATAATGCAAAGGCTACCATCACAAAAGAAGTATTAGCGGGTCGTACAATGATTCAAGCATTATTTGATGAATTGGGTCAAGGGGACTTCACTTTTGATATTAAACGTGATGGAAATGGCCATTTGACTCATTTGTTCTTTGCACACCCTTTGTGGTGCTATGCTTTCTCCGGTCGAACCTTGGGTGTTGAAGTGGCTAGGATAGCTTACCTTGGCTAGAACCTGCACAGGAAGCGAACACGTTAGTGCCCAAGCCCGGATCGTGGTGGTCCGGGATAGGCACTCCGACGATCAAGTCAGTGACAGGAAGAGAGTATGAGTTTAGGGTTTTTAGGGTTCAATATTGCGTACCCCATTCCTCAGCATTGCTACTCCTTTTATAGGCGGGGAAAAGCGGTGTCCATACCACGCGGTTACACCACGCGCACGGTGATTGGTTCGCCCATTATGACATCCAAATCCAATCCCGTGAAGTTAGGCTCGTCATGATCCCTAACGACCTGCCCTTACCATAATGGGATTAATGACACGTTTCTTATTCAACCGACTCCCCTCCTGACTTCCTCTTTAAGTCAGGGGGAGATATGGTTCGGTGGAAGGCCGTTCCGCCGAACCAATCAGTCCGGCCACTCTTGACCTCACTGTAGCTGCTACCTGGTTCGGTGATGAATCGCCGAACCGGATTCCATGACATATACACGGAGCAACAGCTTTCCTGGAATGGAATACTTCTCTTCGGTGGGTCGGGTTCGGTACACCGAACCTCACTCCGCCGACCCAACAGTGCAACACAACTACGGGTCGAGATCGTAGCGGTTAAGTGGCCTCCATCAGGGTCCCTTCATCGAACCATGTTTACCTCACTACCGGACCACCTCACCGATCCGAGGCAAACAGGGCCTTCCACCGAGCCGTGCCCACCACACCCTTCTGCAATTGCGTTAACCAAGAGTTATCCCTATGTGTTTGTGATGGATTGCACTTATAAGACAAACAAGTATAAAATGCCATTGCTTGATATAGTGGGAGTTTCAAGTTTCAATGGATCTTTTTATTCTTGTTTTGCTTTCATGCAAAAAGAGGAAGAAGGAGACTATGTGTGGGCATTGGAAAGATTCAGTAAAATTTTGGGTCTTGACCAACAACCTTTTGTGATTGTATCGGATAGGGAATTAGCATTGATGAATGCCATTAAAGTTGTTTTTCTTGGAACTGCAAATATTCTATGTGTGTGGCACATTGAGAAAAACGTTCTCTCAAAGTGTAAGTCTCAATTTGAAAGAGGAGAAGATTGGGAGACTTTTTATTGGCTTGGACTAATTTGATAGAATCTCCGGATGAAAGTTCCTTTGATGAAGCTTGGCATCTTCTTGAAGTTGAATACAAAGAGAAAGAATATATTCTTAATTACATCAAGAATACATGGCTCCCTTTCAAAGAGAGATTTGTAAGTGCATGGACGGGAAAACATCTACACTTTGGGAATCGTGTCACTTCTAAGGCTGAAGGCGCACATGGAATGCTCAAGAAATATCTCATCGTTTCCACGGGAAATTTCCATGGGGTGAGGGAAAAGATTTGTCTTGCAATTGAGAACCAATACAATGAGATCAAGGCAAAGATTGCTAGTGAAAAGCTTTGAATTACACATAAATTTCGAATTCCCATTTTGAAGGAACTTCTTAGTCATGTTTCCAACTTTGCTGTTGGAGAGCTTTTCAAACAATATGAGTTGGCGACATCTTCTATATTGGGTCCTTGTAGAGGTCATTTTTCAAAGACCATGGGTCTACCTTGTGCACACATGATGGCTAACAAGAAAGGTGAAAGCTTGCTACTTAGCGATATACATCCGCAATGGAGAATTGATATAAGGTCATTCACCAATGTGGATGGTGGGGTAGATGGAAATGGAAGCGAAATTGAACGTCTTCTCAAGAATTTTCAAGATAAATACAAATGCATGCCTCTTGTTGAAAGGGAAGATAGCCTCAAGCAAGTTGCTCAACTTATTGATTCTCCAATTCCATTGACTCTTGAACCAAGCATTCAACCTCACAAAGGACGACCATCGGGTTCCAAGAAAAGAAAGGGAGATGGCTCTACCATCGTGATCCTTCAGCTTTCGAGATTGCAGAAAAAACTCGAAAATGTAGTGTTTGCCACCACATTGGACATAATAGTCGGACTTGCCCACATAAGGATGAAAACACTAGGAGGAGTCCTCATTTTGTCTTGGCTAATCAACATGTCAACCTAAATATGCTAGAAACACAATGTAAGATTTTTTTGTAGTATATATTCCCTGAGATTTTTTCCTCGATTAATCAATGCTTTGAACTATTCTTTTTTATTGATATGTGCTTCCAACTACTTTTTGCAGTTGAATGTGAGATCAATACCTCACTGGAACTATAGCCGTGGTGGAGTTTGTTTTGTGGATGTGATGCTATTTGTTTGTGGAGAGCCAATTGTGCAAAGAAGATCTCCACTTTTTGGTAGGAACTAGTTAGGAAACTGCTGGAACATATCTATTGATTGTAATGTCTTCTGCAGTTTTTTTGTTGGACTCTATGAAGATTGAATGTTTGGAGATCTCTACTGGGATAGATGATGGATATTTGTATGAATTTTTGGAGTAACATTGTGTCAATTTCTTGTATTTTTTGACTTAAATCTGGGAATGTCATCTGCAGTTTTTTGGAGTGTGTTTTTGGGAATGTCAAATGCAGTTTTATGGGAACTTGTATGTGTTTTTGGAGTAACATTGTGTTTTTTTGAAGTTATGTCAGCTACAGTTTTTTCTTAGGTAGACTTCTGGGTATGGTATTGTAGTGTTATTCTGGTATCAATAGGAAAGGCCAGGCCGGAGCGAAGAAAAAAAAAAGAGGAAAGGCCAGGCCAATGGAAAGTGGAATTCTGGTATCACGAGGGAAGTGGAATTCTGGTTTTGTAGTGATTTTGGGTTATGCTGTGTAATTTATTGTGAGGGTAGTTAAGGTATTTGGGAATTGAAAGATTAAAGAAAGAAGGATACTTTTGTAATTTTACATAATGAGGACAAAAGTCTCTACTACTCCACTACTTTTTTTTTGAAACGTTACTACTCCACTACCTGAAGATGCAAACAATGCAACTATAAAGACACATGTTGAGGGTAAGGATAGATTCCCATTTTTCTAAGGGTAAGGATAGATTCCCATTTTTTTGACAGTCTGTACGATCGAGCTCAGAAGCTCGTACCATACACATACACATACACATCATCCCTGTCCTTTAGTACGTATGGTCTTGGATTGTCCCGTGTCCATAAGGGTATTGTTTGTGGGATGAGCGATCCCTCTGAATCATCACTTTGGATCCATACTCCACGCCCACAACCAATCACTGTTGGCTCTTGGCTAAGGTTCAAAAAGCGTGGGCCTCCAAAAATGTTAAAAAATAGGGTTTTCATTAATTTTTAGGACCTAATATACATGTGTTGTTTTAGAGCCTAGTTTTAAACCCAAAAAGACATTTTACACTTAGGCCCAATGGCCTAAAAAAATGGCACACGGAATGGAGGAAAAAACCAAAAAAACAAAAAGACGAGGAATACATGTATTTGGTTTTAAAAAGTTCATTTATCGACTTTTTATTTGATTTTCGTTGACAATTATTAAGGTCCTCATTTTTGAAAATCGTTTTAAGCATCTAAAATCTCAGAGCCGGCCCTGCAACGAAATGCTCCAAATTCGTGATAAAATCATATTTTTTTGTTAAAATATTATGCAGAGTGGATGAGGAACATACAAAGTTGCAGTGGCCTTGGGGTTATCACAATCAGTTGTTGTGCCAATGCCAAACCACATGTCATCTGACCGAACTGAGGCGTGCTCTTGTGTTCCCCATCCCTCCACTGATTTTCTTTCTTTCTTTTCTAAACGATTCAAAGAGACATTTTATCTCGAGTGCTGCTATTTACACCGACCAGCCGCCTACCGAAATCGTACCGACGGCCGGCCGGCCGTCTCCGGCCACCGGACGGCTCGGATCCGGTGGCCGAAGACGGCCTGCCGCGACCGTCGGTACAATTTCGGTACGCGGCTGGTCGGTACTCATATCTTTACCGTTTTCTCTGGGTGTATAGTTACAGACAGTGAGCAACCATGGGGCATAGATAAGTTTTTTTTTTCTTTCTTTCTTTCTTTCTAAATTGGTTCAAGTTGAGGCCATCTTTTCTGGCAAGTGTGTGAACCACTCAATGGAATCCCCACTAGACTTAAAAAGCACATAGAAGTGCTATAAAGTTGTTCACATTGGAGATTCCTACCGTTGGAAAGTTTATGCAAAGTTAGCTAGCTAGCTAGGCATGGCCACAAATACTTTATTTTAGGGTCGGGTGTCCAGATCAGTTTGTTCGTACCTCAATTAATTTTGAGATTTTGAAATTAACGATGGGGCAACCCCCACTTGCTCCAAAGTTTGGAAGATTTAGCCTCCGTGAGATTCGAACATGTAACAACGTAGAGCAACCACTTGTATTTGTTTTCTCATATTGCCAAATCCTTCGGCGTTCATGGCCACGAATCATTTTGTCGTCCTTCCCCCCTTCCACCCCCCCGCGCCTTTTTTTTTTTTTTTTTTTGGTAATGCAGGGTGTTCTGGGCTAATTCCCCGCCTTTTTTTTTTTTTTTGATAATGCAAGGTGTTCTGGGCTAATTCTCCCACACCTATTACACACGCTTACACGTGATGTGAGGTGGCCCCAAGAGTTATTGGTAAGAAGAATCGAATCTAAGACATTAGGATGAAACAAATACCTAAGTTTCAGACCAAGACCATTTGGTTAACCCCTCCGAGTTTCCACCTCTTTCTTTGCAAGCCTTCATTATACCGGGTTTAAATTGACAACTAATATTGATGATGAAAATGAATTTATACTTATTAATGGACAGGATTACTTTTTAATTTATGTACGTAGAGTAAAGATTTTCACTCCTTTTTTACATTGACACTTTTTTTTAGGAATGTGATTTTGACATTCCACTGTTTTGTTTTGCAATCTCACATGATGAAGGCACAAAGTGGAGTGTTAGTGGCCAAAACTGGAGTGCCAAAATCAATTTCTTTTTTTTATCGTGACAAATATGAATTGTTTTCTTTTCTTTTCATTGGCTTAACTTTTCTTACACATTAAAGATAAGTTTAATTTTCTTACACATGATGAAGACACATTAAAGATAGAGAAATGCTAAGTGTAAAGAAAAAGAGCAAAAAAAGACCCTTAAAGTGTACATGAACGACTCTAAAAAGACCCTTAAAGTGTACATGAACGGCTCATATTCTCTTCCAACCATAAAAGAGAGACTGTGAAAAATCCATTCCCTTTCGCAATTCGCATATAACGAAGTGGTTGGCCGATTAAGACTTGCATTCCGGGTAATGATTCAATGAATGTTTGGCCACTCACTTCGGATTGATATTCTGAAACTGGGCCGATGGTAAGGTTAAAAAAATTGTATTGAAATGGTAAGAAGTGTATAAAAGTGTACAAAATATATCGGAGTATATGTTTTTCTTTTTTTTGTCATTTTCTTGTTCATTGAAGAAGTGAGCTGTCGATAGAAATACCCGATAAAAAATGAATCGGAGAATGAATAACTAAAAAATCATTTCTGCAAGAGTGTATTTGAAATCTATACATATTTGTACACACTATCCTTCAGAAACGCAAGAAGAATTTAAAATTAGTTCCCCTACATGAACATGTCATAAAATATGCATTAATATTCGAGAAAAAAATGTATTGGTATTTGTAAAAGCGTATTAACATTCGTAAAATATGCATTGATATCCGAATTTATTTAAAATTATGTGCGTATTATCTTTCACCTAGTGGACGGAGATCAGCAAAAACTGTAACACAAAAACCAAATACTGTACCAAAATGTATAGGGAAACAAAAACGATGATTGCCATCCAGCTGCAGAAAACGCGTGACAAAAGACGCAAAACAACAAAGATTGAGCGTGCGTTATTCCTCATAACAAAGAAGGGAGAGAGGGAAGAGGCCAAAGGTTTGCCCGGTTAGTTGGTGCGTTTGCTTATTCTACTAGTGATTAGGGTTCGGTTTTTGGATTGGTCACGAGAAAGTAAAGAATACAGTATTTTTTTTGTTCCGGCATGGATAAGCAGCATATCTTCAATAGGACAAGTGAAAAAATTAGTTGAGGTTCACGTAAACTGAGGAGAAAAAAAAAAAAAGAGATGTTATGCTAGAAGCCTAAAATGGCGCCACCATCTACGGTTCAGAAAGGCAGGCCCACTTTTGACACTCTCACGTCACTTGTGACTCATCATGGACCACTCTCACTTTACTGTACGAAACCGTTCAGACTATCCCTGCACTCGCTTATCCGCCTTCCCAATATCCACGCGCCACCGTCACTGGACTCTCCGTTGCTGACACCACCACGAGGTTTTAAATAGTGGTGGGAGACTCCGTAGCGCTAACAGTAGCGAGTGTATTGAATGAAACGTAGCGGAAATTGGATGTAGCAATTGTGAATCTTTTTACGAAAATTTGGTGACTAATCACTTGTAGGCAGCGAGAATTTTTTTACTGACGGGTGGGTATTTCGTGGTGCCCGCTCGGCATATCTGGGCTGTCTATTTCAATTTTGAACGGCTCAAATTTGAAGAGAGAAAAAGGAGAGAGTAGTGGGTTGGGAGGAGAGAGAGGGTTTCAATCTAAGTTATCCGATATACTTTTGGATGGCTCGGATGGACTGCTCAGGCACCACGTGGGCACGACCACGTAGTTCCCACCCAGTATTGAAAAATTTTCTATAGGCAGCAGCCATGAAGAAGTTAAAAAATCGGACTCAAGGTGATACATATCGGCAGTTGGTCGTGTTAAAAAAGAGGTGAATAGACAAGGACCTAATTTTCATTGTTGTGTTCAAAATATAACTCTAACATACCTTTATACATGCAGCAAGATTTGGTGTCTACAAAACCGAAACATATTAGAGAAACATTCTTAACAAGAAAACCAAGATTATTTAGGCAAAATGAATAATAACTTATGCTGCATCCATCCCAAAGTGATAGCCCGGTTCACAAAACAAGGACTTCAAAATAATAGATTTTTTTGAAGAAAAAATCCAAACTTTTTCATTAATTTAAACAACTCAAATTTTTTAAACCCTCATTTTGGGCGAAGGAAATACTAAACTGAAAACATAATAATAAAATTTAGAAAATATGGTAGCATAATACTCCTACAATTAGGTCGGGTGTGAATTTCGAGTAGATTGAGTAGAACCAAATGGAGACACATATTAGTGGAACCGGATGGCCGAAAAAACATGGTGGCGGCCGATGTCTGAATTTATGCACAAAAATCAAACTGCCACTAGAGAATAGGCCGTGCAGCATGGGTGGAAACCACGCGCCGCCATGGTATCAATGATTATGCAGAGACGTAGTGGAGTAGTACGTTGTGGGGACTGATTCTACTTAACTAACGGTACATGGGGGAAACATAACATTTGTTGGTCAAAAAAGAGAGACTGTTTGCTTAAAAAAATCTAGCCGTTAACATTCCGTAAATGCGTTGGACTTTTTTTTGGCGAATTCCACGCGAGCCGAGCTGGCTCGTTTATTACGAATCGAGTTCTAACGAGCCGAGTTCGAGTTTTGTACATGTTTAGTGAGCCGAGCTCGAGCCCTGATTTTTGGCTCGATTCGAGCTTGAGCCATACCAATTCTGATTGAGCCGAGCTCAAACATGCCAATACTCAGCTCGACTCGGCTCGTATACACCCCTAGTAGCGACTGTATTGAATGAAACGGGAAAGTGGATGTAGCAATTGTGAATCTTTTTACGAAAATTTGGCGCCTAATCACTTGCAGGCAGCGAGAATATTTTTAGTGCCGGGTGGATTTACATGTTGCCCGCTCGGCACACCGGGACGTCTATTTCAATTTTTAACGGCACAAATTTGGAGAGATAAAAAGGAGAGAGTAGTGGGTTGGGAGGAGAGAGGGTTTCAATCTAGGTCATCCAATACACTTTTGAACCGCTCGAATGGGCTGCTCAGGCACCACGTGGCTCCCACCCAGTATCGAAAATTTTTCTATAGGCAGTAGCCATGAAGAGGTCAAAAAATCAGACTCAAGGTGATACATATCGGCAGTTGGTCGTGTTTAAAAAAAAAAAGTAAATAAACAAGGACCTAATTTTCATTGTTGTGTTCAAAATATAGCTCTAACATACCTTTATACATGCAACAAGATTTGGTGTCTACAAAACCTATACAAATTAGAGAAACATTCTTAACAAGAAAACCAAGATTATCTAGGCGAAATGAATAATAACTTATACTCCATCTGTCCCAAAGTGATAGTCCGGTTCACAAAACAAGGACTTCCAAAATAATAGATTTTTTGAAGAAAAAATCCAAACTTTTTCATTAATTTAAACAACTCAAATTTTTTAAACCCTCATTTTGGGCGAAGGAAATACTAAATTGAAAACATAATAATAAAATTTAGAAAACATGGTAGCATAATACTCCTACAATTAGGTCGGGTGTGAATTTCGAGTAGATTGAGTAGAACCAAATGGAGACACTTATTAGTGGAACCGGATGGCCGAAAAAACATGGTGGCGGCCGATGTCTGAATTTATGCACAAAAATCAAACTGCCACTAGAGAATAGGCGGTGCGGCATGGGTGAAAACCACGCGCCGCCATTGTACCAATGATTTTGCAGATACGTAGTAGTAGTACGTAGGGGAAATGGGTTATACTTAACTAACGGTACGTGGGGGAAACATTCACTGTATTTGGTTCCTTGAGAGTAACTTTCAACTCTCGGTATAATTTTCAATAAATCTTTCTCTCTATCATAAATAACTTTCTAAAAGTTCAACGAAACAAAGTGATTTTGTTGGTCAAAAAAGAGAGACTGTTTGCTTAAAAAAATCTAGCCGTTAACATTCCGTAAATGCATTGGACTTTTTTACCATCCCCAGTCCCCACACACACGAGAGTAAAAAGACAAAAACAAACCTATTACTCCTACTCCACTTTGCACGATTCCCCACACCACTGCTTGGGCTTGGGTTCTCCATTTTTGTTCCCCAAAATGCCCTCGGCTTTTAGTTCTCTGACGGAATACATGATCATGCCACCGGTCAGCCCTCGTCTGCATGTTTTTTTTTTTTTGAATATCTCGTCTGCATGTTCCTCCTTGTGTTTTTCCCATGTCTTAAAATAATTAATCTCCGCCAAAAAAAGAAAAAGAAAATGTCTTACCTGCATTTTCTACGGAGCTTAGTGATAAGCCCTCAACAGTGTAATTAAAGAGGCTTATCTCGCTCATTTTTGTCACACGCGCACGCGTAACTTGTTTGATTTGAATGATATTGCGCGAAGGTTGTGTTTTTGGTATTTTCAGGTTAATCTTGCGAATAAGGCGTATTTTGACGCCTCGGATGGCTACCAAGAGTATCCAAGTCCTTGAGGCCATGTGGCACCCTGCCGTCGAGTCCCAAGGATCATGAATTGACGTATCGGAGGGTACTCGGGCCTTCAAATGGCCAAGAGAAGATGAAGGAAAGAAGGGTTGAAAACTGCCTAGATGCTACATGTAGCACTTTTACCCTACTACATGTAGCCAGTGAATAGAAAAGTTTCAAAATCAAGTTTGCTACATGTACCACTTTTACCCTGCTACATGTAGCCACAGATCGGAATTGAAGTTAGAAGTTTGCTACATGTAGCACTTTTACCCTGCTACATGTAGCCAGGGATTAGAACCGAATTTAAGAGGGTTGCTACATGTAGCACTTTTACCCTGCTACATGTAGCAATTGGACAAAATCTGCAGATTTTGTGCCCGACTTTGGGAGATTTTAAGGGTATTTAGGACTTTTGTAACACAACTCCAAGGGCTATAAATACCTTTAAGCCTCATTTCACTAGGTTGTCTTTCATTTTGCAGCCCTAGGAACTTCTCTCTCTACCTCTCTCTCCTCTCCTCTCAAACTCTTCATCTCTCTTCAAAAGAGATTGAAGAGTTGGGTTTTGGTGCTTTTCATCTTCATAAATGTTGTAGGTACGGTTGAGATCTTTCATAACCTTAAGTTTATTTCCGTTTTTATTTATGAATCGTAATTATCTTTTTATGCTTGTTCTTCGTTCTAGTTCTATGTTTGAGTAGTGATAAAGGCTTGGTCATGGGGTGATTTCTATCCCATGATTTAGGTAGTTTAATGGCTTCTTTCATTTCTTGTGCTAAATGTGATTTGTGAATGGATTAAGGGGGTGTTCCAGTAACCCTTCTTTTTTAAAAAGTTCTTTTTCTTCAATTTTCAAATTTAAATATAATGAAAATGAAAAATAATTTTTTGATTTTTTTTGCACCGTGTAAAAGATCTCAATGAAATCTATCAAATAAGATCCATATTGATAGGAAAATTATTTATGTAAACACATGATTTTTGGACTTGAAATTACATTCCTTTTCCAAAACCTTCTTTTTCCGGAAACTGGAACGGGGCCTAAGTTCATTTTTATGTAACAAAACCTAGGGTTGTTACCTGTTTGATTATGCGTAGGCACGGACTCGGTCTCTTGCCACATTTAATGCTTGGAGCTATGTCACTCTAGGTATTTGCCAAAATGCCTCAAAGAACTTGTTGAACTCTAATCTTTGGTCTAAACTTAGGGTTGTTAACTTTTTTGATTGTGTGTAGACAAGTCTCCTTGGCACACCCAATGCTTAGAACCATGGCACTCTATGTGTTTGATAAAATGCCTAAATGAGTTCCTTTCCATTTTCAAACCGCGTTGTATGAGTTAAACTTGATTTTCATAGTTAAATCTTCCGAGTGAGATCAAATGACTTTGAATCTCACTTGAGCAATTAAAGAGAAGCATTGAGCGGCCTAAGTTATGGGCGGAAGAAACCCCTTGACCTTGCCGCTTTTAATTTCTAGTCAATCTTCGTTTTCAATTAAAGTTAGGAGGTAGAGAGAATTTCCTTCACTCAAAAGTTGGCCGTCTTAAAGCCGAACTAAAGGTTGGCGGTCCTAACGCTAAAAACCCTTCGTAAAGCAAACTTTCTGGCCTAGCTTCATTGGCTCCCTGTGGATTCGACCTCGGACTTCCGAGTTTATTATGCTGCAACTGACCTAGCCCTACACTTGGGGTATTTCTTATTACGACACACCATTTGGTTGCAAGCACTTAGGCCCTGTTTTCACTAACAATTTTGCACTGCAATTGAAGTTTTTAAAAATTAATTTTGCCACTTCCTTTTTTTGTTACCATAGGGGTGTGACAAAATCATTTCCTTTAATTAACTTGATATAATGATTCCAACATTAATTATGATGTTGGAAATCGTATTGCAACTGCAATTTGTTGTCATGATCACTCGGAATCGCATTTAATGCTCTCACTAAACTTTTACTACCCACAAGATTAGGAAAATGCTAATATTAATACGCACCCCTACCTTTGGGTTATTTCTATGTTTAGTGACCCCGTGAATGTTACGTTTCCTTAGGTGAAATGCTAAGCCTTGTTTTGATGAATACAATGTCTTTTTATGGTTATAGGTGGGGGCGGAGTCAGGATTAATCATCAGTGGGGTCAAGAATACTCAAGAACCAAAATTCATATATGGACCATTTTTGCTATTAAAAAAACTAGCATGGTCAAAAAGTATTGATCTTCATTCTTTGGACCAACAATACACTTAATTAAATTTCACTGGAACCAACTGTTAAAATCACAAAAAGAAACTCATATATATTCACAAGTTCGGTAAAAAAAAATTGTTCATACAATACATGGAAACAATATTATGTCTTCTTATGCATGAAATTTGGGGGAAAAACTTACCGGAGAGAGAAAGAGAGTACAAAAGGTGCATAACTGCATACAATGCAAATAGCAGGTTTTGATGGAGAGAGTAGAGATTGTGCACCATAAAAAGAAAAAAAAGAAAAAAGAGGCAACTTTTCATAAAAAACAAAGGGCAAGTTTTGTAATTTTATGAGGGTTTTTGAGGAAATAGTCAAGCACATGAGGGGGCAAAGTTGTAGAATATTCAAGAATAGGGTAACAATCAAGCATCTATGAGGGCAAAATAGAGGAATATCTAAGAAAACATATTCAAAATTAAGGGTAATTTTGAGGTCAGTGGGGTCAATTGACTTCAGTTGTCCCACTGTCCCTCCGCCCTTGGTTATAGGTGCATATAATATGCACCTTTATAGATGTTATACCTATTAGAGTAAAATGTTGTGCCTTTTCGTGATGAATATTACGTCTCTTCGGGTGAAATGTTATGACTCTTTTCGGTCCAAAATATGATGTTTCTTTGTGGTAAAATGTTACCTCTCTTTATCGTGAATGTTATGCATATTTTGACATGTATTATGGGTGCATATCATATACCCAAAAGGGTGTGTCTTGGAGCTTAGCCCACTAGATCAAGGTGAGAAGATGGCATGTGACAAGAGAGTTTTTGGTTGGTTTGCATTTACATAGTGTGATGAATGTGTGGGTTTGTAAACCTAACCCACTTTAGACAATTGACTGGAATCATTTTTGGTGCAAACTTTTGCAACAAAAATAAAATTTGTTTTCTCATTCTACCTTTAGGAAAATATTCAATATTCATTCGTAATATGAAGTTTTGGACGAGATGACAAAAATACAGTGGTTTAGAAATGCAAAATTAAAGTAGCAAGTGAAAAAAAACAAAGAAGGAGAAAAAAATTAGTAGAACTTATTTTCCATGCGTATATATAACGGTTACCTCTTTTCTCAGAAAATGTACAAAATAAATAGTCTGTGCGAATTTCACACGTATCAAAAAGCTCAAAGCAAAGAAAATTTAGATTTGCTGACGGCATCTTCCCTTCGCTATCGCGAAATGTTAGATGTATCACAGCATACCCCCTTTCTCCTTTTGAGATCCGAAATCCCAATCCTCTTTTATCATAGAAATAGATTCTTTCGTTTTGGACATTGGGAAATGGTAAGTTTGCTATGAATTTCTTACAATAGTTCTTCAATAGGTGTGAATGCACTTTAATTCGTCAATGCAGTGTAAAATTCAAGATAATGAGCTGTAAAAGCATTTACTTCGTGCCTATCAACTACTATTTTTGGACTAAAAATAAATATATGAAGTGCATTATGTATAGAAAAAAGTAATTTATCGGTATCTTTTTCTCACCTGAGACTAGTTTAGTTAGCTACCTTTGCACTACAGAAGGGTCACGGGATCCCATCCTAACCAAATGCAAAAGTTGTTCATGTGAATATTCTTACCTATTTGTCCCCTTAGGTCCTCTACTGTGGTATAATTAAAAATTAATTATTTTTAAAGTTAATAATATTAGTGCAAAAGATAGTTCACAATGATATAATCAAACTTAGCAACATCCTTAGAAAGAATCAAATTTTGGACTTTGGATAACGAAAACTAGCAACCTTTTTCAATAATCAAAATTTGTGGACACCTTACCACATAAGTTAACTAGTTTCAAAATTTGTATACACGTGTGTTTCAATTGATATTTTTTTTCTTCTCTTCTTCGCCTAATCTATGTCTTTTTCATTTCACCCACAAACTACTTCTTTTTCTTTCCCGCAAAAAGTGAAACTAATATCTCTCGATCATCTACAATTCAACCCATCATCGCCGGATTAAGGTATTTCACTATTCTTTCCCGTTTCTATTATTTTTTTCCCCCAAAAAAATTCATAATATGAGGGACGAAAGTCACCGATTTTTTTCCAAAATTAAGAGACGGAATCGATATATTTTTGTGAAAAAAAAAGTACATGGAGGGAAGTGAATGGCAGGAAACAGAGGGAGAAAGAGAGTGAAATTGTAGTGGACCCTTATTTTGGTTATGGACTAGAAGTGATCATTGTGAAGCTCAATATTGTTAAGTTTAACAACTTTTTAAGTGAATAATCACAAACTGATGTGTCAACTTTTAAAATGATTATAGCACTGTGGATGGCCTTACAGCCCCTTTGGATGGAAGGGTGTGAAAAGAAAAGAAAGGGGTGCGATTTCTCACATTCCATCCAAATAATAGTGAGAAATCAAATTCTCACAGGTGACTAGTAGAGTTCCGGCGACTCTCCGACGAGCTGAAATTCTCTCCCTCTCATCTCCGGCAAACCTGGTACTCTCTCTCTCTTCTCCGACGACGCACAGCCACTCGTTTGACTACGATCAGACGAGGGGGTGGACTATACGCTCCCCTTTCTCACGAAATCTTGTCACTTTTGGCGAGAAACGGATCTGGGCTTGGGAGGGGTTCTGATCTCCCTCTGTCTCTCACCCTTTCGCGCCTTCTTCCCCTTCCAAATGAGAGAGAGATTGAGTTCTCTTTCCGTTTCTTTTCTTCTCTCGTGAACTCTCGCGTACCAAACGAGCTGTTAATGGCCTCAATGGAACTATCAGTTGGGCATAAAATTAAAAATGATTGCAGCCACGGTCTAGTTTGATATAATTTAGATACTTGTGCTTTTTTAGCGTTTAAAAAAAAAAACAAGATGGATATCCTACTTTTATTTGCCTACAATAAAGGGAAAGAAAAAGAGCCTGTCACTGGACCAAAGAAAGTATGAAAAACATTTCTCTCTGGTTTGGAGTAGTATCTTTTTTAATAATCGAGAAACACTCCTACAGCCGATTCACAATTGGAGTAGTATTTTTAAGAGCATATTATATATACTCAATGGTAGGACAGTTAGAGCTACAAATGAACTGAATTGTTCAAAAATTGTTCAAAACTTAACTCAATAAAGCCTTGTTTGTGTTCGATTCCCATATTAGATGAACAACATTTTAATATTCTAAGGCTCCGTTTATTTGGGCGTAAAATATTTTACCTATTTTTTGGTATTTAGTTGTGTAAAAAATGAGGAAAACATAAGTAAAATATTTTCCGTTAATCGGATGAAAATGACTTACCCTTAAATCTTCCGTAAGTTATTTTTCGAAATGAATCAGTTGTCTTCTATTGCAATTATCAATGCTCAGTTTCCTCGATTGTAAATCTTGAATCAAGTTTAATTTCAATATTCTCAGATCTTTCTACCATTTAAGTGTTCTCTCTCTCTATACACTATTTTTCCGATTTCTAAAAATATTTTTTAAGTGTCAATCAAATACCCAAAAATAAAAATTTAAAATTTATTTTCTAAAAAAATATTTTATATAGAAAACATTTTATATTGAAACAAACGGAGTCTAAAATTTGAATGTTCTAACCGGTGGTGGAAACGACAAGGCCTTTCTGTAATCTATATACTCCTTCCCATATATACCCGATCCGACACGAGTTCTTCCCCACCATTCCCCATCTTCTCTGACAGTTCACATTTCTCTCGATACTGTAGATAAATCCACACTTCCCACTCCGACCAGTATCAAAACTCCCCACTCACTCACTCACTCTCTCTCTCTCTCTCTCTAGCCATGGAGTCGGTAATCTGGCTCTCCTTCCTCTCTCTCCTCCTCCTCCTCCCCTGCCTCGCCGACAAACAAACCACCTACATTGTCCACATGAACCACAACCTCAAACCCTCCTCTTTCCCCACCCACCACCACTGGTACTCCGCCACCCTCAACTCCCTCACCACCTCCTCCTCCTCTGACTCCGACTCCGATTCTCTACTTCTCTACACCTACACCACCGCCTACCACGGCTTCGCGGCCTCCCTCACCCAGTCCCAAGCCGAATCCCTCCGCCGCTCCGACTCCGTCCTCGGCATCTACCAAGACACCCTTTACTCCCTCCACACCACCAGAACCCCCGAATTCCTCGGCCTCGACCCTCAACTGGGCCTCTGGGCCGGCCACACCCCACTGCAACTTAACCAGGCCTCCCAGGACGTCGTCGTCGGCGTTCTCGACACCGGGGTCTGGCCCGAGTCCAAGAGCTTCGACGACTCCGGCATGCCCGACTTGCCCGCCAAGTGGAAAGGCGAGTGCGAGTCCGGCCCGGACTTCAAACCCACCCTCTGTAACAAGAAACTCATCGGCGCTCGGAGGTTTTCGAGGGGCTACCACATGGCCTCAGGGTCCGACCCTAAAGCAAAACAAGAGATCGATTCGCCACGTGACTCCGACGGCCACGGGACCCACACGTCCAGCACGGCGGCAGGGGCCCACGTCGCCAACGCGAGCCTTCTCGGCTACGCGAGCGGGACGGCGCGTGGGATGGCAATCAACGCGCGCCTGGCCACTTACAAGGTCTGCTGGAAAACGGGCTGTTTCGGGTCGGATATCCTGGCTGGGATGGATCGGGCCATCCTCGACGGCGTCGATGTTTTATCGCTCTCTCTCGGTGGCGGGTCCGCTCCGTATTATAGGGACACGATTGCTATCGGTGCGTTTACGGCGACGGAGAAGGGCATTTTCGTCTCTTGCTCTGCCGGAAACAGTGGGCCCGGGAAAGGCTCGCTCGCCAACGTGGCGCCTTGGATAATGACGGTCGGGGCCGGGACGATAGACCGGGATTTTCCGGCTTATGCTGTGATGGGGGACGGTAAGCGGTTCACCGGAGTGTCGTTGTACAGCGGGAAGGGAATGGGGAAGAAACCTGTTGGTTTGGTTTATAGTACGGGGAATAACAGTTCGAGTAATCTGTGTTTGCCCGGTTCGCTGGAACCGGACGTGGTGCGTGGGAAGTTGGTGTTGTGTGACAGGGGGATCAACGCGCGGGTGGAGAAGGGTTTGGTGGTGAGGGACGCGGGCGGGGTGGGGATGATCCTGGCGAACACGGCGGCGAGCGGGGAGGAGCTGGTGGCGGACAGCCACTTGTTGCCGGCGGTGGCGGTGGGGAGGAAGGTGGGGGACTTGATAAGGGAGTACGTGAGGAAGGACGGGGCGACGGCGGTGCTGAGTTTCGGTGGGACGGTGTTGAACGTGAGGCCGTCGCCGGTGGTGGCGGCGTTTAGCTCGAGGGGGCCGAATATGGTGACGCAGCAGGTGTTGAAGCCGGACGTGATTGGGCCGGGGGTTAACATCTTGGCCGGGTGGTCGGAGGCTGTTGGGCCCACTGGGTTGGACCAGGATACGAGGAAGACTCAGTTCAACATCATGTCTGGTAAGCAAATCAAACGGCTAGAATTTGTTATGTCATGTTTGGGTTTTTTTTTTTCTGTTGGGAAATGATTTTGCGAACTCTTTTTTTTTTTTGTTAATGTTGCTAACCTGAAAGCGTATTTTTATAAAAAATACACCTAAACAAAAAAGAGAAGTGGCAAAATAAACCGCCTTTTGTTTTGTTAACTATTGTGGATGTCCAGATGATACACTTGGATGTCATCACAAAACATGGTGCGGAATTTCGGAGACTTATCTTAGGGCCTGTTGATACTCGATCTGTTCAAATTTTGTTTGTCTAATTTTGGAATTTCAACTTTTTATGGGGTAAAATTATTACAACAAAAAGTTTGAATTTCCAATTATGCCCCTCACTTTTTTGACATTAAATGAGACTGCACATTTTTTCCTGCATAATTTGTCAAAAGAGAGCGGGCATTAATGGAACTTTATAAAGTCTATTTAGAATTGAACAAATATTTTGGGACGTGTTAAATTAAAAAAAGTAGACAAATAAATTGGGACGGAGGTAGTGACTAATATTGATTAGTGGGATCTTATTAGTGAATAGTGAGCTAAAGATAGGAGTTCATGGTGAGATAAATTGTTTGGCTACTCTTGCTTATTTGCTTAAGCAATAGACCTTAAGCAAATGGGAACCAAACTCGCCTTTTGATGACCAAAATGACCAAAAAAGATTACAAATTAGGGTCTCTTGAGTCTTGATCATAAGCCTCTCCCATGCTAGTCATACAAATACTTTGAAAGGTTTGGCTTGCAAATCTGATCCCTATGTTGCGTTGCGGGTTCGGGACACGGCTTTGTTCGGTTGTGGGTTTTGAGTTGTATTTTTTAATAAAGGTAGAGAGAGAAATGAGAGTAATGATTGTGGAGAGAGGTAAAAAGTGGAGAGAGATAGAGTGAAAAATGAAAGTAATGATTGAAAAGTTAGAGAGAGAAAAAGTAAAAAAGTTACTTTATCCAAAACCCTGGGTTTAGAATTCTAAACCGAACAAGGGCTAAAGTTTTACATGCATGATTGAAGCAAGGCCCGGCCCGGGAAATGCTACTGTGAAGAATTGGGACAAAAATATTCTCCGCAAACCAAATGCAAAATGAAATGCCAAGATTCATTGCGCGAGGTCACGAATCCAAGTGAATCACCATGTTTAGTTTTGAGTTCGAGCTGATTTCATGGTCACAATTCTGGGACCATAGCAATGCTGCTACCAACAACTTCTTTCATTCATTCTTGTGCATAGCTGAACCTTTTTAAGCTGTTATGGTAGATGCCTTCTTTCTAGAAACATAGGCTTGTTAATTCGGTTCGAAGTAGGTCTTGAATAATTAAAGTAGGTAAGCTTGAGATAATTAGTTTGATAGGTGGTGTAATTATTCAGTTCTGGTGGTGGGCTTGAATGGTGATTGAGCGAGGAATTTTTCGGTGCTGGGTGGGTACCACGTCACCCGGCCGACATGGTGCCCAAGCTCACCCACATCCGAGCCGTTCAAAAATGTTTGGACGGCCCAGATTGAAACACTCTCTCTCCTCTCACCCCAACACTCTCTCTCCTCTTTCTCTCTCCAAATCCGAGCCATCCAAAACCGAAATGAGTGGGCACCACGTGGTACCTGCGCGGCACTAAAGGCATTCTAAGATTTTAAGCACATGCGAAAAGCAGAAAGAGGTTAGGTTTGCATTAAAGTGAGTTGATTCTTAGCTTTTCCGTAGTAATTTTAGTCAAAAAATGATCAAATATCATTTTTTTTGAATGGCAAAAATGATCAAATATCGAACTCAGTCACAAATTAGATGTTGGTCAATGTTTTACTTTGAAGGGTTAGCTATTATTTTTTTCTAGAGAGTTTTCTTATAGAAAACTACATCTTGAAAATTTGTTTTGATTATCATTATATGTTTGAATTCATAAACTCTTCCCCTGACTTCAGGGAATTGAAGCATACATAGAGCTGGTGGGGCTACCTACCCTAGTGATTGCCTTCAAAATGCGTCATAATTAGGTTGGAGATAATGGACAAGTCACTAGTCAGGATATGTTTGGCTGCCAAAAAATGAGGCCTTTGGAGCATGCTGTGGGCTGGTCCTACAATACCCTTTTAGCCTTGGACCATATGTAGTTGATCAAAAGAGACTCACATGTTGGGATCATATGCCCCTTCCAGTGGGCATGACCCACCACCAATAAGGGTCTCAAAAATGTTCAAGTAAGATGATTTTTAGAAGTGGATAATGACATTTTGACAGAAACTAGTTAGTGAAAGTGACACAAGTTGATCCTTTGTCTGTGATGGATAATTGCCTTCTCTTCTGCACTCCCATACTAGTGGAATCAGCATTGCTAGAAGTTTTTCCCAAAAAGTCAATGTGTGCTTGGCAGAGAAACTCACCATGAGGGCTTGAACCTAATCTCTACTCCAACAAACACCTATGCCCCATGAGGCCAATACCTATTTCACAGAGACTCACTACTTGAGTTTATTTTGTTTACTCTTACTTTTTTTTTCTTCTGTTGGATAAACCTACTTTAGCCTATGTAGTTAATTTGCATGTTCCAATTTTGATTTTCTTTGGCAATTAAATGTTATAGGTACATCCATGTCATGCCCACACATAAGTGGACTAGCAGCATTGCTCAAAGCAGCACATCCAGACTGGAGCCCGAGTGCAATTAAATCGGCGCTCATGACCACTGCCTATGTTCGCGACAACACGAAGTCCCCGCTACGTGATGCTGCAGAGGGCGCCTTCTCCACCCCATATGCCCATGGGTCTGGCCATGTCGACCCGCACAAGGCACTTTCTCCGGGCCTTGTTTATGATATCTCAACCGACGAATATATAGCCTTCTTATGCTCCTTGGACTACACCGTTGAGCATGTACAAATCATTGTCAAGCGCCCAAATATCACATGTTTGAAGAAATTCGCGGACCCAGGCCAACTCAACTACCCATCATTCTCAGTCTTGTTTGGCAAAAAAAGAGTTGTGCGATACACTAGAGAGTTGACAAATGTGGGAACTGCAGGATCTATATATGATGTGGCGGTCGATGGGCCACCGGCAGTTTCTGTGACAGTGAAGCCGTCTAGACTTGTTTTCAAGAATGTAGGAGACAAGCTGCGGTATACGGTTACTTTCGTGTCTAAGAAGGGTGCAACACCAGATCCTAATTCATTTGGCTCACTGGTGTGGAGCAACTCTGAAAACCAAGTGAGGAGCCCAATAGCTTATGCTTGGACACAGCTTTGAGATTGAGAAAGTATGCTTTGTGAGACTGAGAATTTTGGGTCTTGCTTGAGTGGTTTGTGTAGTTTTTCTCTAGTGCCAATGTAGCAAATACAAGCTGAAAATAGCTCTGAAGAGTTAGAGATGAAAACAGAAAGGGAGAGAAAGAAGTTCCTCCTGAAATCCAAATTCGGTGTGCTAAGCGATACCTAATGTATTAGAATTAGGCACATCATGTTGGATAACTTTGCAGTTTGTGTTTTTGCAATGGAAATCGAATGTGGTTTTCGGCGGGAAAGACAAATAATGTGCCTGATTTCCTATTGCTTTGTTTTGTTTTGATCCCAACTGCCGAGGGTGAAAAATATTTGCTTGCTTCAATCATCTTCACATTCTAACAAGATGAACAAAAGAAGAGGATATCCTTTGACCTTATATCCTTTATATTGTATGAACCAAAATTGCAGTTGCACGACCAAATTCATCCAAAACAATTGTGTTTGGGGAGCACCGAACTGGATAAACAAGATCAGCTACTGCTGATTCTGAAAAATTTCGGACTGTGAAAGCTTAGATTGTCCAAATTCTTAGGCATTTCCTGAGTTGTGATTTGCTTAACCTCAATTTAAAAGAGTCGATTTATCCGCATATGAGTCGATGTTCCAAAATTGTGGTCTTATGGTCAGCCAATGAGATTCATTTACTTATCTAAATTGTTTATTCATTATGGATTCCATCTCAAGACGACAGATAATTGTTTTGAAAAACATGCGACGGTCAATTCTGTAGTATTGGCTTGGTTCAATGATGCAACATAAGGACCACACACCAGCATTTTCATAACAAATAGAATGGTACCTTGAATAAGAAGAAAGATTCCATTGGACTATTTCATTAAATCCTAGCAACATAGACAGGGGAGGTAGCAACAGCTTTTTGTGCAACAGCTTTTTGTGCAACAGCAACAAAGGTTTAGCTTTGGGCATTTAGGACAAGAGCAACTACATCTACAATAGCAATCTGGGCATGGAAGACACCGGGGAGTGCAACACTTGCTGCTGCAGCATGAGATCTTGTCAAAGCATCGCGAGCGAGGCCAGGAGCAACACCGACATTTTGGCATTGAACAATGAGTGCATGGATGACAGTTACGTATGCTGCAATTGCAGCAGCAGCTTGGCATTTCAAGATGAGGGGTGCACCCAAAACAGCACATCCATGAGAAGTTAAAACAGGGTGCTCCACTGCACAAAAAAGGGTACATTACATGTTAAACAAAATTGCATGCACGACTGAGACTGAAAGAAGATAACTTAATTTCCCTTGCACCAGTGCTTCTAACAATATACAGATATTTCCATTTCAAGCTTCTGTCATTTCAAAGTAATACTCCTACTTGGTATAATATGTGCAATCCTCGGCCTATTGCACATAGAGACAACATATCAGAAAGGCTACCTAGCAATAGTCTATCGGTTACCATGAGAAAATAATTGATAGGTGAAGTGTTGGTTGGAGCGACGCGTATTATTTAAACAAGAACTATCTGAATTGCAATGGCAAAACACTAGTATTATGACTAGTAAGAACAATACATCACTTTTGTCGAAAGAAAAGGGAAGAAAGAAAGAAAAACGAAATCCATTTCCAATGCACATCAAGTTTGTTGCTAGAGAATCGCATGACTGCCTGAACTATGTTTTAACATGAACAGTAACTCTCTTTTGCTTTTTCCACCATTCATATGGTGTTCCAGTAAACATTATGCTTCAGACAGCATCAATTTCAAAGAAGGCAAAATAAGTACTTCATATATGCAGAAAAGATGAGCAAAGGACGAGAAGATACCAGAGCCATTTCCAGAATCGACAAGATCTACGAATCTTCCGACTTCTGGTAGACAAAGAAGTATGTTAAAAAGCAATCTCCAACTAAACTCCAGGAAAAAAAGGTTGTTGAGCACATTCTTACGTAGGAATAAAAGGATCCGGATTTGCCACCGCGAAATCAGCAACCCTGGCAAATTGCAAGTCCAATCAAGTTTAGCTTTAGCAACATAGCTGAGTAGATGTCTCCAAATGATGCTTAATTTAAGAGAGAGCTTTGTTAGTACAAAACAGCCAGATTTTAGAATGGATGTTCAGTAACTACATTCTGTACAATACGACACAACTGCGAGAGCAATAACATACTCTTTACAGCACCGGGAAGCAGGTGGAAGGCTTTCGACAAATTTTAATTCTCCCTGCAGCATCAACGACATTTGCACCATTACAAAGAATAGGGAAAGGAGAACGGTAGGGATACTTCGCAGCGTAAACTTTCATGGCGGAAAATACCTATTCGTGTAACGACTTTACACAAGGAGGTATAAATAACTAAATCTCTAGCATATTAGCAAATCTTATTTCATAGATATCTTAGATGTGACATTGTAGCTGTGGTAACACAATCCAATTTCCGGCTATCATTTCACAACTATAGACATGCATGTAATATGAGAACTAAAATTGAAGCAGATAAAAGTGTTGTCCTAACATCAGATGCTCGAAGAAAGATAACATCCAACTGACTTGTAAAGTTAAGAGGTTAATCGTGTCCAATCACCAACCTTTTTGCTTGTATCAGTTGTCCTATAGCTTTGGAGATCTATCCCAGTGATTAGATTCCACCCATTAACTCACAATTTCGTACTATTGATTCGAGAAATGGGAAATACCATGAAGTACCACACAGTGTGAGAGGTTCCTCTAAAAAACTGAACTTTCTCAAATTGCATGGTTGAATCTGAGTAATAAAGGATCATCTATTGTCTAGCTGACTTTTAGATAGCTGTGAATCACCAATGGCTCAGAAGAAGGTTTAATTGGCCATGGAATACAAAGTCGAGCACCTTAGAATGACCAATTATGTTTACATAATCAGACTCTTTAATCGTTGTTTCTCTTACTCATGTCATTCGAAGTTATCCTTTGAAACTGGAGGTATACATGATCAACACGATGGATATTGGAACCACACCAGAATGCGGCCATCCGGAGATAAGCATAAGTTGGGGTAGACCTCTGAGGTTCTTTTGAAACTCTTGAAGTACTTACAATGTCAAGGGTTTTGAAGTACAAGTGTAGTCAGTTCAAAAAAAAAAAAGTACACGTGTAGCAAGTTAAATCCAGTGTCTCCGCCCTTCATCCAAGCATGCTAAATATGACCATTGCACCCCCTCGATAGTGGCCATTGATGGTCAGTCATGTTTCGAGAGCGCAATTAGGCTGCATGGTTTTACATTGTGTACAAAAGGGATAGAGAGCTTGTTGGATATCCCACTTTGTAGATCAAGCTTATGAAGCTCCACTATCAAGCAACGATATTCGAACATTGACATCATAGATTCGTAAACTCTTTTCCATTGTACTTGGAAAACCAGATAGCAATTTTTGAACGGGTTTCCACTTGAAGTTTCCTTTCCAATTTGGATATAATCAATATCAGTTGTTTTTATCAAGTTTACCCTTTTTTTTTTTTGGTAACTCAGAAATCAAAATGTCCAGACCAGCTTAGAAACACCTCGACTAATCACTAGACTAGCTTTCGCCCACCTGAAGATATTTCAGATAGTCCTCCATTTTATCTACTTTTAGTTACTTGGCGTTCAGTTATCCCTTCCAATATTTTTCTGACACAATTTCTCATAGATGGCAAAGCATGGGGGTATGCATTCAAACCCAACCGAATCACAAAAGTTGTGCTCTGTTTCGGCAAAAACATGATTTGCAAGAAAAAAGATTGTCACAATCCGGAAAGTGATTGTTCGCAAGGGTGGAGCTATTTTGGGGCCAGTAGAAAACCGCTCTATAAAACTCGATTAGCTAGATTTATTACTTGAAAAAATCTCTTCCAAAAATATCTCTCATTGTTTCGACCAGGGGCGGACTGATGGGGTGTCCGGTTGCCAGGCCCCTGGTCGAAACAATTAGATTGGCTCCTATAAGTCTCTCGGAGGAGAAAAAATCTTACAACATATGTGTGGAAAAAACTCACTGTTATTCCAAGTATCAACGAGTTTCCGGTCGGGCATGTAAAATAAAAATGACGGCTACGTATGGACACAAATTTAGACCTAGCAAGTAGCATAACTTTTGTTGTCACCGTAGAAATACAAACGTGGTTCGGGGCCTTTGCTATGCACAAATTCTGTGTCCACCCCCGTTTGGGCGCTTCAGCCCTCGACTCCCCTGATTGTTAGAAAGCGTACTAGCGCCTAACCGGTGGGGGGCGGCATTGGTGGTGGTTGTGGTAGTAGAGCCTCCGGGAAAATATTTTCTACAGAAATCAAACTCATTTAACTTGAGGCAACCAAAAACCCATTTTGATAGTACTAGTTTTCCACCGCACCTACGAATCCCTTAGGTTATAAAGAATGATGTAAAATAATACCCACAAAAGAAGCTCAGCAAATTAACCAAAAAGAAACAAGGTTAAATTTCGAGACCGAACCTCGAGAAAACCGATCTCCCTCTCCAACATCTGAACCTTAGCCAGCTCCCTCCGCTTCCCATACAAGTCCGGGTACTCCGGCGGAGACTTGGGCCGCGGCGGCGGCAACGACGGCACTCCAGAGGAAGAACCAGCCATTGATCAGCCACAAGAAGCTCCTCAACACAGCATATTTAACAAAACGTATATTGGGTTAACGAGGGTCAAAAATGTCCGGAACAGCACACAGTACACACGTACTTAGTAGTATATATGCTTAAGTGCCCAACAGAGTAATGAAGTGACAGCAGCAGCACAGCAACAGTAGCCACCATTAAACGCCCAATTGGGAAGCAGGGAGCAGTACTATAAGAAGAAGTAAAGAAAAGTGGGAAAATGAGGCAGTGAAAAAAACATCCAATGGGAAAATAATTTTGACAGAAGAAGACAGGGGAAATAATTTAAGGGAGGGGGTGGTACTGACACTGCGGGATAATTATGGGCGCAGACCGGCAGAGTCTGAGACAACCGAAAGCTCTGCCAACAAACGCAGAATATGAGAAGTAGCCAAGTTGGAGTAGGAAATTCTTTTTTTTTTGAACAGGAGTAGGAAAATGAACACCATACGTAAACCTATACCATACGGTCCGTACTTCTGCAAATGTAAAGTAAAAAAAATGCGATATACCCGCCGTAAATAAGTTCTTTATAGAGGAAATGAATTGTGATGTTCAAAACACTTGATGTAGGACAAAAATAGAGGGTTTTTGTTTTTTATTTTTATTATTTTAGAATAAGATTTTTGTTGGGACTTTGGTGTGTATTTGTAAAACATTATGTTTGTCTCTTATTCTACATTGTCTAGTTATAAAACTCTTTTCCATCTTAAATAATTTTGCACTCTAGTAGGCTTGTGAATGAGGATCCAAAGAGAGGTCTTGCACGCTCAAGAAAATGGGCGGCAATTTAGAAAATTGATTCGAAAACCGGGTGCGCGTCATGAGTTAAACCCACGTTTTGCTAAGATTCTGATTACTGAATTTTTAGTCAATCAAATCTTTTTCAAAAGGAAAGTTCTTGTTGATTAAGAAAAAGTGCTAAATCAAAGCAATATCATTTGATTTGTTTTTTTGTTTCCAAAATCAAGCCCCAGCCCGCACCTATAAATTCAACATTTCAGAATCGATTTCAAAAAAAAAAAAAAACTCTATCTTTCACCCCTAAAGTGTTTTATGAGTTCGAGCAATAGGTCGATTGTGTGTTTTGTTTTCGATGTTCTTCTGTGTAGAGAATGTCGAGCAGAGGAGGTGAATTCTAGGCTGATTTATCCTAGGGATAGCGTGGCATTGACGAACTGCTTGCACAATTTGGGTAGAGCCGCGAAACGTCTTAAAGAAAGAGACCTAGTCTGCGACTCAATCCAGCTATCGTTCTTCAATTTGGTATTCCGTATTTCAATAGCAGATTTGAGGTAATCTGTTTTTGTTTTACAGCAGTTATTACAACAATTTTGACTACAAATATTTTCGTTTAGGTTAAAGTTATTAACTTTTCATATTCGGTTTGATTTTGAATTCTACTTTTATTAGGATTCTTGGTCTACAAGAATTAGAATTTTATTTTAATTAATTAGAAAATATATTTTCTTTAATGTCGCTTATTTTGGCATGATTTAGAATTTCTTTTTCAGTAGGATTTCTAGAGTTAGAGTCTTATAAAAAAAGACCGTAACCTATACAATTATTTAGCTTTTAATCAATAATATTGCAGAGATTCTCTCTTTCTTTCTTGTGTGCAAGATTTGTTTGTTGCGACGAATTGTTTATCTCGTTTGCACTAGTACACTAACTAGTCTCTCGTGAATTCCGCTGCGTCAAGTGATATCAGAGCCACGTTTTTCCTGGTTCGATACCACCAAATACGCTTGAAGACACACCCATTGACATTGGTCGTGGGGAAGGATCAGAACTCGCATCAAGGGATTTGCCCATGGTCAATCTGTTAAACACAAAGTTGATAGGAACCGCGTTGGGGGATTTGCCCACAATCAACCTATTAACAAAAACGTCTCCAGAAGATATTCTTATTATCAACTTGATAGTGAGGATGGATCCGAAGATGAGTTATTTGAGGATTATTATGGATATCAGTTGAAAAAACGACATTCAAGGTTTGAAGGGTTTTATCGAATAGATGACGACTTTTCAACTTTTCAGGTATAACCAATAATTCATAGTTTTAATGGATATTGCCATCCTGAGAATTTAATTTATTGGTTTCGTAAAGTTGACAAGTTTCTTGAGAATATGGAAATTTTAGAATAAAAGGAAGTTAAATAAGTGGTGCGTTATATGGCTACGCTTGCACATGGTGGGAGAAATTGCAAGCCAACCGAAGAAGAGAATTTAAACAACCTATCAGGATGTGGCTCAGGATGAGACGCTTGATGAACGATAGATTTCTTCAATCGCATCATGGTTAGATGTTGTATGAAGAGTACCAAAGAAATCTTGAGTCCAAGCGATTGTCCCAAGATAATTTTGACTTCTCTTATTCTTTTTCAATTAAAAATAATAATACAATTGTGAGTATTGAAAACTCGAGGGACACATCAATGAGGCTATGGGTTCAAGTTGATCAAGCCTTGAAGGTTATCAAACCAATAAAGATCTTTCAATCTCAGATTCATTATGTTCTAGCTATTATGATGGATATGAGGTTACAAAAGAGGAGGGAGATCGGGTTGAACTTAAGAAGAAGAAGAAGCTGGTGATGAAAAAGAAGTTGGTGGCGAAGAGGAATGTTTGAGTGCCCTTATGCTCGAACATCAGTTTGATTTAGATGGAGGTGCAAACAGTGAGGTAATTGCAAGTAAGGATGAAAATATTGCAACATTGTATCAAGGACAAGAACCAAAGGGAGAGGTTAGTCATAAATCGAGACCTATAATTTCTCGACATGATGTTGTCTTCCCTAATATTGAGCCTTGTGAGCCACACGGAAGTATGACTGGTCCTAATGGTGAATTCGGTACAAGATCTCTTAATGCCACATCATTCATACTTGATGTAACAATTAATTCTGTGATGGATCAACATAAAGAGAAATTGGAATTTCTGCATGACGTTCAATTTCTTGATTTTCTTGGCTTGGAGTAGTTTGAGTTTTCACTCAATTCTCGTATTGTGGAAATTGTCAATCAATTGAAGTGTGCAGAAAAATTATCTTGGCGAGTGTACTTCTATTGGAAGACGAGCGAGAAGTTGAAGTATTCCAAATATCTATTTCTTTGGAGGGGAAGGTGGCAAGTTTCTAATGAGAACTCGAGGGAGAGTTCTTTTGAAGAAGGAGACTGATGGGTTTTTGTATTTTATTTTTATTGTTTTAGAATAAGATTTTGATTAGAAATATTTTCGTTTATGTTAGAATTATTAACTTTCCGTATTCGGTTTGATTTTGCATTCTACTTTTATTAGGATTCTTGATCTACAAGAATTAGGATTTTATTTTAATTAATTAGGAAATATCTTTTCTTTAATGCCGCTTGTTTTGACATGATTTAGGATTTCTTGTTCAGTAGAATGTCTAGGGTTAGAGTCTTATAAAAAGGATTATAACCTATAAAATTATTTAGCTTTTAATCAATAATATTGCAGAGATTCTCTCTTTCTTTCTTGTCCGCAAGATTTGGTCATTGCAACAAGTTGTTATCTCGTTTGGACTAGTACGCGAACTAGTCTTTCGTGAATTCTGTTGTGTCAACACTTTTAAACGATTGCGATACACCTCAATAAAAATTTCTTCACGGAGCTCTGTAAATAAGATTTTCCCAAAAAAAAAATGCGTGCTTTTTTAGTAATACCCAGATGAATGAATGAGTGATTACCCAAGAAATTGATTGAGTTTGAGAAATTGTGAGACAGAGGGAATACCTAACTTTCCTTTTCTTTCCCGATGTGGGACATGCAAGGGGATCTCACAATTACCCTCTTTCATGGGGGGAGGGGGGTTTTGAATTTTTGATTGGAAAAAAGTATTTTATTTTTTTGAGTTTTCGTTTTGCGGACCATGCAAATAATTTGGGATGGAGGGAGTATTATATAATGAATTGTGACGAACTACTATATAACTCGAGATTAATTAATCTTATGAGCTACGCGGATAGGTTAAGGATAAGGGTGTCAGCTGGCACGGGTCGTTACAAGTTTTATAGGCCTTAGATATGAGCTTAGACACATAATCCATGAAAATGACCTGCACACGTGCACTCAATTCTTGCTCTCACAAATTTTTAGTAGGTCGGGATGTGTTTCAAAGACGCTTTCTCGCATCCAGTACTCCCACCCGCGAATTATGTGACCTATGCCCTGTTTTTATTAACCTAAAAGTGGAGACTACAACTTTTTGGCTTTCTCTTTATTCAACAATTTTTCACTGTCTGTTAGTTTTGCACCAAACTTTTATGCATTATTGGTTCGTTTCGATGAAATGAATCCAAAGAAAAAAAGTAAAAAATTATGACTTTTACACAATTATTTTTTGAAATATCCAAGAAAAAACCCAAATATGAATGTTTCAAAAAATACTTGGGAAAATTTGGCGCTATTGTAACAAATACGAAGACAAATTTGAATAAAGACAACAACAAAAAATGTCGGAAACTTTTAAATTAACAAAAACGGGGTCTGAAGGTGTTTACGCCGGCGATTAACTTAATTAACAGAAATGGAGTCTGAGGGTGTTTACGTTAGTAATTAACTTACGCTGCATAATTTTTAGGTTTTGTCTGTATTCAATTTTGTTTTTTTTTGTATTTGTTAGTTTTACGACAAACTTTTATGTGATATTAGTTCGTCTCGATGAGAGGAATTGTAAAAGTAACAAATTATGACTTTTACACAAGTATTTTAGAAAATATCTTGAGAAAAACTTAAAGAGTCAGTTTTTGGACTTTTTCTTAGATATTTCTCAAAATACTATGTAAAAGTCATAATTTTTTTATTTTTTCGATTCCTCTCATTGTGACGAATCCATATTACATAAAAATTCAGCGTAAAAGTAATAAACGGGAATAAAATTTAAATAAGAACAAAAACTAAAAAATTGTGATGCATAAGTTAATTACTAGCGTGAACCAGGCTGAGAGCATCCGCATTGTAATAAACAAATATGTGTAGATAAGCAAAATTAACAACATTGTTCAAAAAATACCTCACATTATAATAAGCAAAGTTACAAGTCTTTTAGCAAATAATCAAATTCCACCCATTCCATAACCAAACTTAACAACTTTTACCAATAACCAAAACTCAATAACCAAACCCAATAACCAAACTCAAAACTTAATAATTCAAAAATACCTCACATTAGAATCGTCTCATCGAGACGAATAATTTGATGTGGCCGGGTACGTGATTGTAACTCGTTTGCGATTAGATATTGGTGCATTGTGCATTGTGGGATTTTTTTGGTTAGAGATGTAAAAATAATCAATGTGGAGGTAGAGGTTGTTAAGTTTGATTATGAACTAAATGGATAATCAAATACTGACATAGCATATTTTGATTATTGATTTTGATTATTCCCATTGCAGATGCTCTGAGAGGAGAAAAATGATATGAGGATGATGATGATAATAGAGATGGGTTTGGAGAGAAAAGCCTGGATTTGGTGGCACGAAATTCAACAGTGGGCAAATTATGGGAAAATCCCACCTTTTTACTCCATTCTCTTTTGAAGTTTACTTGAAAGTTAGCTGCATTGCATTTCTCTCTCTACCTCCCTCGAGAAACCCTCGCTACCTCTTTATCTGTGCATTTTGTGTCTGTCCATTTTCAATCGATGGGTCGTGATGGTTGCAGGGTTTTGTACTCAGATTTGCAGTGATTGAGAGAGAGAGAAGAGACGGAAAGTAGACGCCGTACCCTCTGCCCGCACGTGACTTCTGTGTAGGAGAGAGAAGAAGTTTGGGCAAATAACATTTAGCCCCTCTATGTTTACTCAATGCCTCACTTGCGTCCTTAATTATTTTATCTTCCGACGACGGGATCTCTTAAGCGTTTGTTCACTTTTGGGCTTTCGAGAATACAGTTTTCGAATGAGTTTTCTCTCTAATACTAACTCGCATCTCTCTATCTCTCTCTCACTACTTATTAGCCCAAAAAACTTCCTTTAAAACCTTATATTAAATAACCCCTTAGATATCGAATAGTTATGTTCATTTATTTAACAAAAATTGCAACCTAAGAGCCACATGAATCTGTTGCTCCAAGTTTCACCCGAGCCAAAATTGGAAAAGTTTAATCAATACTCGGCCAAAACTCACATCTATGGAGAAAAACGAGTGTCGTAACCTTATAGAGTGAATTTAAAAAATTAAAAGGATGAAAATTTCATGGATGAACATAGCATAATGGTGATCGAATGTTTGTTGCTCAATTACTTGTGGGAGTAAGACTATTGGTCAATGATTATGATTTGGAACATCACCTATTGGCCTTACTCATATTGTAATGTCCATTTACTTCTCTCCTCACTCATTCTCTTTTCTATTTTCTCCATTAACTTTTGTTCAGATGAGCTATCAAAATAGGATTACAGACTTATAATTTGAAACAAAAATCTCACTATTTTCTTTGAACAATTTTTTTTATTGGTTCTGTGTTTAGTAACACAAGAGGGTAATTTCATGAAGAAAAAGGGGAGAAGAAAGTTAGGTATAATGATAAGGACTAGAGTGAGTATCAAGTTGAAGATTAGGACTTCATGATGTAAAATTAATATGTGGCGGATGGGTGTGTCAATAAGGATGGATGGAACTGGATAAGACGAATTTTTTTGAACTCTGGTTAAGAAGAACTTGATTTGGATTTTGGTGTATGAGGAATTTCGACCAGGATGCTATGTGCTGCTTATGCTGGAATTGGAGGCGCTATAGTATTTCCGTTGCACTACACCGTGTTGTATGGTCAATCCGACTGTCTATTTCGGCACGGACGGTTTAGATTTATTCCAAGCTCCTACAAATCATAGACATATATTGTTTGGATGAAAATCCTAGCCGTCCATTGCCGAGATGGAAAGCCGGAATACCCGCACTACACGTGTAGTGCGGAGGGTGCACTAGAGCACCCCCGGGTCCGCTTATGCGAGAATGGTTGTCCTAAGAAATAAACAGAGGTTAAGAATTAGGCTCCGTTCCGCTAAGATTCTTATCTTTTAAATACTTATTTTTCGTTTTATAAGACATGTTATTCTTTTTTGTATTATTGAAACACACCTTAAATTTTGAGAAATATATTTCAAAGGTCAAATCGAGAACAAAGTACTAATAGTTTTGGTGACAAAAGTGAAATACTGTTTTCGAAAGGAAATTGATATTTATACTTCATTTTTTGCTATCAATACTTCATTTTTTGTCTTTTAACAAAAACAAAAAAACTTTCAAAAAAAAAACAAAAAAAAAAGTATGAATTACAAAAAAAAAAAAAAAAAAGGCATGTGAATATCAATTTTCTATCCGGGATAGAATGTTTACCCATTCTTTATCGTACGAAAATGTTTATTTATTTATTTATATTATTAGACGAAAATGGTTGACATCGGTTTTGTGCCTAGAAAGAGTTCTTAAACATTCAATGTCAAATCGTAGCGTGTGGTTTTGCCGTTACAGTCACTGACTGATTACTCCGGTAATGGATATTTGACATTGACGTTTAGATTCCGAACGGCGAATTAAGGCTCGGGCACGTAAAATACTGGTATTTTCCTGTAAATTGTTTTACCTTTTTTTTCGATATTTGGTTTCGTCAACAATGAGGAAAATATTCAACATGTATAATATTTTTCATCAATTGAATGAAAATGGCTTATTCTTAAATTTTTCGTAAGTTATTTTCCGAAATGAATGTACTGGCTTCGACTGTAATTCTCACTGCTCAGTTTTCTCGATCGTTAGTCCTGACCCACGTTCAATTCCAATAATTTCAGATCTCTCCACTGTTTAAGCTTTCTCTTTCTCCCTCTACACTAATTTGTTGATTTCTGAAAATATTTTCAAGTGCCAACCAAATACCGAAAAATAAATGTTTCAAGTTTGCTTTCTGAAAAAAAAAAATAATTCATATTGTAAATCTTTTCCATCAAAACAAACGGAGCCTAAGTTTTCCTTTTGCGTTTCCTAATTTTTTTTCTCACAGAATGTATGAATAATTTTAGTGTAAATTTCATAGAGAATGGAAATAATTTTCCTAATTTTTTTTTCAAACACTTGCACAAACACATACACCTACACAATCCACATGCCCATGGAGTGGAGTGCAGTTGGTTTCTCTTTTATACTCTCATGCTCGTGGACATGGTTCGAATTTTGTAAACATTCATCCCCTTCCAAATCCACCAGAATAGAGTAGCTTGTGATTAGGGCTGTAAACGAGCCGAATATTAAAATGTTCAGATTCGTTCATTAAGTTTTTTAGCGAACTCGAGCTCGAGCCGAACTCAATAAAAAGTACGACGAGCCGAACTCGAACAGAGCTTGTTTAGGTTTGGATCGAACTCGAGCTTGTTCACGAGTCTTAACGACCCAATAATATCATATATTTATACTCTCATACAGGTCTAAAGCTGCAAGTAAAAATTTTAGCATGTAAATAAATACGTTTATATACATATAAACTGATAAAAACGTATACATAAGTCAGTTTTTAGTAATTGTAAACGTTTAGACTTGTACAAGTTTTAAAATTTTCACTATGTAATTATATAAAATCTCCATGATATACATATACTCCAGGTTCGCGAGTCTAATCGAGCGGAATATTACTATGTTCATGTTCGGTTCATTTATGAAACGAGCCTAAAATTGAGGTTCAGGTTTGGTTCGTTAAATAGACGAATCGAATTCGAACGAGCCTTTACCGAGTCGAGCCTCGAACAATTCACGAACGGCTCAGTTCATTTACAGCCCTACTTGTGATTCACGAATCAAAAAAAAAAAAAAAACCCCCTCATGTGAGTACCCCACACAAAATGTATGTGTAGTGCGCGGGCAATTTAAATTTCAAATTATTTTTCGCCATTTCATTTTTCTTGTACAAATGTATTTAATTAACATGTGTAAGGAAACAGGGGAAAGGGGTAGGGTATGTCCGGTATGATGTCCCTTCGTTGTATTCTTTCAACATTTATTTAATGGGAAAATTTTAGAAATGGTCCCTCTAGTTTGCACGAATTTTTATTTTCGTCCCTTTAGTATCAATTGTGTTACTTTTAGCCCTATAGTTTGCATTCTGCCCCAATTTGGTCCCTCTCGCTTACGACGTTAATGAAACTAACGGAATTCGAGGACAAAATTGTCATTTCACCTCACAGAGGGACTAAATTGAGATTTCATGCAAACTAGAGGGACTATTTCTACAATTTTATTTTTTACTTTTGTTTTTGTAAATAAATTTAAAATACATCATATGTAATATATTTCTCATCTCATTTATTTTGAATAATTAAAACATGTTGAAATTTTTTAAAGTTTTTATTATATATATCACAAAAAATATGAGAAAATTCGAAAATCAACCCCTATGTTAAATGTCTTGGTATTGTATTTTTTTTTTCAATTGAATTTTCACTCTCGTTATTTTTTTTGTCACATGATTAAAAAGAAAAAAATGTTCAGTAATATTTAGAAATCAGAAAAACGATAGGGACCGACAGGTCCTGTAGGGAAATCGTACCGACGGCCGGGCTGGGCGGTCTCCGGCCACCCGACGGCCGATCCGAGCCGTCCAAAAATTCTATAAAAAAAATGGTTTTATTATGAGGGGGCCCGCTCGAGAATAAACGGCATCCGATGTGTGTAGGGACCGACGGGCTTTTATTATGGGGGGCCCGCTCGAGAATCAACGAAATCAAAACATCACGTTTTTATTTTTTCCTGGAAACTGGAAAAACGCAAAAAAAAAAAAAAAAAACTCCAATACTATTTTTACACTTTTTAATACATTTTCACACATTAATTTTGTGCACTTTTACGCATTTCAATACAATTTCTTCAATCCCTGTCAAAAATAAAAAAATAAAAAACAAATTCTCAACGTTAACAACATGGGTTACTTTTCCTATTTTCCATAGGGTTTTGATTTTCACACTTCCTTTTTTGCCTTCTTATGATATTAAGGCTGAGTTCTTGTAAATTTAGTTTTTATCTTCATTTTGTGTGTTTTGTTTGTCTTTTTTGAATTTTTGTTACTCCATATTTTTTTGATTAATTAGCTGTTTCAATGAGAATAGTATAAAAAGTAAAAAAAATTATGATCAAAAGGCAAAACAAAGTTCATTAAAAACGAAAAAAGTATCAATCATCTGTCTTGTTTTATCTAAATTATTCTATTATATGGACTTTTTCCAACATCAGTTCCTATTTTTATACTTTTCCGATCTACCTCATCGAGATAAACGATTAACCCCAAAAATTACTTAAAAAAGCCAAATAAAAAATAACTAAAAGTAAAAAAAAAAACTTAAATAAGTTCAATTTGCTCTTCCAAGTTTGAGAGAGTGTATGGTCCTTTTTGTTTTGTAGATTGGCTTTATTCGGTTGCCATTTTATTTTTTTTAGAATTTTTGAACGGCTCAGATCGGCCGTCCGGTGGCCGGAGACAGCCCGGCGCGGCCGTCGGTACGATTTCCCTCTGGAACCCGTCGGTCCCTATCGCTTTTCTGATTTCTAAATACTACACTGAATAACTTTTTTTTTAATCATGTAACAAAGAAAATAACGAGAGTGAAAATTCAATTGAAAAAAAAAATACAATACCAAGACATTTAACATAGGGGTTGATTTTCGAATTTTCTCATATTTTTTGTGATATATATAATAAAAACCTTAAAAAATTTCAACATATTTTAATTATTCAAAATAAATGAGATGAGAAATATATTACATATGATGTATTTTAAATTTATTTACAAAAACAAAAGTAAAAAATAAAATTGTAGAAATAGTCCCTCTAGTTTGCATGAAATCTCAATTTAGTCCCTCTGTGAGATGAAATAACAATTTTGTCCTCCAATTCCGTTAGTTTCATTAACGCAGTAAGCGAGAGGGCCAAATTGGGGCAGAATGCAAACTATAGGGCTAAAAGTAACACAATTGATATTAGAGGGATGAAAATGAGAATTCGTGTAAACTAGGGGGACCATTTCTAAAATTTTTCCTTATTTAATCTGATTGGAACAGGATTCTCTCCGGTGGCTCATATTGATCGTTTTTTTTTAGTTCTTTCCGGTACTATTTTGGTGATTCAAAACGTTTATATTTTAAAGCTCCTCAAAAATGTTTTCCATGCCAAAAAGGCGACGACCCATTACCGTTTGATATGGACCATATGGTTTCAAAACACATTTTATTTTGAACAGAAAAATATTGCAACACAAACTCACTTAACCCATTCATTTGAAGACTGATACATTACGAAATCATATCAACGGGTATTTAATCATCCTGATTTTTAGCACGCTCAATGTTTTCGACAAGCTCTAAAATATGAATGTTTTCGATCATCATAATAGTCCAGCAAAGAAACCAAAAACAATCAAAACTGAATTGCCAGTCCATATAATAAACTGGAGAGGATCCTGTTCCAATCTGATCATAGTGAAAGGTGTAGGGTTTAGGGTATTGATGTTCCTCCATTTTATTTTATTTTTGGAAAGTTTGTTCCTCCATTGTGTTCTTTCAATATTTATAACCCGATTATAGGTTCTGCGAATCACTAGTGCTGTGTTTGAATGAGCTTTTAAGAAATTTTTTATGAGAGTAATGGTTGGAAGTAGGAATAATGAGTGGAGAGAGATAAATAGAAAAATGAGAATAATAATTGAAAATAAAGATAATTAATAGAGAGTAATAATTAAAAGTAGAGGTAATAAATATTTTTTTGAGTTGAAATTTTATTTTTCGAAAAAGGAAAACGAACAAGGCATTTTATGGATTCAGGGATCTTGTAGAGTAGGGCGCCCTACAAGTCCTGTACAACGCATCCGGGCAGTTAATCTCGGCAATGAACAGCTCGGATTTTAATTCAAACAATGAACGGCTCGGATCAATAGAAATTCGGCTTAAATCCAAGCTGTCGGTGCCAAAATAGCCGGCCGAATCAATCGTCCTACACGCCCTGTAGTGCCGGCCGCAACGCAGAAATCCCCGATCCACAAAAGCGTGCAATAAGGAACCTTGAATTATTGAACTACTCCATTTGCATTTAAGAAGTTTTGCAGCTTTTCTTTTCGTTTTTCTTCGTTGGTTCAGCTTTCGTTTTTCCTCGTTTGTCTCAGAATTTTGCAAGTCAGATTTGATAATCATCACTAGCGACATCATTGAACTACTCCTGTTGCTGATTAAAAAAAAAAAAAAAAACTAGTTCTGTTGTTTCCTATTTTCGAAACAGGCAATCAAAAGGATATTGGCATGGAATTTTAGCATTATATCCCTCTTTTTATGTGTGTTGTTAAAATTTAAGAGGTCAAATAACACGGGAAACGACTCCGTTGGTAAAGAGTGAAATTAGATCATGATATGCGTAAGTAGGCTTGGAAATCACGAGCCATCAAAAGAAGTCGAAAGAGACTCACATTCCATCGCATTTAAATGTCATGATTTCAAAAGTGCCGCCTCTGCGACGAGCTAGTGGAGGGTGAAATTATAGTTCATGGTATGCAAAACTTGCTGAAAAATCACGAGCCATAAAAAAAGTTCAAAAGGGGTATCGCACGAACCTAATAGTTCAACTAATGGATATCACTAAATTCTTATACACATCAGAAAAAAGACATTTTGGATAACAACTAAAAATCATATGGATATCAAGAAGTAGCCAATCCGGTTTTTTTTTTTGTACAATCTCTTTAAGGAAGGAAATAACGTAAAAAAACCGCTATATTTTCCAACTAGTGGCCCTAATTAAATTCATCTCGAATTTGGTGCGAGAACCTTCCTTTTTTCCTGCTTTTGATTTTGTACACTGCAAAACCAGATTCAATAATAGTATTTAGAGTGACCCCAACGTTATTCCAACGACAATTTCAACAAGATGCCCCTAGGGCCTAAGCCACATGTTTTTTCAAATCCTACACATTTGTTTACTTTGTCAATAATTTCTATGGTTCAAAGATGTAGGATAAACTTCGATTACACTCTTTGTGGTTTGATCGATCTGCAAATGGACAACCTAAACTTCATCTTGTGACATATAACTACCCTGTGGTTTGGTTTTTTTTACTACGTGAACGGTTAACTTTTTTTTGTTAAAGTTAACATAAAATAAGACCCGAAGCACTCACATTGGATCTGAATAATTCATATTATAGAGTTTGACGAGTATTACATCCGTACTAAAATTCAAGTCCATCAAACAATTGAAACCTCATGTGGGAGTATAATCTATTGTAAGAATGTTTTTCTATACTTGAGTTATCCGAAGTTTGATCGACATGATTTTTTTTCCACAGATGCTCTACTCTTTGATTAGTAGTACTACATTATGAACGACTTAGATTAAACTTTTTGTATATTGGTTAGATTCAAGGAAACAGAGGAAGAAATTTATGTCAAAAGACGGAGTTGGGTGATGATGCAATCTTTCACAAACCACATGGGATTTATGTGCAACAAAATGAAGTTCACAGGGAGGGTATCTCCACATGGGCCAAACAACAGAGGGTGTAACTGAAATTTGCCAAAGATATATTCGCTTTTCCAGGTTTTGAGTCAATTAGGCAGACGAATTTCAAAAAGCACATGTGCACTTTTTGAAACTTTTTCACAAATTAGTGTTTGGTTTGAATTTTTCAAAATTTTTTGGAAAAATAGTAGGGGTAATAAGTGGAGAGAGGTAGAGAGAGAAATGTTGGAAGTAGAGAGAATTTAGAAGGAATTTAGGAGGAATTTTTTGAAAAATTCTTTTTGAGTTGGGAAGAGAACAAAGCAGACGCTTTTCTAATGTGAAGTAGAGAGAATTTAGAAGGAATCTAGGAGGAATTTTTTGAAAAATTCTTTTTGAGTTGGGAAGAGAACAAAGCAGGCGCTTTTCTAATGTGTAATAAGGGGCCAATTATTGGGCAGTTGATCATATGTCAAATGGTGCTCTCTGCAAATAAAATATCGCCACCATACATTGTAAGTCACTCCCTAGCTATCTTCCAATCACCCATAAAAAATGAATGATAATTTTCCTACTGCATAATTTTTCGCTACATAAGTGATTGCGAGTAGTCGAGCATCACATAGGCAACGCCACGTGGTACTCCGGAAACGCTACATAATTACTCCTACCAAGGTAGATCAATGGATCACTCAACATGGCTCTTCAAATATTTATTGTCAAAGAATCGCCAAACATTTGAATACCAAGGAACACCGAACATTTCTTACGTACCTTTCCCTTCGTCCATATATATTATGCAATGCCTCCAATTTGCTCCATCAAACTTAAGACATTTGTGGGTGGGAAATGGCAGCAAAGGCAAGTAGTGTTATTATGCCCATTGTGAGCAAAATGTATTGCTCACCATCTCAGGTGGTTCTTGTAGTAAGGAGGAGGCCTCATGTTGTGCACGGAGGAGGTTTTGTAGTGACAGATTGTACCCAGAAGGTGGTTTTCAGAGTAGATGGCTGTGGAATACTCGGTAAAGACGGGGAAGTCGTTGTAAGGGATGCCGAGGGTGATTCTCTCCTTCTCATTCGTCGAAAGGTACATATTTTTCTCAACTCTCGCAACCTTTTTAGGGGCTCAAACTCGTATTGAGGGCCAGGCATGATTAAACACGTAAGAGAACCGCGTTACAATTTACTATACTTTCAGAGTTACGCATATGGTGCTTTAGGGAGGCAGAGAAAAAAGGCCAATGATTATAGCAGATTATAGCAGCTAGTGCTCGGCCCATTTTGCGTCCTGAACAAAACCCCCCAACTCAATAGTTTTGGAGGTATGCATTTTGTAACGTGGAGAGCAGTTGAATAGAGGTGGTTGCGTCAGAGATCTAAGCATCGTAATTCTAGTTGCGTCCAGAGGACTACCAAACGACCCATATCTTGTGTTTTGTGTGAGTGCATAGCATAGTTCAATCGAACAAATGGCACAATCGAACAAATGGCACAGAGACATCCCCTGATCCCCATTATATACTGTAATTGTTGTTTTACGTGTATTATACTAAATAGGATCGTGAAATAAGACTGTAACCATTCTAGGTCACATGAAGGATCACCCGAGAAAGATTCGTGCACAGACATACAATTGTTCATTTCTTTTCCTGTGGTTTTACCTTGTCCCATTGCAGTCTTTCTTGAACGTTCTTCAGTTGTAAAAAACTGAGCCGTTCTTGTTTGTTTCTCTAGGACGGAATAGTTGAAGCGCTAAACATCAACAAACACTGGAAAGGGTACGCATTCAACTATGAAGGTTCACAGAAGAAGGTTTTTACCTTAAAAGAGCCTAACTCGTATCTCATGAAGAACAATCCAATCAAAATCTCCACTCAACCCAGGGGTTGTGGCACACAGTGGGATTTTCAGACCAAGGGTTCTTTCCACGATCGAACTTGCAGCATTGTCGATTCCACAGGCAACATCATAGCAGAGGTAAATCATATCCCTTCATTTTCGAAACATATGCTGAGAATGTACGTTTAGGAGAGAGTATTCAGTTAAAACCTCCCAATTGGACGAAAAAACTTTTCGAATGTCTGTTTTCCCAACGGTCTCTAGCTTGTACACGGGAGAACAAATCCATGATGCTAATTTGTAGCGACTTGCGGATTTCTTGTTTATACTTTTTGAATGCACACAAGCAGATTGGAATCAGGAAAGACGTGGAGGAGACGATGATGGGAAGCAGGGATCTTTACCACGTAATCGTGAAACCTGGGATTGATCAGGCCTTTGTTTTCGGAGTTATCGCTGTTCTTGACTACATCTACGACGGATCTACCAGATGCTGATCGTCGAATCCGAAGGAGATGATGATGCTCTATTCATGAATTCTTTTCTTCATGTATAAGCAATTAATCAAGAATCTGTGCTACAGTCGTATTTGTCAATATCGATAGTACTATTAACCCAGAAGTAGTAGATGATTTTTTTTTTTGGCGAAATGCATTCTGTTGTGTGCACGGCACATCAAATTTGGGTGCATATCACGTGTTTCAATTTCTTTACCATTTTTGATTTTTCTACTAATAAAGATTCTGGTTTGGTTTTTTCTGATTGACCAATTATCAAGATGTTCTAGGAGTAATTTCCACGGCAAGCAAGCATTGAATTTAACTTGACTGAATGAAATTCCTATAGAAACAAACTTGATTGAATGAAAGTCCTACGGAAAGTAGTAAAAAAAAAATGGTATATCTAATAGAAACGCAATTGCCGAACTCGTTTTCGGTCTGCTTTTGCGGTATTTGCTAGACCGCTTGAGGCTCGTGTCTGGATGAAAGACTTAAGTTTTCTATTTCGACGTAATCTGTCTATCTTTGGTCTACCGGGTGTGCATTAGGTCTATCTTCTGTGTACCGGGTGTGGATTAGATTTTTTTCATCGTGTTTCGGATGGAATTCCCTTGTAAGTGCCGTTGGACTTCTTGAATGAGCATCATTACCGTTGATAATAAAAAATCATCACGTTCCATAGTTTCACCCAACCCAGTACAGAAAGGAAAAAGAGAGAGAAGTCAAGAACAAGCATGTGTTCTGTTTTCAAGTTTGGAGTATTGGATCATCACTTTGAATCTGGGTTTCCAATAGCACAAGTCAAGAATAGGAGGTTATACAACCAATGCAACCACCCTCATTGCATTTAACTTCTTTGAGTGGAATTCCATGGCATAAGAAAAAAAGTCAAAACTAAAAGAAAAAAAGGGGCCATTCTAACAGAAGAAAGAAGCCTCTTGCTAACGGCCGCCCACTAGATAACGTAATATCCACGTTAACACCACACGAGTTTATTACACTTTCACAGATATTAAAATATTTTTCTGGACATCGGTGCACTCTTTATACATTACTATCATAGATTATTCACTGTATTTGGATTATCGAAAGAAAAATAGCATCTTTATGAGCAAAGTTACACCCAATACAGAGAGAGAAAGAAAAGGAAAAAGTCAAGAACAAGCACAGGAGTTTTCAGCAACAGCATCATTTGATTCACTTACCAAATCCCCAGACCTAAACCAGTAATACCCAGCGAAGATCCCCAGAACCACTGACAGAAACACACCTCCGTTGAAGGACATGACGGCCAGCATGAGGGCGTACCCGATCGCCGCGTTGACTCCGAAGAAAGCGGCGTGGGCCAGCCTCCGGAGGCTATTCTTGCGGCCGCCTCCTCCGCTTTTCGATAGGAGGGGAGCCTCGATCGAGGACGGCTGGGACGGGAGATCGGCGGCGGGAGCGGCGGCGGAGGTGGGTTTGAAAAGGAGGATGCGGAGGGATTCGAGGAATTGGTAGAGGAGGGAGAAGAGGAAGCAGGCGAGGAGGGAGAGGGAGTAGGTGGGCCAGGAGTCGGTGGTCCACCAGTCGAATAGCAGGGTGAGGTCTGTGCCCCAGTACATGGTCATGTGCATCATCTTCTTCTTCTCTGAAAAATACTTCAATGAGAGAGACAGGATCTGTAGGTATGTGGGGAGGGAAGATGGAAGCGAGCGAAGAGTCTCTTGTGTCTGTTGAGAGACCAACGACTGGAGGGTTGGACCATTAGTTGCGTATAAGGTAAGAGTGTGTGGCACTTTTACGAAACAAATTTTTTTTTAAAAAGAAGATAATTTCAAATTCGAATAATAAAAATAAAAAATAATTTTTTTTATTTTTTTGCACTGTTTAAAAGATCTCAATAAAATCTATCAAATAAGATCTATATTGGTAGGAAATTTTTTTACATAAACACATGATTTTTGAGATTAAAATTACATTTTTTTTCTAGAAGTTTTTTTTTTTCCAAAACTGGAACGACACCTAAATCTGAAATTAATTTTTGAGAGTAGCAGGTACTTTTTGTTTTCAGTTTAGAGAAAAATTTCACGGAGCCTCCACGCATCCATTTCGGTTTTAAACGGCTCAGATTTTGACGAAACTTTTTCGAAAAAAGAGATAGACTCTTCCTTGGAAAAATTTTATTAACATCCGGACTGTTCAAAGATGAAACGAACCACCGAAATTGCACTCTGAAAAAATTTATTCACGGAGGCCCGTGAATAAGTATTTCTCTTTTAATTGTTCTTTTAATCTTCATCACATTGTTCATATCATGAGTGGAAGAATAGAAAAATACAAAAAATATAAGAAAAAGTTACAATTTTTTTAATACATAAAATGACATTAAGACATAAAAGAATATATTTTTCGTCTTTAGTAAATTTTAATTTTTGCAAATGTAATACCTTCATACACGAAATGAAGTACGATCAAGTTAACATGTTGCATGAATAAGCAGAAAACTGAATAGTACTGAATCCTAAGGATAAAGAATTGGAACTCAGTCCAATCCGACTCGAGGGTGGGACCCAAATTATTCATTGTCCTTTGATCGCCGCCACGTGGTACTTCAGATCTCTCCATCACCACACATTGTTATGAGGTTCAAGCTTTGGTGTTTCTACTAAACTAGAAGGGATAGACAAGTTTTAGACACCAGCATACAAACAAGTTTTCACTAAAATTAAATGAACCTAGTGGTATTCTTTGAACTAAAAGGGGCCAAGTCAAGAGAAAAAGTAGAGGGAACAAAAAAAAAATTGGGGTTAAAAGTTTGGGGTTCTTATTGGCCAGCCCTATTTTATCCCCGCATGCCCGTCCAGTTTCATCCCGCGTCGCACTCTTTCCGCATAAGCCCTATTTTAAGTGATCTGTCCAAATTACCCCCGCTTTCATCTTCACCTTCTCAAATCCTTCGTCGTACAACATGGAACGAAGTAGAGAATCCCTAGAATCCTTTCGTCGCTAGAGTTCAGATCTTCTGCCGCTGTACAGCGTGGTCCCTGGAGTTCGCCTCACTTCAAAGGAAAGTTTTTCTTCGTTGCGGGCGTCCGCGTCTTATCAAGATGATTCTTGAGAAGCCTTTTTGTCACCGGAAGGATCCCAGTGTGGCCCTCACACGCCACCTGAAGAGCTGCTTTTCAAAACTGCCGAAACGAAAACCTGATTCAAGACTCAAATTGATACATGAGTCTTGTGCATCTTGACGATATGAATAGATTGGTATCGGACCCGTAAAAAAAATGGAGCTGTGTAGCCACCACACAGATAATTCAACGTTAGTATGTGAAACTAACGTGAAAGACGAAGAAGAAGAAAAAACAGAGTTGCGTTGCAGAAAAGGAAAAAGAAAGAAGATGATGGCCCCTCTTTCTCTCTCTTACCATCTCTGTGTATTTTATCACTAAATCTTCTTTTTATGAGAAATAGTGATAAGAACTTATTTTAATCTATTATGGGTAGATGATGGCCTTTTTTTTTTTTTTGGTGGTGTGAATTCTTGGATTTTTGCTAAAGGCATTCAGTTGTAGACAAATAATACAATTGGGCCTGACTTGTTGGATCATCAAACTCCTCATGTTAGGCTTACTAACAGCCATATTTCGGCCCAACGCCACTCCCGGGAACCAGGATGCAAGGAGATAGATATGATTGTGACTCATGAATCCAGTCAAAAAGACTACAACCGAAGTCTGTAGTTGATCCTGATTGTATATATACGCGCTCACTGGCAATGGCGAAATGACCAAAGAAGAGCGTGTGAAATGTTGTGCCTCTGGGTTAATCGCACACGTAATATCTATTTGGAAAAACTCTAAGACATTCCTTCCAAGATATATGGGCATGGCGCAAGCAAACCGGACTCAGAGTAGCGTATACAGGAGGGCACTTGTGAGTTGGAGATTCTCAAATAATGTTCAATATTTGCAACTAACCGTTCCCAACAAGGACGCCGTGTGTACCCAAAAAAAAAAAAGAACACCGACCAAAAAAGAAAAAAACCATTCCAACAAGGACAATGAGAAAGCTTTCGAGTTTGTCAGGGTCATCAAGGCGGCGTTTATACGAGATTTGTTGTGTACAGATTATATTACCTTTGAGGCCAAGCAAGGAGACCAACCTGTCGAGACATTCCAAGCTACTGTGTTTAGTGGAAGTACACGAGACCAAGAGAGATTTTAAGCGATAAAAGATATGTATACCGACCAAATAGGACCGAAATCGTACCGACGGTGTCGGCTGGCCGTCTCCGGCCACCGGACGGCCGATTCGAGCCGTCCAAAAATTCTAAAAAAAAAAAACCGAGGGGCCCTACGCGAGAATCAGCGGCATCCGAGGTATGTAAGGCGCTTGATCGGAGCGCCCTTTCAAAAGGTTCTGTTCTTTTCTTTCTGACTCGATGACTTCTTCATCTTCTTCTTCCCCTCACCTCAAAAACTCGATTCTATATCTTCTTCTTCACGAACCGAGACAGCTGGTATTAGGATTATTAGTCTTCCAAAAGAAAGGAAGATGGGGTATTCTTAGCCTTACTGACGAGACGAGGAGATTCATCTTCTTCTGAACGTTATTGTATACACAAAAAATGGGTGCTTCGATCAAGCGCCCTACACATCTCGGATGCCATTAATTCTCGCGTAGGGCCTCTTGGTTTTTTTTTAAGAATTTTTGGACGGCTCGGATCGGCCGTCCGGTGGCCGGAGACGGCCGGCCGGCGCCGTCGGTACGATTTCGGTCCTCCTTTTTTCTGTACGTATAGCATTACTCGATTTTAAGTCATGTTGGATCAAACCATACTCCTAACTCAGTCGTTTGTTTTCACACTTATCAATGCTGCGAGTGTTTGAATAGAGCATGCTTGCTTCTCAAGGCTACCTGTTGTTAGGAGCCCATTCTGTGGCGCCTCTTCAGGTGTTTTAGCCTGTTTGGTTGACGATTCCATTAAAGATAACGACCAACGATAATCATTCAGGGAAAACATATGACCAACAAACAATCAGGTTCGACTCCTAAGAGCTAGGAGTATTACGTGGCAATTTTTCTCGAGAAGCTGACATTTAACAGTTTATACTCATGCATTTATAACCATTGACAAAGTTGAAACTCTTTTCGGCTCAAACTTCGTCTCAGTTTAGCTGAGGGAAGCAGCAGTTGCAAAGCATAATCCACCAAGAACGGATTTCCTCCAACTCCAGATACTAGTAATATATTAGCAAGAAGACATCCGCTTTTCTACTGAATACATACACACACATATTTTGTGAAGCATTACAAATAGACAGCTCAAACTCGATATAAAAGCTGTACACAGATATCTAAGAATGTAAAACTAAAGAAAATGGGAAAAAAACGAACCCGTGCTAAGAAAACACTACTTCTGAGGTTAAAAAACTCATCTAGGATTGCCTTTTTCCTTCACAATGGCATCAATTTGAATATCATCTAGAACCATCGAATGACAAACCCCCCAAAGAGGTGCTCAACCTGAAAGCAAGAAACACCAAATAGATGGCTGTAAGCCCAACTCCCAGCAACTTGGTAGGGCGCATGTCCTTCAGTGGTAACACGAACAGTGACCAAACAAGCCCTAACATGAGAAACCCTATTGTGAAGTACAAGCTCTTATCCTGCGGAACTATGTAAGGTGCTGGTTTCTTTGACCAGGCCCCAATCAGCACCGAGATTCCCAGACCAACAAGTGTGTTGAACATAGGCCCTGCATAGCATCCAGACATGGCAATCTGCACACCGTCTCCACCATTCATCGCCAAAGCAAGATTCGACGCCAAATCACCCATGGAGTTTCCCCATGCCAACACTGTTAAACCAAGGATCGACGGCTTGATTCTAAATATCACACCAAATGTGACGAGTAGAGCAACAAGCTCATTTGCCACCATGTAGAACCAAACGATACTCATGAAAAAACCGCCGCAAACCCATGGGAATAAGAACTTTTGAGGTGGCTGATCGAATCTAGTGTATATAGTCGCAATAACACCTAGTATACCACCAATTAAAGCGCCAATAAGATAAACAATCCACCCACTTTCCACATCATCCTCTGTGTTCCAGAGGAATGCCAAAAGCATGGGTGCAAAAGAGACACTGGCCACAGCATACCCTTTTGACCACCGTTCCTCCTCAATTACAGGTATTGTCAAGCGTCTTGGAAGCGTCAAGGGGATTTCAAGCATTGCACATAATGTGGAACAAGAAAAGGATGATTGGTCATTCCCCTGCTCCTCTTCGTTCCAACCCCAAGGAGTGTTTGGGCTATCTTCAACATGAGCAGCCTTCACAGTCTCATTTGAATAGATTGCCACATTTGCAGCCCACATCCAAGGAGGCAGCCTAGTTTGTAATGAGGGCACATCATTCTCAGCACCAAACTCGAGTAGGGAGACGGACATAGACCCATCCTCTTCATTTCCATCAGAAAGTCTACATGCTTTTTTATCAGGAAGCAAAGGTGTAACCGAATTGATTCCCAGTTTATTCACATATTTTCGCAACATCTCATTTGCAGCAATAGAAATGACATAAACCAGGTAAATTGAAAAATATGCAATAGCACCACCGACACTCACCTCGCCAACGACCAAAATGACGACGAGGGACACTAGAGTGAAGAGTAGGAAACAAACATCTCTGATAAAGCACCCCTTATTGATCTGAACCCTCTGCTTTGCCACACACAGGGAAACCGTGCCAACAACGATACAAGTAACAAACAAAGCTCCACCCAACACAGAATTGAGACCCACTTCCCCCACATCCGTGCCCATGAAAGCTGCGATGCTAGCAAACACATCCGGTGCTCCATTCCCAAGTGGAAGCAAAGTAACTCCTGCCACTGTAGGGGGTAACTTCAGGAGATTCGAAAGCTTCTCAAGAGAGCAACAGAAGTAGTCCGCTGCAGTATTACCCAGTAGGTAAAATAGAGCAGCCAACCAAATGGCCAGCACAATATACGCAATAGCACTGTGATGCTCACAGTCACAGTAAAAGAAGCCAATGTAATTGAAGAAACCCTCCGAGGCACATTTGGGATTGGCAATCAAGTACTCACATTCGCTATTGTACCCTTTATGTTTATACATTTCCGTGCAAAGCGTTGGGTTTCTCATACTATTCAAATCGTTCTGCATCAACCCATCATTTTTATCACCGAAATTCGATGAATTAACACTAACTTCAGCAGTTCGCCTATGGATAACCTCAAACCCATCAAGTTCATTGTGCATACCACCTCTTGAACCCAATTTAAACCTCCCAAGAAAAGGGCTTTCCATAATACTTTCCTCCTGTAAGAAGATGAAGAGGAACAGTACAACCGCACAAATTCCATTGAAAACCCCTCGAAAACGCAAGTGCCTTGGACGATAAAAGCCCTTCGAATTTTCCATTTCTAACCGAACTCACCAACCCTTGGCCCAAAAACTTTACCTTTTTTTTTCCTTTTGGCAGAAAAATAATCAAAAAGCCTTCAAACACTGAGAATTCAAAACCTGGTAGGCTTTTGGATCGGACAATTGGGGATCACAATGAAAACTAACCTACCCCGTTTAGAAAATCAAGAGATGAGCACATATGGCGGTAAATTTAGGGGGATGATGAGAGAAGAATCAATTGACAATTACAATTAGCAGAGTTGTAGGTGAAAGTAACGAGGGAAACAAGAGAAAGAAGAAGAAAACCAGCTTCTGGGTAGTTTCTTGAGATAATTGTACCCACTTAACTTAACCAAAAAAATACCCAACAAAAAAGGGTCGTAAACAAATCTACTGGGATAATGAGACGGGAGACAAATAGGGACGTACAAATAAAACCAGGATTCTTTGTAACAGATTGTGCGAAGAAGACAGAGAGAGAACAAGGAAAGCAGCTTCTGGGTTGCTTCTTGTTGTTCCCGATTATACGCTTTCGTTGTTTATTTTGAGGGAAAAACGAATCGACCATGGAATTCGTTCGTACAGGTGCGAGAAAGTTGGAGGAATGGTGACGGTGTTAAGATGCCTCAACTGTACGCGTACTAGGACGAGTGAGCTTTTTGGGCCGACGTTCACTGAAATCTGGACACGACAAATGTTTTGGTTCCTTTCGTTCCGTGTGCTGTGACTCAAATGTTGGATCTCTGTGGGGGATGGGGCCACGAAGTGAGGAGTTTGGCTATCTTTTGTCTGAAATTGTCACCAAACAAAACAAAAATAATACTGTAAATAGTAAGTAGTAATTAGGAGTTGCTATTTTCCTTTAATTAATCTTTGATAGGCCTGTCCGTCCCGTTAAAGTTATTATTTTTTAAGTATTTATTTTTCGTTTTACGAGACAAATCATACTCTCATATATTTTTTTTAAAAATACTTATTTTTCTTAACAGAATGGGACCTTAGTTTCACTCGATTTTTCCTAAAAAGTGTATTTATAGCTTAAGAACTTTAGACAAGTTATTTTGCCTAACTAAATTTTTAGTTAATACATGTGGGGAGAATAATTTGTCTCAAAATCCGTTCGTGTTTTTTTGGTCGATCGATAGAAGAGATAATTTTTATCAATTGTGAGAGTTAACGAGACAATTAAACCCAACAACTCTACTAATATAAGAAATAAGCCCATTATATAATAAAAACAAAGAAAGAAAGGAAAAGCCCTATAAGGGAAGAAAACTCACACGCATATGGAGAGACTCAAACTCCTAGCCTTCTAGTGAGATGTAAGAGTTCTGACCAACTGAGCTAACCCAGTTGATTCGAATCCATCCGTTTAAACAATAGGAAAATCCGGTTGAAAAGCTATTAAGTATTGTATTCTTCTAGATTTGATTTGTCACAAAAACATAAAGTATAATAAATGTTCTAAACATTTTTTTGCGTCTTTGGTGGTTCTTTCATAATCGTAATGTGTCACTTTTACGAACGAAATTAATAAGATTGCGCGTGTAGTTTCAGCATCCGGGGTTGGTGCTGTGCAGTAGCTGCACAACACCACGCTGCACGATGCACTTCCTACACATCATCCGAGTCCGTCTGTTCGGCAATCCAATAGTTCCAATGAATAACTTAGATGCAACACGAGTGGAGATGAGATTTGAACCACTGAATTGCCGAACGAACAGCATCCGAGCCGCACAGCATGGTGCCGTGCAGCAGCTGCCGATCAAGTGAATTGTTGTTTCTGGGAGCAACGGATTTCACTCGCGACTATAGGACCGTCCCTCCCGTCGGTGTCATTTTTTATTTCGTGGATATGCTGACTGCTGTCAACTTATGACTTTCATCATCTCAAAATTAATCTGTTTTCCGCGTTAAAAAAAATAATAATAATCTGTTTTAATATCATATATATCTCTTCTTGGGTTATGAGATAGAGGTAATTGAAAAACATGATGATAATTTGATTTTTGGTAAACTTTATTCTACTAATTTCTAACTTATTTTTAACATATAAAAAAAGATTGCGTGAGTTTGACATTTTCACAAGCAAATTAATGTGCAATGGAGCTCCCACTCCATTCGGGGGAAAAAAAATATGAAGCTCCCCACTTGGAAAGATCACTGCATGCTCCTTGCCGGAGGAGCATGGGAGTGAGGGCATGACGAAACCCGCGACGTGGTAACGGAACACTATTTTCTCTCGACCGGGTTAATTATGTAACGATCCGGATTTTTGACCCAATTTTTTTTTTATGTTATTAAAAATTATTTTCCTAATACAATTGTTATTATTATTATTATTATTTTTAAGATACAATTATGCATGCATACTTTTATTTTTCCTACAATACATGCATGCTTACAACTCTCCTATATCTCCCTCTCCTACTCAATCTCTATCCCCTCCGTAACCCTTAAACCGAGCCCAATTCGTCCGTTTACAAACCCAATTCGATTAGGACTCGATCTAATCTTTCTACACCAAAATTCTTTTATAAATACATTACTACTCCGACCCTAGGGCACGTACCATACTCACCACCTTCCACAGAGTCAGAAAAGAGAGAAAAATCAGAGAGAACCAAACCCCAATCCATAGAATTTTAGAGAGAGAAAGAAAGAGAGAGAAAAGTGGGTTTTGTAGTTCCGTTCCTCCGAGACTCAAATTGATCGATTGAATTACTTCCTACGACTCCTAGCATCACCAATCAACAACCAATTCGGCCCCAAGGTCCCCCGATCGACGAAACCGAAAGTTGTCTTCCCCAAACGTTCAAGTTCGATCGAAAACCAATTCCACCCAATTCGAGGTATTATAATTCAATCCGAAACCTCCTCTAAGTATATTTGATGTTTATAGACATAACCCAATAGGCCCCGTAGTCCCATGCATCGAAAAAGTACCAAAAAAATCAAAAAAACCGAACCCAGCCGCGACCTTGCGGCCGCGACCTTCGGGGATCCCAGCCGCATGAACCAGCAAAACAGAGTTCGCGGCCGCGAACTCTGTTATTTCCAGCCGCGCGTGATTTTTTTTGTTGGTTTCGAATTGATTTTGCGACCCTTTAAAAATAGATTTTGACTTCGAATTTTTTATCCTAGGTTCCTAACATTCTAAAGTTCATAACTTGTTAATTTCAGATTTTTTTATTTAATCTACTATTTATTTAATTTTTATTCGTAATCATGAGATCGTTTGTAAACTAAAATTCGTTACGACCTTTTAAATTATTCTATAAATCCCCAAACTATTTTTCTTACATCCCTAACTTCTTAAAGATCATAAGTTGTTGATTTCATAACTTTTTGATGTCATTTGTTATTTATTTTATTTTTAATTAAAGTTATAAACGAAAATTAATAACGACCTTATAAAAAATATTTTTAATATCGAAAATATTTTTCTTAGACTCTTGACAGTTCAAAGGTGATATGTTGTTCAAATAAAATTTTATTTATTTAATTAACTATTTATTATTATTTAAGTATTGTTTCTTAATAATAATACCGTAAAATATTATAAAGAAGGTTTAAAATTCCAAATAATTTTATTTATACTTTTTACAGCCCCATAATGTTATTTTGTAAATATAAAAATATTATCAAATATTTAATCATTTATTGTCTATTTAATCTTGTTTTGCCTATTAACTTGAATCTTTTATTCAAAATAAATCCGTGAGCGTTCAAACCCAACTTTTAGCACTCAAACTTATTATAGGGGACTGTTAGGACCTTTATTAAGATTACGATAATTATTCTAATATTTTTAACTAATTAATGTATTTAATTAGTGTTTAATTAACTTAATTACCTTAAGTAATTAATAAAAGTCTAGAAAATTATTTTTAAATCTTAATTAAATAATTCTTACATTCTTAATGACTTTGTAACCATACAAGATTAAGGGCAACGGCCCAGTCATAAAAAGTTATGTGATTGCATTACCTAATGTTTGTTTTGATCTGTTTGTTATTCGTTTTAATTATTACTAAGAATGATATTGTGTTGATACTGGATTTGAATGTTAGATTGGACCCTAGGGACATGGGGTGGTATGCGAAATAGAAATCACATAGACGATGCTAAGTAATGGATAAATTGTGAAGTTTCTTTCTGTTTAGAGGTTGCCTGCAGGCGTGATGTTGAGATATGATGAGATTGTGATGAGAATTGAAACTGGCCAGTGATGTCGGTGATGATATAAAACTTGGCAAAGTAAGCCCAATGATGTTTTGATAAAACCTGGCAAAGTAAGCCCGGTGATGTTTTGATAAAACCTGGCGGGTAGTCAAGTGATGTTTTATGTTGATAAAACCTGGCGGTGGTCGATGGCGGTTTATGTTGATAAAACCTGGCGGTAGTCCATAGATGTTTTCGGTTGATAAAACTTGGCGTTGGTCCAGTGTCTATTGATAAAACCTGGCGGTGGTCCAATTGATATCTTGTGATGTTAAAACGTGGCGAGTCCAATGATATTTTGTGACGATAAAACCTGGCGGATGGTTCAGTGATGTTTTGTGAAGATAAAACCTGGCGGTGGTCCAGGTGACGTTTTATGTTGATAAAACTGGCGAGTGTTCCAGAGATATTTTGTGACGATAAAAACTGGCGTGTGTCGAGTGATGTTTTGTGGTGGTAGACCGGCGTGTATCCAGTGGTGAGATGATAAATTGGCGTGTGTCAAGTGATGATTGTGATGTGGTATATAAGATAGGCGAACCCTAGTTGTGATTCGGGCATGATAAGCTATCCCCTTTTGTTGTAGTATTATAACTTAGGTTATCTACGACAACAAAGGGAATGATCTCATGTGACCGAGCATGGCTAGCGGTTGGGGAGAAAGGATCTCGTAGGAAGATTTTGGATCACACGTGCTAATGGATAGTAATGAACTGGTTGGCGTGAAAAATCTCTATTTTACTTATTCGCATCATGATTATCCTGTTTTACTTGCTAGCTGTAATTGTAAGAGGGTGGTTGGGTTTGATTATTCTCTTGGGTGATTTATCACTCACGAATACGTTAAATATTCCGGCAAATCGATTGCTTCACGATCAAGAGGGCGCAGGATTCAATAGAGGAGATTCAACGATGATGCAGTTCGACACGAAAAGAATATCAGTAACGAAGATCGAGGATGCTTAGGATTTGTATCAAGTCTAGAGTCAGCTCTGAAGTTAATATATTTTGAATCAGTAGATTCCCTTGAGATTGTAATAACTAAATCTTTATTTTGGAAAATTATGTTTATTTAGCAAAATTTTCTTAAGAAATCATTTTTTTTTACTCCCGAAAAGTCGGGGCGTTACAAATTATGGCTAAAGTCTGAACGTTTTAGGTCGGTTATATTTTTCAGTGATCAGGGAGTCGCTACGCTAGTTCAATCTAACTTACCCCTTTTTTTGGAGCAGCTAAATTAACATAGTATTTATTCTAAGTTCCGCAATTATTCTACAATCACACTTATTTACACACCCACACTTACAAAGTGTGCTAGCTTCACACTGGATGCGCGTAATATGTGTAGTGCCCACGTACTTATGACTTATGAGTGTTGGTGTGTAATAGATTTGTAAGTAAATGTGATTGTAGCATATTTGTCAAGTTCCGATTGGTTGGTAAAGAATGAACAAATGAGTTAACCACCACTTAGTTAGCAATCGACCTGTGCATGAACACGTCATTATAGCAATTAATACTTCTACTATCAAGATGATAATATGACGAAGATAAGAACAGTGAAGGTTCATGTATGTAAGTTGAGACGGCAAATGAGCGGATTGAAATGTGTCCCTAATTTCTTCAGTATTAGAGCATCTCCAATCGGAGAAAGGGCCGGCTCAAGGTTTTTGGATGCTCAAAGCTAAATTGTAAGGTGGTACTCTGCGTATTTTTAGAATTAGACAACAATGTTAGAAATATTTCTTTTTATAACTACTTTAGACTTTATAACGTATGTTAACTGCTTTGTCACCAGTGACCAAAATGGTTGGCTTGAATTCTACTTGACTTGTTTTTAAAACCTGACAGTTACAATAACATTATTTTCAGAGAAAAAACATTTCAAAAGACATAAGCTACCTAGAAGATTCAAACTCAAACATTCCATGAGGACTAAAATCAACTTATCGCTGAGTTAGCAAAGACATTTGTGTTATAATACGAACAAATAATATGTATACTAATTTACAAATAATATTGGAGTGCCCCTAAAATTTAATTTTTTTTGGATTCCCATGGGCCTTGTGCCTGGGCCGGCCTTGATCGGAGATGTCAAATTTGAGGTGGACAAGTTAACAGACACTTTTGACATTGACTCACAATTCAACCAATCTGACTTCACTCATACCAAAGTTGACGTGACTTTGACAGATACCTCTAATTGTCCGCCAATTTTAAAAATATGTTTGGATTGATATTTGAATTTTTTTTAAAAAATAGTAGGAGTAATAAGTAGAGAGAGATAGAGAGAGAAATGTTAGAAGTAGGGTGAAAAATTCTCTCTGAGTCATAAAGAGAACACAATTACAATTGGAAGTTCTAAAACTTTCTGTTGAAGTTCAAACAGGGAGAGTCCGTTTGAGTTTTTGACATAAAGGTCGGAGTGAGAAAGCTTGGTGTCAAATTGAAAATGTCAAAAAAACCACGTAAGTTTTCAAAAAAAAATTGACATCTCCAATTTGAAATTATGTGTTGGAGATCTCTTAGAAGGTTACTACTGCAGCGTTTTTCTACAAAATGAAATTTTCCCCTGTTTTTTTCCCCCTTGATATTTTCAAGTGGCATTTAGAAACAAGTCCGTTCCAGTGGTTTACAGAGAGAGGGCCTTACCTGGTATGCCTGACGTGCTGCCTCGGCTGTCGGTTAAAAAAAAAAAAAAAAAACTACTTAAAATATTGCAAAAATCAAGTTTCTGGGACCCACTTTACACTCGAGATTCAATCCAACGGCTAAAGTGGACTGAATCCTACGGTGGAAAACTAGCCACCCCGCTTGATGATTTTCTGAGCATCAATGCCGACGAAGCCCAAAAGGAATCTGTACACGTATTTCGGTGAAGGTGGTCCCCACATGCTTTTTTGCTGATGTCGGCGAGCGGTTGTTCGCTGTTTTTGCTGAGTTGCATTCCAGCCCGTGCCCATTTTTAACCCATTTAAATTCATATTCCTTCTGTTTCTAAATAAGTGTCTTACACGTAAACATAAACCTTTAAAAAATGTATTTGTTTGGTGAAAAAAATCAATTTTTTTTACAAATCAATAGATAGTAATGGGTTCTATTAGATTGTGAAAAATAATTAGATTTTTTAACGACAAACATGCATCTTTTATAAGACTTAATTTTGCGCGCCAGACACTTATTTAGGGACAAAGAAAATATAAATATGAGTTGATATGAGTATCAACCCATTATAATTATAATATATAATATAGCCGGATTGAATTGGGTTCAAAGTGGAAAGATACAAACGAATTATAAAATATGGATTGAGATTGACATCTCTACATGTACTTTCCTTTTGAAAAATTTTTTTTTCCAAAAAGGATAGAAATTTTCTACCTTCTTTTAAAAACTCAGGTGTATGCATCAACAGCACAATTTCACCCAGATGGAACCCAATTAAATTCGAAACAAAATTTTTTATGATCTGAGTCTAAAAGAGTTGATAATATCTAAAAAGTTTCAAAATCTTAAAAAAAGCAAATCTACTCTTTAAAGATCTTAGGAAAAACAAAACCTTTACTCTCAAGCTTTGATCACCAAGTCAATCTTTTCGGATTGTATTTCATGAAACGACATACGCATAAATCAGGCTGATCATAATTCCAAGTAAGAGTTAAGAGCATTAGATTTAACAAAGATGCCTTGATGCCACTCACCCTTGCATCATTTTCTTCAAGAAATGGGCTTCAATACCGCTTTTTAGACTGCTCAATTCGTGTAATCTTAATCTTATGTATCTGAGTGCGCAGATTAATTGATATATTCTTGCCGGATTGATAAGAATTTTTCATAAACAAACAGTTAAACATGATCAAATTAATTATCGAGATGGACAATCGAAATGCGATTGCTTTTTGAGAGAATCTAAATCCTTTCATTTCTCCAAGCCTTGCACACGATAGAATTTACAAGCTTCCAAATCAAACCCAAATTACAAAGAAAAAGCATCTCCAATCCTTTGACAATCAACCAAGTAAGCAAACCCATAAGCCAAATTCTTCAAGCTAGCCTCATGCAACTCCACCTCTGACGTCGCCGTCGCATCCGTCGAGAAGAACACCCGGAACCCCCTCACGAAAGCCTCACGCGCCGTCGTCTCGCAACACAGATTAGTCATCACCCCCGTCACGATCACCTCCTCCACACCCAACTCCCTCAGCCGCTCCTCCAGCCGCGTTCCCGTGAACGCGCCGTACGTGCTCTTCTCCACCACCGCGTCGTTGGGTTTCCGATCAAGTTCCGGAATCAGCTCCGCCTCCGGTGTGCCGTCGATGACGAGGTCGTCGTTCCACCACTCGCCCAGCATGCCGTGGTCGGCGGCGGACTTGTGGCAGTGGCGCGTGAAGATTATGGGGATGGAGGCCCGTCGGCAGAGGTCGATGGTGGTGTTGATGGATGGGATGATGGGGTTTACCATCGAAGAGAAGTAGTTCTGGGCATCGATGACTAACAGAATCGAGGTTTTGGGATTTGGGTTTCGCGTTCTGATCTCGAATTTCTTGTAAGAAGAAGATGGTTCAGATTTCGTGGCCATTGATTGTATGCAGAGCAAAAATGGCAAGGATTTTGGCAAGGGGAATTAAGAGGCCGGCCTTTTTTTCTTGGTTCGGATTTTAAATAGTTTGGACGGAAATTAATTTTCTTTTCTTCAGTCCTTTTTCTTGACTTTTTATGTAATTTTACTATTTTATCCATTCTTTTTAACTTTTTGTGTACATGTCTATTTTTAATAAAATTTATATTTTTAGAATCAATTCCTGACCCATATTATTTCGGACAAAAATACCCTTGGCTATGTGGGATACGAAGAATCGCTAATTTCATAATCGCCATGAGAATCGCCAATTCTCATAGAAAACTAGATATGTGACCCATATTATTTTGGATACAAATACCCTTGGCTATGTGGGTTATGAGAACTGCTAATTCTCATAGTCAGTTTTATAAGAACCATTCAATTCTCATAGAAAACTGGTTATGTGACCCATAGTATTTCGGACACAAATATCCTTGGTGATGTGGGCTATGAGAACTGCCAATTCTCATAGTCAGTTCTATGAGAACCATTCAATTCTCATAGAAAACTGGTTATATGAACTGAGTTATGAGAGCTGCCTATGTGAACTGCTAATTCTCATAATCAATTCTAATGGTAAGTTTTATGATAATTGACTATGAGAACTGACTATTCTTATAGAAAACTGGCTATGAGAATGGGACTATGTAAACTGAAAAATAAACAGTTCACATAGTATCACCACACACTAAAATACACAATTCTCATAGAAAATAAATAGTTCTCATAGAAAATACATGGTCCAATAGATAGTCCTCGCGGACCATACAAAATTTTCATTGAAAAATGCACAGTTCTCATACAAAAATATTCAGTTCTGAGAAAATTGGCTATGTGACCCATATTTATTTCGGACAAAAATACCGTTGCCTATATAGGCTATGAGAACTGCCAATTTTCATTGTCAGTTCTATGAGAACCGCTCAATTCTCATAGAAAATTGGCTATGTGAACTGAGTTATGAGAGCTGGTTATGTGAATTGCCAATTCTCATAATCAATTCTAATAGTAAGTTTTATGAGAATTGACTATGAGAACTGACTATTATCATAGAGAGCTGACTATGAGAATGAGGCTATGTGAATTGAAATAAACAGTTCACATAGGCTCACCACACACTAAAATGCACAGTTGTCATAAAAAATACACGATCCAATAGATAGTCCTCATGGTCCATACAAAATCCTCATTGAAAAATATACAGTTCTAATAGACAGTTTTCATGGACAATACACAGTTCTCATAAAAAAATACGCAGTTCTCATAAAAAATACACAGTTCTCATAGACAGTCCTCATGAACAACACACAGTTCTCATAGAAAAATACACAATTCTCATAGAAAATACACATACGAACAAAAATTGAACAAAAATAAAAAGATAATCAAAATCAAATATAGTTATAAATGTTCTCACCGCTATGTCTTAAAAAAGTAATATTTCACATAGGAAATAAATTAATTTAGAATGGAATTTTTAACTGTGAAGTCTCATAGTCAGTTCTATGAGAACTGCTCAGTATTCATAGAGAATTGGCTATGTAAACTGATTTATGAGAATTGAGAACTCGCTATGTGAACTGTTAATTCTCATAGTCAGTTTTATGAGAACTGTTAGTTTTCATAGTCAATTCTATGAAAATTGACTGTTCTCATAGAAAACTAGCTATGTGAACTAGTTCTCATAGACAATTTTTATAAAAAAATACATCGTTCTCATAGAAAATACACAGTTCGCATATAAAATACACACACGAACAGAAATTAAAAAAACAATTTACATGCACAATTTCGAGATTTCCTTTTCAATTTGTGTTTTGTTCTTTGCGAAGACTGAGCCTATTGGACAACTGACTTATCTAGGACGAAGAAATGACCGTGAATCCAATACTCTCTGTTTGGAACCACCTCAACTCGAAATCCTTAGCTCACATGACCTCAGGTTGCACTAGGAGCAGCAACAATGGATCAAGTCTCGTTTCCTCACCGAAGAGCCCCTTATACGAAATCCAGGGGTTTTACCATCAAAGATGTTGCGCTGTGTACGACGACAACGGCGGTGAGTGGCGGATATAAAGAGGAAGGAGCCCGAGGTCGGCGACATGGCTTTCGGCGTTGACGTGTTCCGCTTCATTGTGCAGCCAGAGATCGTCATCGCCGCTGAGGCTGCGGCAGATTCAGATCTTGACTCGGGGAGATCTAGTTGGCGATCATGGTCTCACTGACCTCCGCCGGAGAGGTGGCGGAGGAGGATCGGGTGTGGTGGTGGCGACGCGACATTCTCGGATAAGAGACGACGGCGACGCGGTGGTCGGAGCTGCTCAATCGGTGGAGGGATAGAGAGAGGTGTAGGTCTGTCAAAATTTTTGTCGTGCTCAATCGGTGGAATTCGAAATTGCCGTCGTTCTCATCGTGGTTGCTGGATTTATTAGTTGAGGCACAATATCAAATCTAATTGAAAGCAATCGCCGTCGCCGACGATGATGGTGGTAGTTGTAGATGCGACTGGGTTTGAGCAGTGCGATCTAATGGATTTGATCGGGGTTGGGTAAAGGAACAGAAGCATCAAATTAGGGGAGAGAGAGAGAGAGATAGACTGAAGAGGTTTATCGTCTTCAGAGAGAGAGAGAGAGAGTGGAGGAATGGCAAGATGGAGTTGGTGATGCAGAATAAAAAGGGCAAAACAGTCATGAAATAACATATCCGAGCCTATCAGGTTTGGAAATAATATTTAGGGTTGAGATCAAACCGAACCTAAAAATCAAGACCGGCCTCTAATTTACTATTTTGGTAATTGATGACTAATAAGTCCCCTCCAGTCCGGCCCAAGCCCAATTTGGTTGTGGTGCGTTTCCGAGTTCACAACAATGATCATAATGATCATAATTATTTGGAAAGCTCATCAAGTTCTTCAAATAAGACAAAGTTCAAATTTTGTTGATATCGGTCAATGATTAAACGGAACATGTTTATTTTGCAAAAAATTGGGTCCCATTTCAAAATAAATGCAATCTGATTAATGAATAATCGGCATTATCAACCGAATTTGAATTTTCATGCTTGAAGAATTTGATGAGTTTGTTTTGATTTGAACCGTCGGTTGCAACCAAAAAATTGTTATAGACAAGTGTATTGAACACATCATTATACTTTGCAATTAAAAATCAAAGATGACGAGCTGAGATTAGCAAGGTTCCTGAATCTATACACTTCCACATTTCATTGAATGCCCTCGTTTTACCGATGGAACTGGATTCTCTCTGCTTTATAAAATGGAATGGACTCGAGTTTCCATGAAGTTTTCGGACTATTTGGTTTGGGAAGAGCAAAAAGTCGCATTTCGATGGTTTTTTTTTCCCACTTCTGATCATTTTACATCAAATATGAAGTATAGAGTACAAATTCGGGACACTAAATCAATTGTGAGAATCCACAGGACAACTGAGCCCAACAACTCAACCAATTAAGAAAGGGGAAAAATAAGCCCACTATAAAATAGAAACAAAGAAAGAAAAGATCTCCAAAGGAAGAACATCCAAAAGCAGTTGATAATACTCAAAACTCCTGACCTTCTAATGAGATGCAAGCGTTCTGGCCAACTGAGAGCCCTAGTTGGTTTGCTTGTTAAGGTAAATAAAGTTTCCATTAATTCAACCATCAGTGCCTAGCATTGCTAAATTCAAAGTGAACACAAGAACTCGATTTCAAGATATTGTATTATGATTCATGACATTCTGTTCTGTTATAGTATGAATTATTTATTTTAATTTGAAGTGAAAACGTAAAAATGATTTTAGTGTATTTATAAGATTGGCCCTTGAACTTGACCAAATGAGTGAAACACCTCAAGCACTTAATAATTTTATCTCAATCTTGTGTTGATTGGAGTGCCTCAAATGATAAATCTATTCCTTAACCCCTTTGGCAATAAATAACAAATACAAGTCTGACTAAATCTGAAATTTGAGATCAGTTGTTTCACCATAGATGATAAGTAACATTGTCTTCAGTGTTTAGATAAGGTTGTTGGGAAATGGGAAATTCACTGTTTCTATATACATGTTGTATGTTATACCTTTAGTTTCCAGAGTGATAACTAGTCACGACATGACATGACCATGTTATATTGTCATAATCGTGTTTGATTGTTATTGGTATAACATGACGCATGATGCTTGAGATAACTAATCGTATAACAGAGAAACCATTATCTATTTTCAGAGAAACCATTATCTTCAGGGTACTCATGATGCTTGAGTATTAGTTATTCTTCCTTCTTGGACCTAATGGAGCTGGAAAAACTACTACAATAAGTTGTTTGACTGGCTCCTAGTGACAGGTTGGGATGGTAGTAGTTTAATTTTGTCTTTTTTTCCCCTTATGTTCTTCAAGTTGAAGTATATTGGAAATAACATATTGGAACCCAACTATTGATCGTAAAGTATCTTAATTGTTAACAGCTCTAATTTATGGACAATCTGTCAGACGTTTTGTGGGAATGTCAAATATCCGAAAATTTATAAGAATTTGTCCCTAGGTAATTCTTTGCCTCTTGGTTTAGGCAAATTTTACATGTCATATAATTCAGTCCTATTCGAGTATTAAATTTATGAGTGCAACTACACTGTTTACATAGGTGTGAAGCTAAATAGTGAATATACTCTCTAATGTGTTTCCTTGTTTTTTGTTCCATTTTTCGTAGTTTGCTATTCTCTAGGATGCATTGTCCAGTGAAGAGCACCTTCATCTTTTTGCTAGTATCAAAGGCATACCCGTTGCTTCAATTGAATCGGTATGTGCCAGTACCAATCTTGGTGTGTCAGTCAATGTTGTATACACAATGTTGAAGAAATAACTCACTTCAATTTATCTGATGTTCCCTGAGATGAATGGTTTTTGCTCATTCGAAGATTGCACAAAAGTCGATCTACCAAGTTAGACTTATTTATGCTGCCACATCCAAAGTTTGTGGCTACATAGCCTACATTGGAGGAATAGAGCGTCGCTTAGTGTTGCGATAGCTCTAATTGGTGACCCAAAGTTGGTCATTTTAGACAAACCGGTATGCACATTCTAAAGATATTTGTTGTTCCTTCATATCCATTTACTTAATCTGGATATGGAGAAAGTTCAACTTTAACATTGTGTAGACAACCGGTATGGATCTAAGAACCCAAAGGCATGTGTGGGAATTCATTGAGAATGCAAAGATTGGGCGAGCAATAATCTTGACGACACTATTCAATCAAAGAAGCTAGCTAATATTTTAAGTGAACAAATTGAAATAGTGGTGAATGGCACACTCCGATGCGCGCATTGGAACTTCGATCCACTTAAAGTCAAAGTTTGAGTGAGGTGTAGGGGTGAGGTGTAGTTATAAAAGTGAGCTTCATGGATTGCCAAATCAAGCCATGAGGCTTTGAAAAACTTCTTGAAGCATGTATATCTCACCAAACTTTGACTTCAAGTGGATTGAAGTTCCAATGCAGCGGGGTGTGCCCTTTGCCATGATTCCAATTCAGTCACTTAAAATATAAGTTTCTTTTATGGAATGTGTTGTCAGGATAATAGCTCGACCTTTCTTTACATCCTCAATGATGTCCCACACATGCCTACGGGTGATTGGATCCATACCTATTGTCTGCACAATGATAAAGTTGAACTTTCTCCATATACAGATTAAGTAAATGAATATTAAGGAACAACAAAAATATTTTTAGAATATGTATACTGATCTGTCCAAAATGACCAACTTTGGGTGACCAATAAGGGCTATCGCAACACTAAATGACGCTTCATTCCTCCTATGTAGCCACAAACTCTGGTTGTGGTAGCATTGATAAGTCTAACTTGGTATATAAACTTTTGTGCAATTTGTAAATGAGCAAAACCATTCATCTCAGGTAACATTTGATAAATTAAAGTGGGTTATTTCAACATTGTGTATGCAACATTGGCAGATACACCAATCTTGGTAATGACACACACCAATTCAATTGAAGCAGCAGGTATACCTTTGATACTTGCAAAATGACGAAGGTGCTCTTCGCCGGACAATGCATCCCAGAGGATATCAAACTATGAAAAAGGAACAAAACAACCAGGAAACACATCAAAGATTGTATTAACCCTTTAGCTTCACACCTATGTAAATAGTAGCTGCACTCATAAATTCAACACTCCAATAGGACAAAATTACATAATATGTGAAATATGTCTAAACCAAAACACAAAGAATCACCAAGGGACATACTCCTATAAATTTTCGAATATTTGATATTCTCACATAGCTTGTGACAAATTGTTCACAAATTAAAGCTGTTAACAATTAAGATACTTTACGATCAATAGTTGGGTTCCAAGATGTTATTTCCAATATATTTCAACTTGAAGAACATAAGGAAAAAAAAGACAAAATTAAACTACTGCCCTCTCTACCCGTCACTCGGAGCTAGTCAAATAACTTATTGTAGTAGTTTTTCTAGCTCCATTAGGTCCAAGAAGGTAGGATAGTCAATCATTGGGAACATTCACCCATAAACCTTGAAGATAATGGTTTCCGTGTCATACGGTTAGTTATCTCAAACATCATGCATCATGTTATACCAATAACAATCAAACGCGATTATGAGAATATAACATGGTCATGTCATGACTAGTTATCACTCTGAAAATTAAAGGTGTAACATACAATGCTTATATAGGAACAATGAATTTCCCCTTTCTCATCAGCCTTATCCAAATAGTACAGACAAAAATGTTATGTACTTCATATCATTTACGATGAACTGACTGATCTCAAATTTTATTTTTAGTTAGACTTCTATTTGTTATTTATTGCCAAAGGGGTTAAGGAATAGATTTATCATTTGAGGTACCCTAATCCATACAAGAATGATTGAAAACTATTAAGTTCTTGAATCACGCTGGTTAGGTACAAGGGCCAATCTTATGAAGACACTAAAATCATTGTTGTGTTTCCATATGAAATTAAAATGCATAATTCATTCATACTATAATAAAAAAGAATGTAATAAATCATATAATAGAATATCTTGAATCGAGTTCTTGTATTAATCTTGAATTTAACAATGCTAGGCTAAGGCACTCATGGTTGAAGCTGAAAGAAACTTATTTACCTTAACAAATGCAACTTCCTGCTCTTCCTAGGAAATGTCTTTGTGAGACCTCGTATTTGAATTGCGACAGTCAAATTAACAAAGCCGGTACCTTCTCTCACTTGCCGTTTGACTGTGTTTTCCTCTTCGAAGACATCCTCATCCTTATCATCTGGTTTTTTTGGTTCTACTTGAGGGACTGAACGCAAGAAAGGAATGGAAGTGTTAAACACAGAAGCGATTGGTCTAGAAGAGCTGAACGAAAAACAAGCTTGCCACCTTCAAATGAAGAAAAATAATACCAGTCATGAAAAGCCAACAAATTAACCTTAATGAATATATATGATACAGTAGTTATTCAAATTCAAGTTTTCAATTACCTTCGACCGTGTTTCCATCATTCCCTGTCCAGTACCCTGGGTTCAAAAGGTAAAAGATTGACTTTCGCACGCCAGATGAGTTTGGCATTATGTTGTCCAAATATATTGCCATGGTAAACCCAAAGGAAGAATGTTGCTATGTACGGATTGGAAAGTTTTGACCTGTCCAAGACATGGAAAAGGGGGGGGGGGGTGTGTTAATGGTGTTGCAATTGAAATATATTGGAGAGAAAAGTACTAAGAGATCAATATCGATGGTATTTTGTGATAAGACTAAATCGGTACACACATACAAGTACACGAAATTTCTCTGAAGTGTCGCTCCAGCTCATCGCACCATTTGCAGTTGCAACGGCAAGTTGCTCCATGGCTTGAGAAAAAATTTCGGCAGGAAGGGTAACCACAGGGATTTGTATATGGCAGGAGACGAACGACAAAAGAGTTGGCTAGCTGCAATGCAAAATCAAGATTTGTTAAAATCACACTATAGCTTGCTATAGCCACACTGAAACATAAAACTATCTTCAAAATATTTCTAAGAGGGAATCTCGTGCCCTTTGTATCGCAAACTTCACCCAAAATGAGAAAGACAAAGTAAGAAAACTTGCCTGAGCCCCAATGGCAAGCAAAAATGTAAAGAAACCCATCTTATTGGCCGATGATGACGTTCCAACTGGGGTTGACACCGTGAAGGCAAAACCTGTCTAGTGTCAGGAAAGAATAATCAGCATACGCAAATGAAAACCATTGTCTAGGGCCTCTAGGCCTAAAGTATGGAGGAGGGGAATTACCATAGTGAGTTGGAACAGAAAGAACGTGAGAAACACAATTCGCAAAGTTGTTGCAGAAGAAAAACAGAAACCGGAATACTCCACAAAGATATATGACAAGGGATGGAAAGAGCAGAAAGGTTGCCTCCCAGGTAAGCCATGACAACCGGCCAGGCGGAATCGTAAAGTCCCATCATAGTCATTGCCTGTGAATCAAAACATGGGTAGTGAAGAAAGATACGAAGGTTACTCATCTTAGGGTCTGTTTGACTTTGAAGAGAAAGATCACAAAAAGTGATACAATGGGACAAGAAAAAAAATTGATTTTCTTGCTTGCATTTGACTAGTAGTCTAATATAAAATGCTTACAGGAAAGTTCTGGAAAAAAAAAATTGATTTACTTTGTACACCACTAAGGCCATGAGAAAGTACATGAATGTATCTTCATTAAACTTACACATAAATCTGTTCAATATTTCCATGAGAACATATAACATTCGTCGTGGTTTTTTGCACGAAACAGATAGACGACTTTTAAAGTTCCAGTAAGTTATAGGGATTTTTCAGTTTCTTACACTTCATGTCATTTTCTTCCTACTAAAAAATGGGAAAAAAGACTTCCTTCCCTCGCTTTCTACATTTCTATCACTTTCTGCGATTCTTTTGCTGATCATACAGGCCCCTTAAGAAACAAACAATAGAACGAAAGCAAAACCTGACGGAGTTTGTGTTCCTTCCCAACGGCTACAGAACTAATTTGGAACACGAATCTGAACCATGCAACTGCAAGCGAAAAGATTTCTGCAATGCTCTGAAAGATCATTTCAACTTCATCGGTGGAATACATATACCACTTTAGGGCGTGGGAATCGTTGGTGATCAAGCACCCGCCCAGCTGAAGTGGGGATCTGAACACACACATATTAAAGTCATGGAATAAGAGGGGCATATTCAAGGGAAGTAATCCAATAGCAGAAATGCTACTACTTGCAATAACCATGACATGACATTGCATTGTATATTAACATACGCTAATACCTCTGATTACAGACCTTGCTATTTCCCGCTTCGCAATGATTTGAAGTGGTAATTGGAATTTCAGTGTGGGATTTTTACCTTTCCATCGCTTGGGAATTTGGGTGCATGGAATTGGTAGAGGACACAGAAAACTTATTTGCCAAATTGTTTTATGAAAATAAATCTCTAAAAGATATTATTATCACTATTGTGATCCGGTTGCCGCTCCAAGCAATGTCAGAGCATGGTTGGTGAATGACGAAATTTTCCTCACATGGAGGTATTGTGGGTGAAAAAACGAGGGCATCAGCGGCTTTACCGCTAGAACCTTTCATATCCTTCATTATGAAGAACAAAAAAGAGCACGAGTATTAAGGGCGAGAATGAATCACTGTGGATGTTTTGCCAGGACAGAATCATGTTCTTCACGTTCCACTGTTGCATTAACAGAGTAAATCCGCTCAGCAACTCCATCCCTCTCTAATTTTGAGAACGCCCTTAGCCCATACATCAAAATGAGATAGAGATGGAGTTGCTGAGTGGGTTTACTTTGCTAATCCAGCAGTGGAACGTGAAGAACATGATTCTGTCCCGGCAAAATAGGACGTCCACAGTGATTCAGTTGTTCTTGCCCTTAATACTAGCAAAAAGATGAAGGGTTGAAGTTCCTGTGACAGCTTATATGCTGATATTTTCTTTTTCTACTACATTTTCTAATACAAACGCCAGTAATCACGACGACACCCATGCTAGAAACTACTCTGACGGAAAATCATAAATATCAAAAATATATGAAATATTGAATTTTTTGGTAGAATAATAATTCTAAATAAGTACTCATCAACAAATTCACACACACAAAAATAGATAGATAAAGGAATAGAATACCCTGTGGGGTGGTCGAGGCATGTACGATAGCACCCGAACGATATACCCCATCCTGCACTGGGTAGAATGGTACTCCTTTCCCCAAGTTACGACCTTCAAGTGCTCTTCTATGCAGCGAATTGAACTCACAAACCATGTAGTTTCCCGACACTCAAATAATTAATGAAATTCAACCTCAAATATGTAGAATAAATGAAAATGAATTGAAACTATAGTGGAAATTGTTCTCTGATCAAAGGAGAACATTAGGTACTTATGGTGTAAACGAGTAAAAGAATCTTGTCAAAAAAAAAAAAAAAACGAGTAAAAGAATTATGAGAGGAGTGAGAGTTCTGTTGATTGGGTGTGTATTAGCCGAGTAACAAGAATTAGAGTTATAGGCAATATATGCAACAGACTAGTGCTAATATATTGGAGAAGAAATAGGAGGTTAAGTATGAGTGGTTACTTGGTTTGAAGGGAGAAAAATATGCCTATTACTAGACCAAGTCTTTTTTTTTTTTTTGACAAGTAGATCAGGGTAGACCAAGTCTAGCGAAGTGATTTCAACAAACCCTTAATAATCTCTAACAACATTTCTTCTTCTCTCTGTTCGACTTTCTTGAATGTAATCGAGTCTTATGATTAGCAACAAATAATGTATATTGTACAGTAGTTAGGATTAGGGTTTTGGGTATTTCTTGGGTTGGGCTATATTGTAATATCTGGGCTTTTTGGCCTTTTTTCTAGGGCTTTCTTCCCTTTTGGGGGGGTGTTTTTGGGCTTTATTGTAATATTTGAGCTTTTAGGCCTTCACATGTGTAGGCTTGTTCCCATTTGGATGTATTCCAACTTTTGGTTGGATTCTTTCCTCATTTTCCTTAATAAAATGTTACTTTTGCTTATCAAAGACATAAACAAATAATGTATCAAGGAACACATGGTACCACACATCTTCATCATGTTTTAAAACTCGTCGAGAACATAACATGTAACGCCCCGATTTTCGGAGGTAAAATCGAAGGCATTAAATATTAATTTCCTAAAAACTTTATCTAATTAAAGTTTAAAATCCAAAACAGATTTCTCAACGTCGAGATTCACTTATTACAAACGACTGGGAAAATACTAAAATAGTATTGGGGAAATAGGATAAGCTAAAGAACAGAGCCAACTTCTATGTTTGATATGGATCCCAAGCATACTCGGGTTCGGCTCCCACCTCTGGATTCTCCTCAGCATAAAACTGTTCGCCCGCGGGGTCCTGTGTTTTCTGGTTTTCTGCAAAATCTGACACGGATGCCAAAAAACCGTGCTCGAAAGGGAAAGAGTTCACCCTAACTATAATCCAATCCAAATACCCTCTTACAATACGCTTAAATAGCAGCAACATATATGGTGCGAAAAAGTAAAACAGAGATAATTCACATAACTTGATTCATTGCTATCCTTTAACTTAACATGATATCTAAGATCTCTCCACGAGATCTTTCCTCCCCAACCACTAGCCATGCTCGGTCCCATGAGATCACTTCCCTTTGTTGTCGCAGGAACACCTAAGTTCTGTGCCCAGAGTGTGCACCCCCAATAACTACAACAAGGTGTAACTTATCATGCCCGAATCACAACTAGGGCAGGGTTCGCTTATCTTATATACCACTACACCATCACAATCATCACCTGGACTCTCGCCAAGATATCAATTCATCACTGACTCGGCCGCTTCACCTCATCACAGCCTCATCATATCTCAACATCACGCTTGCAGGTATATTCAAAAAGAAAGAAATTTCACAATTTATCCATTACTTAGCATCGTCTAAGTGATTTCTATTTCACATACCACCCTATGTCCCTAGGGTCCAATCTAACATTCAGATGAAGCATCAACGCAATATCATTCTCAATAATAATTTAAAAATGAGTAACAGACGGATCAAAACAATTATTAAACGATGCAATCACATAACTTTTTATGACTGGGCCGTTGCCCTTAATCTCGTATGATCACAAAGTCATTAAGAATGAAAGAATTAATTAATTAAGATTTAAAAATAATTTTCTAGACTTTTGTTAATTAATTATAAGTAATTAAGTTAATTAAACACTAATTAAATACATTAATTAGGTAAAAATATTAGAATAATTATCGTAACCTTAATAAGAGTCCTAAAGGTCCTCTATAACAAGTTTGAATGCTAAAAGTTGGGTTTGGAGGTTCGTGGGATTATTTTAAATAAAAAGATTAAGCTAAATGACAAAAGAAGGATAAATAGATAATAAATAATTAAATAATTAAAAATATATTTATTCTAACAAAGTATCATCTTAGGATTGTAAGAAGTCTAAATAAAATTATTCGGAATTATTAACCTCTTTTATAATATTTTAAAGTATTATTATCAAGAAACAATGCGTAAATAATAATAAATAGTAAATCAAATAAATAAAATTTTATTTTAATAACTTATCACCTTTGAACTGTAAGGAGTCTAAGAAAAATATTTTTGATATTAAAAAAATATTTTTTGTAAGGTCGCTATTAATTTTCGTTTATAACTTTAGTTAAAAATTAAATAAATAGCTAATAATATAAATTAACTATGAAATCAACAAGTTATGATCTTTAACATGTTGGGAGTCTAGGAAAAATAGGTTGTGGATTTATAGATTAGTTTATAAGGTCGCATTGATTTTTAGTTTACAAACGATTACACAATTACAAATAAAAATTAAATAAATAGAAGATTGAATAAAAAAATTATGAAACTAACAAGGTATGATCTTTAGAGTGTGGGTAACCTAGGAAAATTAATTCGGGAGTCAAAACCTAAATTTAAAAGGTCGCAAAACCAATTCGAACTCAAACAATCAAAACCGCACGGCTGGAAAATACAAGAGTTCGCGGCCGCAAGGTCGCGTTCTCTGGTTCTTGCGGCTGGGCCGCCCGAAGGTCGCGGCCGCAAGGTCGCGGCTGTTTTTCGTTTTTTTGATTTTTTTGGTTTGGTTTCGATGCATGGGGTCACGGGGGTCCTTGGGTTATGTCTAATAAACATATTTATACACAGAGGAGGGCTCGGATTGAATTATAGTACCTTGGTTCGGATTAAATTCAAGCTGATCGAAATTGAACGATTGAGAAGATGAATTCGTTCCGGCTGATCGGGGTCTTCGGGCGAATTGGTTGATGTTTAGTGATCCTCGGGATTGTAGAAGTAACTCGAATGATCAATTTGAGTTTCGGTTGATCGTAAACCACGAAACCCACTTTTCTCTCCTTCTTTCTCTCTAAAAATCTATGGATCGTAGCACGGTTCTCTCGGTTTTTCTCCTTTCTGGCTCCGTGGAAGGTGGTGAGATGATGTACGTGCTCCTAGGGTCGGAGTGGTGTGTATTTATAGGAGAATTGGATGAGTTTTGAATTAAATCGAGTCCTAACGGTATTGGATTTCGGAACGAACGAATTATGCACGGTTTTTGGGTCACGGAGGAGGTAGAGATCGAGTAGGAAAGTGAGGGAGAAGAGAGACGTCCATGCATACAATTATATGTATGTATATAATGATAAAATAATTTTTAAGAGATAATTAGATAAAATAACTTATTTTTTTGTAATTATCTACTAATTATTAAATAGGGAAATTAATATTATCAAAAATAAATAATTCTTTTTTAATATTTTTATTAGTTCAATTTTTCGGGTTATTACATAACATGTCAAAATTGCATTGATTAATGAGTATTGTTTGAAATGACTCCGTCAATCAATGAAATTTTCGGCATTATTACTGTTTTTTACTAGTTCTAAAACTGAACATTCCGATAATAAAGGTGGGCTTGGGAAAGGCCAAAAAAAAAAATGAATGAACAGTCCATAAAAAAAACGATAAGTCTAGGAACACTCTTTTACGGACTACGACCCTTTCTCACATATGTGTGGGGGCCATTTCACAATTAAATAAATGAACAGTCCACCCCGACTTTTGCTTGTATGATCAATTCCGCCCTTAACTAACAAAGATCCAATTCGGAAAAGAATGGATCAAAGAGTTGATGGTTCAATCCCAATATTGTTGGGGAATTTTCGATCCCTCCCGCAACAGAAGCGCAACAAAAATAAACACGCACAAAAGAGACACACAAGAGTTACATGGTTCGGCTTCAATGCCTACTTCACAAGAGACTGAACAATTTCCACTAATATTGTGTGAGTACAATGAGATAAAAAAAAAAAAAATATTACCCCAACCCAAGCTCTCAAGCTCACTAGTATTTTATCTCCCTCAAACTCGCACAATATTCTCACTATTTTTGATCTATCAAACACACCCGCTATATGGATTGTGACCCTATTCCTTTTGCTTTCTAACTTGTTTTGGATTGATTTCTTATCAGCTCTTGGCATTGTAGCATATGATTGTGGTGGGTAGGATGCCAACATTATTGGAATGCTACTTTTGCATTGTGATTCTTTCTTCACTCTTGCCCTCTATTTGTCAAACATCTTTTCATTTCAATAAAATTACTTTCTTTCGCCGTTCAAAGAATTTTTTTTTTACTTCTGTCTTTTTTTCCTACACCAGACTTCACGGCCAAACACTTGTTAAATACCTTTTTGACGAATAAGATCATCCCATTTATATTAAAATGAAAGATAACAACTACAACAACAGCAAAAACATACAACAAAAGATCCGAACAAATTAAAACAGAGAAAAACAAAAACAAAAAATACATATCGCGCATAAAATGACAGCCGCGTTGATGGAGACCACCGGTCCACTCGTGAATGTGGCTGGAGAAAGATGGAGGATTCCCGCTGGCAGCTAAAGCTCAATGTCCTTTCGTCCCACCAAATCGCAGTTGCTAGGCGCCAACAGTACTGCTGCATAAGGACCCACGAAAAAACCTGTTCAATGGCCAAGATCCTTCTCGAGCAAAGACGCAAATGCTCTCTGAAAATGGAACAAGCACAGCCGGCATTTGCCCAATCTCAAGGAGCCATGCAAAAAGACACCACAAACCAACCACTTTTCCATTTTTCTTTCAATGCATTAACACCACATGAGCAAAAACCCAACAACTACAGTCAACATAAAACGTTGGCTTTGTGTTAGCGGATGCCAACCCCCTAATTTGTCACCGTTTTGTAACAAAGAAACCAGCTCAAATGAATTCAAGCTGCTGATCATAACCCAAAACAGAAAGGGGAAAAAAAAACAACCAAACAACAAACACATACAAGAATGAGAATCACGCATGACAAAGTTCGTTGCTTTCAGAATCCATTCCACACTCCAGGCATTTTCCTAGACGTGTTAGAGCCTAAGAATTACACCTGCCACAAAGAATTACTCGTGAGTGCAAAGAATTGCTCTTGGCTGCAAAGAATTACTCTTGGCCGCGAATTTTTGCGGCCAAGAGTAATTCTTCGTGGCCATGAATAATTCTATGCGGCCAAGAGTAATTCCTTGCGGCCAAGAGTAATTCGCGACCAAGAGTAATTCTTCGGCTAGGAGTAATTCTTTGCGACCAGGAGTAATTCTTCGCGGCTTGTCAAACTAGTGGCATGGGAGACTTATGTCCACTACAAGAAATTTGGGAATTGCCAGCGGCCAAAAGCGTTGGCAGAGGCGTCGCAAAGCGCTGCTATAGATCTGTGTGCCCTATACCAACGCTTGGATAAAGCGCTGGTGGTCGACCGTCGGTATAGCTCTCTACCAACGCTTTTTGCAAGCGCTGGTATATCTTTTCTTGTGCCAACGCTTGCAACAAGCGCTGGTATATCTTTACTTGTGCCAACGCTTTGTTTCCCAGCGCTTTTGGCCATTGGTATAGACACACTTTTACCAACGCCAAAAACGTTGGTATAGGTCTATTTTATTTATTTTTTCATAAACTTTTACCAGCGCTTAAAAACGCTGGTGTAGGTTCTTTTTTAAAAAAATAATAATAATAATTACTACACATTCAAGTAGCCCTATTAGAATAGATATTAACCGCTTTCGCCTCATCTAATCACTGACTTTTTCCTAAGAACTCAAAAATATCGAAAAGCAAAATAATTCAGCAATAGCTAAGCTAATAAATGGGGAATACGGATAATGATGTATCCAAAGTTCTTCTTTTACTAACTAGAAAAAACTACTCCAAAACAAGAAACATGCATTCGCGAGTGCAACACATGAAGTAAAAAAAAAACTGCAACATTTTCTATCTCACAGTTCGGTCTATGCAAAACGGCTTATGGGCAAATCTCTTCACATATTTTGGATCCTATGAATAGAATGAGCAGCACATAAGTTGGTTGACATTGAAATGTAAAATCAAAAGGCATTGGGCTCCTAGGTAGATGCAGCCATTAAAAAAGTGTGTGCTGTATAAGAGAGCCATCGTGTAGAATGCAGATTGCAGCAAATTAATGGAACATGAAAATACTGCAACTAACATATTATTTGCAATATCCTCATGTTTCGACAATCTTTTTGGTTTTAGGCTGGAACAATTGTGAGGATTTTCTATTTCTCCTGCATTTTTTGTGGTTGGTAGAATCGATTTTCCTATAAAGTATTAATTGCAGCAATTGTAGGAATCTAGTACAACTGTAAAACAAAACAAGTATAAATTACCTTTCTTAGATACTTCTTGTGAAGTTTCATTGCCCCGGTGCATGCTTTTTTGGCATCCAGGTTTCCAGTTATGTCGTTCAATATCTGGAGAGGGAGAGAGAGAGAGAGATGAAAAGTTGTACTCTGTACATCATAAATAAAATATTTGTTGTATAACCAGCTAGGTAAATGAACAAAAAGAGTGCAATGGTTGGCATATAGTTACTAATAAGATAGGTTTAGCCCACATTTTTTGAGTTTTGAGAAAGGGTAGCTCGTAGAGAGCGAAACTTTTTCAACCAGCTAAAGGAACTCCAATTAGTGCTTTTATGAAATAAATGGGAAAAGGAGAAGACCAGTAACACTTCCCCAGAAGCCAAGAGGCCCAAGACAATGATATAAGGTTAGGAGTTAGGACTTAAGCAGGTTCCTTGCACATTATTGTTAGTATATGTCTATCAAACTGGTAAAGTAGCCTAATGGACAGTAGCTTCCATTTCTAACAAGTTGCATAGATAGAATACATACTGCCATGAAGTCACCGAACTAACCTTAACTACATCATCTAGGCCTCGGGTCTCTGTCAGTAACTTTGTGCTTCTATCTTTCAAGACACCGGTAACAAGGAAAACAGAAATGGGTAGTGGGGCCACATCATCTTTCGCTCCACTTCTCATATTTTCTCTCTCGTACTTCCCACACTGCCGTGTTGACTTGGCTTTTCCTCTAGATCCCTCAGATTTTCCAGTGAATGAATCAGGATCCTCATACACGGAGAACATGTGAGGGTCATATTCCAGAGCCCACATCATCTGTTTACAAGTTCAGAAACGTGAGAAAATCTCATGAAGAAAAAAAAGCACATATATTGTTCCAAATACTGAAACTCACAAGTGGTGGACACCAACAATCCTGGACTTTCATGTCATTTGTCGAATAATGCAAGTGATTTGAGGATGGAATTTCGTACTTGTTTTCGGGTAAAGTGAAAATGCAATTTCCTAATTTGGGTAAATGACACTTCTTGGTCCCTCCCCAACATGTCCTACGAGGCAAATCCTTAAATAGGAGTAATGTCTGACATTCATGAAATGACATAAAAAACATTACAAACACCCTAATCTCTCTGCCATGCTCTTGCATTAGTGTTGCTTTTCAAAATTCGATTTGAGGATTGGTTGTGCACCTGAAATCCTTCAAAATTTTGACTTGCAAGATCACAAACTAGTCATATCCGGGTAAAGGACTTGATATGTGAGAAAAGTATTATTCGATCTCTAGATGTCTAAGAAAGCTCTTGTCGTAATGGTTGAACAAGTACCTCCAACCAGAACCAATATTTTCATACAGAGCAAGACCTAAATAGCAGTGAATTCTAAGATAATGAAACAAAGAACACAAGCGAACACATAGTTCCCTTAGCGAAGAAACAAGAAAAGAACTAGAAGAGAGTGATCGATCATACCTCCCAAAGGTACAATGAATCACCAAAAGAGAATTCTCGACCGAAACAAAACCATAAGCATCCGGAAAGCAAATAAATAGTCGCCTCCGCCTAGTGTCTCTGTGCTCGAAGATCAGAGGATATATGTCAATTGCAGTATATGCAGCAATTTCATCAACAGATGTCCAAGAAAGAAAAGAAACTCATGATGCATTAATTTTGAATAGAATCTAAATAATACTGAGGACAAATGTGGACCTATGTAGCAATAAAAATGAAGTAAAGATGTTGAAGACCCTTGACAAATTATGTCAATCAGTAACATGATTGTCACCCCTGGACTGTGTCCTATTAAATGGGTAGATTTTATTAGTATTCCTCCAGGCATGAGCAGCTAAATTAAGAGGAAAAGAGGAGGGCAGTATAGCGCCTGAATAACCAAATGAGACAAACTTAAACATTTTTGCCCATTTGTAGACAAAAAAGTTTTTCATCAAGATACAATTGGCTTAATCTTGGATTTCTGTCTTTTTTTGGTTAGGTCCTATCTCTTCTCCCTCCTTTCTTTTTCTTTCTTCTCTTTTGTTTTCCCGGGGTTTGCCCCTTGTAAACTTGTACATCCGGTTATCCTTTTTTAATTTCAAGCTAATTTACCCAAAAAAAAAGAGTAATTCCTTGCGGCCAAGAGTAATTCTTCGCGACCAAGAGTAATTCTTCGGCTAGGAGTAATTCTTTGCGACCAGGAGTAATTCTTCGCGGCTTGTCAAACTAGTGGCATGGGAGACTTATGTCAAGCTATCATGAAAGTGTAGTCATTTCACGGATTTGTACGTAGCCATGTATTGTATTGTGTGCTTATGTACATAGGCCAACGTTGAAATATTTGCTCGTATATTTTCATGTTTTGAAGTCATTGTTGCTACAAATATTTGGAGCTAACGTAAAAATGCTGTCAAAATTCGCATATCTAGCTTTTGTCAAGTTCATGCTCAAGTATGACATGCTTTGGGCCCTTTGAATCCCATGCCAGAGGAGAAGGAGAGAACGTAGAAACATTAGAAGTTGGGAATTAGATAGTAGTAATAGTTTAGAAAAGTGTTGCACATTTGCAGTAGCAGGAGAGAACAGAGGAACATGGAGCCTGGAATCAGTAGCTGCCAGTTTCTGAAATTTCCTCGGAAACCCCCTCAATAAGACAATTAGGATCACTTCTATTTACGGTGGATCGAAGAGCTTTTGGACATTCCAAATCTCTCAGAAGTTTTCCTATGGCAGAGAGTGGATGCTCTATGTTACACAGCATTGGACTGGAGGATTGGAATTCTTTGCAGAAATGGGCAGGTTAGCAAAGAAACTCAACCATATTACGTACCTTGTTTCAATGAAGGTGAAGTCGGTGCTATCTTTCATTGCATAAATAAATACCAAAGTGTACAAACTCGCGTTACTTATTGTTCGGACGTTTCTTGCTCTTGCTGAAGGCACATTTCCCGAACACCATTTCATCAATCACCTCTGTTTCGCCGAGAAATAATTTCATACAACTCCTCAGTTTATTTTCACGAATGCCTTTATCCTCACCAGTGTTAAAGGCATGCACTACTCAATAACTCCATACAAGTCCTCCCCACAGTGGTCAAGCTGGACGACAGGTTCATGGCATTGCATCGGACTCCAGGCTGGATTCAGGTCCCTTTGATCAGTCATACTTGGTTTCGTATGTCTGTCAAATGCAGTCAATTAAAGGATGCTCGTAAATTGCTCGATGCAATGTCTGAACCAGATGTGGTTTCTTGGAGTGCTTTATTTTCGGTGTATGCTCGACTAGGACATGAAGTGAGGCAAGAGAGGTCTTGACCCAACCGAATGGGATGGTTGCGGGATTCAATTAGAGTGGATGTTATTCGGAATCAGTGTTGACATTTTGAAAGATGCATTCGCAAGGTTTAAAGACTAATGGGACTGGTATATCAAGTGTTCTTCCTGCAGTGGGGGATTTGGAGGATTTTATTTTGGGTAGTCAAATTCATGGGGATGTTATCAACATGGGAATGGAATCAGACAAATGCGTTTCAGCGCCCTCCATGAAGCCGTATGAATCCCATTTGACCAACTGGACTTCAACTTGAGCACTACTGACTTTCTCAGTCGGAAATCGCGAATCTGAATTAGGAATTTCCATTTCTTGAAGCAGGTTAGCAAAGAAACTCAACCATATATGTACCTCGTTTCAATACTTCGTAGTTACAGAAGGTGAAGTCGTTGCTATCTTTCATTGCAATAAATACCAAAGTGTAGATAGGTTACCAATCAAGGAAAGCATGTGTTGACTTTGTAATCTCAGTTATTAGAGTATGTCAGTCTATGTAAATACTGCCCTACGATTTTATGGGCAGTCTGTTTTTTTTTTATTGGAAGGAAAGCTGGATCCTTTTGAGTGGGTCTTTTGCTACAGAGAAAAACTATTCTTACCCTTTGTTAATAGATTTTGGTGGAAAACAAGGGGCTAATAAAGTTAACTGCTGTCCGTTTAAGGAAAAGTAGACTTGAGAGTGATGATTTTTGTATTGATTCAATGGTCCATATGCAATGTGGCAACTCCGAGTAGAAAAACTCATTCGAGGCAATCACGTTCAGGGCTTCCGCAACACCACTCAGTAAATGTTGTGGTACGAGCGACATAGCCGACATATGAACAACTCCGCTAGGGTTATTGTAAAAGCCACTTTCTATAATGCTCCACAATTGCTGCAACTAGCATGGCCAGGAAAGAGCAAAATAACCCAAGACATTATTTTTACGCCAACCGGAAAGGGTTTTCCTCTAATTTTTGAAGCAGATGGACTGATAATGCCATCATAAAGAAAGATCCAAATTCCTGTACCGATTATAATGAACACAGGGAAGGAGCCTGCAGGTATTTGGAACCCTGGAGTGACGTGTCTGTTCATGGATCGAGCTTGGAGAAATTGGAAGGTGCCATCATAAATTAACGTGAATGTTGCAATATATAAGTAAGTTTTCACATTTCACCATATGTACTTGCCTATTGTGTGCAACAAACTTATTTCATCAAATTCCAAATGAAAACGGGACCCAGAGTGGGCCGTTGGTTCGTGTTCGGTATGGAACTCGTCGGTACCCCTTAGCATTAGTGGTGTTTTTATTTGTGCTTGTGCACAAAATTTGATAGCAGACTCAATTCAAGCCATCGAAATAAGCTACAATTTAAGCAATTTCCTATCGTTTACCTTTTTGTCCCTCAAAAGTTTTGGTGTATGTTTCATAGCCTTTTTGAGCTTCGTATACAATTTTGCTACTTTTTCAGTTTTGGATTGAGGTTTGAGCAAAGAAACCTGAAGGCGAATCAGAAATTGGGAAGTCGGAATTCATTGAACTATTGGTGTTTTTTTAATTCAGTTGGTGTGCATTTATTCCTCCAACAACGTTGCTATGGTTTTTTCCCTCACTTGAACAACAATGGATTTCTATACGTTTACTGAATTGCATTTTGCATTTATGCTATGGAATTGTTGTGGTATCATTTTCAGTTATAGAAATGTTGCAATATATATTTTCAGTTATGAAACTATTGTAATTTTTTGCTCCTTCCTTTTGGACCTCATTGTCCATTCACATGATTGCTGACATGTTTTTTTTTTTTTTTAAATCAGTTGCAGCTTGTGTTAGCTTTTTCCTTGTGACTTGTGTTCATAGGATGAGAAAGTTCTTGAGCAATCTCTTATATGATTTTGCTGATTTTAGGCACCTTTCTAATTTGAAGTTTATCACCCGTATAGATCCTTTTTCATGGGATGAAGAGCAAACAAGGAAATTAAGAAAAAAGAGGTGCCTGGATTTGAAGAGTGCATATAATCTCTGACTTGAATTGTCAGATAGTGGTCTCTCCATTCCGTAAAAACCATTACAACAATAACAACGTAACATAACCCATCTAGTCCCACTCATTGGAGGTATGGGCGGGGATGATTGGAGACAGACCTAACCTTTGGCAATATATGCACAAAGTGACTGCTTTTAGAATACTACTGAAACAGTGGCCCCCCTATTCCGTAAAAACCATATCGTGGTTATTTGTTTTAAATGGGTGATACCATTATGGTCAGCAGAGTCTATGCGAAATTACAGTGTATTAAAGTGAGATCAAGTTTTTTGAATGTTCTATTTGTTGGTGAAAACATGTTCTGTTTGTCTATTATTTTGTTTCTTGCTGTTTTCCCTTTCATTGTAATAACATTTAGCGTGTTTACAATTGTCACTATGCATTGGGAACACGGTTCAGTAACCACTAGACATGCTAACTTATGAGGGTCAAATGTGACGATAACCACTTTGTGCAGCTAATGTCAAGGTTAGTTCTATAAGGATCTTGCGAAAGCTTATTGTGGCTTTTTTAAGCTTTAGATTCAATGTGACTGTGCAGATTGAAAATTCACTTATTATCTATGTTTTTCTTGTCATCTGTTTTTTGATTCAGAATAAGGATACAACAGAATCCAGGTCTCGTGGCCTCGGTAATTCTACATGTCATTAGGGGCAAAGGAAACTGGTTTGCTAAATGAGATACTTGGAGCCTCTATCATCGTATTTACTCCTTTTTTGGGGGAATAATTACAATTCTCTCGTATATAATTTTCCGTCAATGTTTTGACTGTGCACAACTCAGATTATTGTCACGGCTAACATCAGTTGGTCTTAAATATATTTCTTTTTGATCGGCAAAGAAATGTCATTATCATAAAAGTAAAGAATGCAATCGACAACAAAGGAAAAGAAAAGCATTGAGAGAGCTTCAAAGTGTATATGGACTCTCCTAGTGCTGTTGCTCATTACTAATCCATTCTTATTACCCTTGGATTGTGATGTTGTGGTACAGTAAATTGTAAATCTGTTGATCTCTGTTTTTGGTTACCTGACTGGTTTGAACCTCGGTTTTCACAGATGAAGTTTGGAAAACAATATGGATGCATAATGCTCTGTAGATTATGGTCTGTCTGTTGCAGACAAAGGAAAGTTAAATGAATGCATGAATCCTGCTAGCATTAATTTCTGGCGGCCATGAGTTCTGTGATACCCAGCATGTTATCAATGGAACTTCATGACTTTATTTTTAGAATTTTGGGAATGCCACGAATTTCTGGAACGAACCGCACTCCATCGTATACGTCATGAGTCCATTGATAAGAAGGGGCTGGGGAAAGCTTGAACTCAATTCCTCCAGTGGCGAATATTAGCGCAATTGAAATTCTTGGGGAGTTGTACATTTGTGTATTGATAAAGACCATTCACTATTTCTTGAAACTTATTTTTCTTGTTCTCTCTCTCTCTGAGGTTTTGGTACATCATTCATGAACCCATTTTGTTTTTAATATTCTCCACCACTACAACCACTTTTCATAGCTACATATCCCTAAAACTTCCTCCAGCATAGAATCGTAATTCGGAATCCTTGAGAGACCCATCACCGTAGAAGAGAAAGCCATAACTAGTCAATGTTGTTCGGATATACTAGATTGGTTCACTCTTGTTCGGATATACTAACAACATAGAGCCATAACTAGTCAATACACGTGCGTTGCACGTGGAATGTACCGTGAATGTCCGACTTCTCGTGGGGTTTGCGTCGTTTCAGACTTTGTCGTCGTCTACTGGTAAGGTGGTTGCTTGTGTTTTTCAGCAAATTGGTTCGAGTAGTGGAGGTGGGATGTGGCGGGTCAGGTGGTGGTGGTGGGTTTCCGGTGATGGCATCGGTGTGGTACCTGATTTGCAGCGGGTTTTCTGTGTTAGGGTTTAGGCTGGGGGTTGGCTGGCTGTCTTTTGGGCCATGCCTTTTTGGGTCAGGCCATTTGATGATTTAGTATTAGGGGTCCGCATGGAACCCAAACAAAAAAATAGGACCGGCAATGTATTTTCCATATATTTTTGGAGCCTGGTTTTTGGGTTTTGTCCAAACAGTTTTTTTTTTAGGATAATGATTGCTCAGAACGTATTTTGATAATTAATATCAAACACGTCCTGGGCAGTCATTTTTTCTTCTTCTTTTTTTTAATCTTTTCATCCAACACTCGGGTGGATTCCTATTTTCCCATCGTGATATACCATTTGTCAAGGTTTCTGAATAAAAGTTTTGCCTATTAAAAAAATAAGAAAATGTGGACGGCATTGTTGAAATTCCATCTACAGTCCAGTTGATTTAGAACATGGAAAGAGTACGTACTGACACAACAACATTGTCTATACTTTCTTCAAGTTTAAGCAATCGAAACTGCTTAATCACTCATCAGTCTCAATTTTGCTCTTCCTATTCATCTATGCACGACTAAACTAAAAATCTAAAAATCAATCAGCACAGTGATTCTTTCAAAAAAAAAAAAACTAACAACCCACAAAAAGGTAGTATTTGGGATCTACTCTATTTTTGTGTGACGCTAACCAGGCAGGCAGCACACCTTGCACATGGGTGCAACCAATAGGGCACCGTCCCAAAAGTTGGGCTTCTTCAAATGCAATAGAATGCCACTGTTCCTCCCATTGATTCTCCCATCAGGAATCTCGATTTTTTCACGTTTTCCCTCCTCTCTGTTCAAAAATTACCAAATCCAACAATTAGAAACACCCCAAAAACTTCAAATTCCCCAATGATTGTTATACCATAACAACAGATAAAATCAGATAAAAAACTCATAAAACTGTGTTTTTTCCCCCACACAAACATAAAAGAAAGAGAAACTGCCTTTTGGATATTCATTTCAAACTATAATAAACCGACAAAACGATAGCTTACCAAGTCAGCCAATTTAATTTACTCTCAGCATGCTATTTTTAATTATCGTGGGCAGATTTATTGTGCGATTTCTTTCCGTTGCTTAGAATTTTGAAGAACTCTGTTTTCTGCCACATTTTCTATGCTACCAAACAACTCGTGGTGGCATATCAAAAAAAAAAAAAAAAACATGATGGAACTTCAAATATCAGAAACTAACTGACCGGAGATTCTCGTGTAGTGGTCGGAGCAGTCTGTAACAACATCTTCGAAGCTAGGTATGTATCCCGGAAGACCATATGATCTCCCATGCCCTTCATAATCCATTCCATAAACTCCATAACCTGCCTTTGCTAGCCTTGTTCCAAACCCTCTTCGTCCTGGACGTAGGGTGCTCTGTTTGTGTTTCTTTTTGTCTCCGTTTTTGCATTCAATAGTAACAATTAAAGATGAAAGAGAAATATATTGACCTTTCATTGAGATGCTGGACTCCATGCTGTGACCATGGCAGAGAAAGACCGTACCAAAGCTTTCGGTTCACCGTTTGTAGGTAGCCATCTACACGTAAAAAGCTTCGTTTCTCTCGAATTCATTAAATTGAACAGGACTAACCTCTTTGTATCTGACTCCTTCAATTTGATAGGCCTGTTAATAGACACAAAACAACACAAATATGAAAACTAAACACAAAACCCCTGACAATATCTTGTTTTTGAAGTTGAATAAGTTGCCCAACTTCAGGATTGGAAATAAAATATTTATTACCTCTTGTCTAACTTTAGGATCTTTGTAAGCAGCATCGATACTTTCATGACTAGGGATGATTTCCCATGTAGAAATGATACGGCAGAGCTTTGCCAAGACATTAACCACTAGTGTTGATGGCCTAACATCATCTTCTATCTGTTAATGCAATAAAACATAAGAAAAATATATATGTTTGTAAATTTCTTGCATATAGGATAGGATTGTAGGGTAGAACACAACAAACACACATAGTTTTGTTGATTACAAGCTCTTACTATACTTGTTTACACAACACCACCACACAATCTAGGAAGACTAACTTTGGACACAAACTCTCCAGTCATTTTAATAAGTCATGTTGTCGTTTACCCATGGAACTGGATGCCACAATTATTTGACATTTAGAGTTGACGGAAGAACCAAATTAATGCGTTGTTTCTTTAACAAAATTCTGGTACATAATGCAAGTAACAAAGGTTGTTCTTGGCTAAAGAGCAAAGATTACCTTAAATCTAGATAAGAACTACTGAACTCTGGTTATCAATTGGTTCCATCCATCCCGATGCCATTGTTAATTCGGTGCAACAATAATTTTCCTACTAAAAGGACTATTCCTAAGTGAGAAAAGTTCGTAGAAGGGTTAATAGTATTTTTATAGGATTTCTTCCTTGGTATTCTAAAATTGGACAAACAATTTGGGACAGTGAGAAGTTAAAAAGTTGACAAATTAACAAAATGGGAAGGAGGGAGTAACTCACAACCAACATGATAGTCACCATTTATGAGAATCCATCTTCATTGAAAACGAAAAACCGATCCGCATATGATGCAGGGAATTAGGAAGATATATAATGGAGCACTTGCTATATATGTTGTGAAAACAAAGAACAATAAAATGAATAACAAATTAAACTCTCTCGTGTTTCTGACTTGTGGGAAGGAAAAGTGCTTTGATCGTTTATATAGAGGAATTTTACTCCGATAAGAAGTTTAATTTGTTAGGGATTAACGACATGCATAATATTATGGAGAAATACAAGGAGAGACTAAGTCTCATTGGTTATAATTATTCCACGTTGATCTCTCACATTAATACCTGTTAGGGATAGTCCTATTTTAAGGACGACACCTAGTCAAGGGCGGAGCTAGAAATTATAGTTAGTTAGGTTGAATGAGCTGAGCTACAAAAATTCTATAAGCAAAGAAGAAATATATATATATATATATATATATATATATATATATATATATATATATATATATATATATATATATATATATATATATATATAGAGCAGAGAGAAAAATTCTACTTTCAGTGAGGCATTCGGGGTAATTTTCTAATTCTTCGGGGGTTAAAGTGTACAAAATAATTTAAAAACTATGGCACTAGTTTTAATTAAGTGAGTGGGGTCATGTGACCCCACTTGTCATACTCTTCCTCTGCTCATGCACCTAGTATCACAAGTAGGTAGGGACGGATCTAAATTATTAGGGGAAAATACAAGGAGAGACTAAGTCTCATTGGTTACACTTATCTCACGTTGATCTCTAACATTAATACCTGTTAGGGATATTACTATTTTAAGAAGCACACCAAGTCAAGGATGGAGCCAGACATTATAGTTAGTCAGGTCGAATGAGTTAAGCTACAAAAATACTATAATCAAAGAAGAAGTGGGTTGCATTTAGGTAATAACAGAGGGGACAATTCTACTTTTAGTGAGCCTTTCGGGGCAATTTTCTAATTCCTAGAGGGTTAAAGTGTACAAAATAATTCAAAAATTATGGTACTAGCTAGTTTTAATTAAGTGAGTGGGGTCGCGTGACCCCACTTGTCATACTCTTCCTCGGCTCATGCACCTAGTATAACAAGTAGGTGACAATAATCCTACTATCGATAACCAATCAAATAACGTATATATGTATAATATTAAATTAAATAATAGATTAATCAAGCGTATGCACCCCGCACACTTTAATCAGAGGGAGGAAATTGCACATAGAGCACGTGTATTATTGTCATTGCATGGTAAGTTAGCTTCCGATCAATGCAAACACACATCGAAAACTAGACTTTATGTGGTTCCCAAAAACTGGTACTCTCACGGAGGAATCGGCCGAGCAAATAACTATAAGCCAAGAACGAAGCTTTACAAGGTTTTCTCTCAATGCTCTTCACTTTTTCTGCATTTACATTGCTACACTACTCCTTAACTTGATTATCTGATATGGAACCAAGGTTCCATTTATAGCCAAACCCAAGCATACTGTTCACCATCATGCCACAACCAAGTTGCATCGCTGATGATCAGGGAGGTGGCTGAAAGGGGCTGCTGGGTCTTGCATATTCGGCTGATCAACAAAGATATGAACAGACCATGTGATTCACCCAAATTAAACACATTCTAGGACAGTTTGATTTACGGCCCCGTTCCGTTAAAGAAAATAAGTCTTTATTTTTTGAATTAAATATAATATATTGTGAGAGAATGACCTGTCTTGTAAAGTGGAAAATAAATACTTAAAAAATAATAACCTTAGCGGAATGGGGTCCAAAGATTAATACGACTTGAATTTCCAGTTTTTTTTTTTTTTGTGTGTCTTTCAGTTTTACTTGGTCAAATCCGTGGAAACCATCTTTAAATTTTACCAATTTTATCTATTGCTTTGTCATATTTTTTTTTTACAAGATTGCTTTGTCATTAGTGGAAGGGTGTTTCATGCTTGGTACTTACTATATATGATTTCCTTTTGGTTTACAACATGGTGTAAGCCCCACAAGAAGTGTAGCGAGTTTTATTTATTTATTTTACTCACCAATTAGCTATTGCTATACACTAGTCGCACTTTTAAACATCCGAGACTCAAAATATAATGGGAAAAATAATGGTACTCCAATAACGAGTTTGGTGTGATGATTACCTATGTTTTTAACTATAACGTCATCACAACATTTTTATAGGAGTACAATATATGACGACTAGTAGTGAGTGTGCCAGAATTTAATTTACATAAAACAAGAATACTATAACGTCGTTATCAGTCCTCATAGTCTTTCTTCAAATTTTCCACAGAGAGAGATGAGATAGAGAGAGCCTATCTAAAAAAACAAGAATAATATAGCATTTTGTAGTACATAACCTCTACTAATCTCATCTCGTCATCCTTGATTTTTAATTGCAAAGTATAATGGCGTGTTGTGCTATACACGTGTCATTAAGATCAGCTCCATAACACTGTTTGTTATGGAGGGGAGGGATCCTTCCCTGATCCCCAACCCATGATCTCTTGCCCTCTATTCTCTTCATCCCATCATTGAATTGTGTTTTCTCTTAATCCTGCGACTGACGTTCGGGTGTCCATTGGGAACTTTTCAGCCAGATCATTTTCCGGCGACGTTTCCAGCCCCCATCTTCTTAGATTTGTGACGTCTACCGCGTTTGCTGGGCAACCACCTCCAACGATGTGTTCCTATTTTGTGAAGCAGGGGTGGTGGTTACAAGTCTATCAAGGTGGTTGCGAAAGAGTAGCGGCGGATGTCTCGGTGATACTTCTTTTATTTTGTTAATTATTTGTTTTAAGAATGTCCTTTCTTTGGAGGGTTTGTCCTCCTTTGGGGGGTTTCTTCTCCTTTTGTAGGATGGCCCATCCAAGGGTGGAACCAAGAATTGGTTCTGCCCTAGGCTAACTAAAAAAAAATTCGGTTGGCAAAATAGTGTATATAACAATACTGCGGATATTGCCAGCATCATCATACAATTGACCTCTCATATTATGAATGACCAAATTGTAATGAGTGAGAGTATCGGATATCTATTTCTTAAGAGTTAATGCAATGTTGTCTTTAACATGCACAATATTAAAAAACGCTTCTGTAAAAACTCTTAGCCATTAACATATCTCAAAAAATGTTTCAGATTTTTTGTTGTTGTTCCATTATAATTTAAACCAAAAAGAGTATGATTGAAAGAAGCAACATTTTAAACTAATGTAAGTACATTAGCCAGTACTTTGCATCAACTAAATTAGTAAAAATCTAAGCACGCCAGCCAATACTCTGCAATCAACTTACATAAGAGTAAATCTAAACACACTAGTCAGTCTCTCTCTAAATATATATTTAATAACATAAGCACAAACTTAAGCACACTAGGCAGTGCTCTGCATAATAAGTAAATGCTTACCGATCTAAAGCCTCGCGATTCGAGGTACTGCCGGCTGAAATCATTTGGATAGTGGGTTGGGCTAGGGTGAATTTTGGATGGTGGGTTGGGCTAAATGAGATGATGGGTCGGAGTAAAATTATTTGGATAGAAATTTGGGCCATTTACCGGCCGGTCCAAAAAATGGGCACGTATTTCCTCAAACTCCAACCCAATCTCAAAATGAACCCCTAAGGATTCCACAAAGTTGTATGCCCAAAACACCCTCATTTCATCCGTCGCTTGCGAAACTCTAACCAGCACACAGTTAGATCAAATCTCCCCTTCTCTCTCTCTCTCTCTCTCTCTCTCTCTCCATTCCGAAAACTTCACCCTCTCTCTCTCTCTCTCTCTATATATATATATATATATATATGCATTTCGAGAACTTCACCATTGACGTCTTCAGATCTAACACACACTATCGAACGAGAATCTCCGGAAAACATCCTGCAAACCCATAACCGCGGTGGAGTCTTCTCTATCCGCGATCGAGGACAGGAGAGGGATAAGCCGGTTCTTGATCTCCTAACTGACAACTTCGAACGCATACGATCGGATGGAGGCCCGGCCGAGCTCGAGGCTCGCCATTTTCATCTGGAATTTCCATTGCTCCCCGTCCTCGTTGAAGATGCCCCTCCCCAGCAGATCGCCCAGGATCGCGGAAAACGGTTTCCCTTTCGGGTAGTTCTCGAACCTGGTCTTGAGCATGTACTCAACGTTTTCCGGGTTCGCGGTGATCGTGTTTCCGAGCACATGGATGGGGATTTGGTGACGACGTGAGTGTACCAGTTGCATAGATTGAAGAACTGGTCCGACCAAGTTGAGGTGATGTAAGTGTGGCAAATTTCGCAGTTGCACTCCTCTGTGAATTTCGCACTGCGAAATTGTGGTTTTTTTTTTTTATTTGCCACTGCGAAATTGTGTTTGACTGTGCTATTGCCAGCCTCCAAATGTATAGGTATTCTAACATATCAAATTTGTATTTCTCATGTTGCCTTTTTATCTGAAGAAGGTTGAATTTGTGGGTTTTTTTTTTTTTTTGAAAAAGTCACCGGAAAAGTGAATTTCACATTGCGAAATTGTGTTGGACTGTGAATTTCACAATGCGAATTTGTAAATTTCACACTCGGTGGTTTCCTCAAGGATGTGTAACAGAGGATGTCTATTAAGTTCTTTGACAGAATATTAGTATTACGAGTAGATCGTTGGAGTTCCATTGCGTTGGACAAATCCTGAAACTCTTTTAAGGAAATCTCCTTTGATGATTAAATCTTCTTCCAAGATTTCTTACCCATGGCAATACAATTTTCTCTCTATAATCTGTATAAACTAGAGTTACAAACCAGAGAAAGAAGTTGTGAGACAGTTTCACAACTTCGCAGTGTGAAAAAAAGGCCAGCAAAGTGGTAATCACAAATTCACACTATGAACTTAATTAGTTGTGGGGCCTTATGTGAGGAGTTGAGAGACAGAAAACAAGAGAGGAAATGAGGATAATGGACATGGGCCGAGTAGCTAGCTGCATTATTCGGTGGAATTAAATGGAGTACGTGGAGTGTTTGTGTGCTAGATCTACGTTGTGGATGGGAGTCATTTTCTTTGTGTATATGTATTGTATGTGTCTGTGTGCAATTGGTGTGGGAATAAGAGTGACAAAAGAGAGAAAACTGAGAGCAGAGAGAGAGACGTAGGGAGCCCCTGAGGGGGTCTCCCCCACCAGATTATGTGTTTGTGTGTGAGTTGTGAGTGAGTGAGAGTGAAATGTATTTGTATGTTTTGTTTGAGAACTGAATAAAAGTAGAGTTAGCATGTGAATGCCTCTCTTGATTCCAACGCACCAGTACTAGTTCTATGACCAGCCAAAACAAGTACTCAAGCTATACTTCCAACACAGATGCTTCAAAAGTTCACCTTATCTTCTACTACTTCATCTCACTATGTATCACATTTGAATGAAATGTAAACAAGTTCAAAAAGTACGAGTAGTCGAACACAAATTCTCAGTATTCAAACACAAATACTGTTTGAACCGATCTTCAAGCCCTAACAAATTCTCAATTTCACAGTGTTTCTCAATTTCACACAATTTCACACGAAAAAGCCCCAGAAATTTAGTTCAAATTACCCACAAGGATGGACATGGTAGAGATGACTTTCATATACACCTCCATAGAAAAGGGGGGAAAAAAAGAAAGAACCAAGAGGGCAATAGTAATAGTCATGCACAGCTTTCTCACTTCCCTAACCAGACAAAGCCTTGTTCCTCATGAATTGGGTTGCCGACGCAGGATTTTTTCCCTCCATTCTGCTTCAATGCAAATGTTCAAAGCTCGTAACTTGGAAATCTAACATCAGTAAGCCATGCCTCCAAGTCTTTCAAACATAGAATATGGGTGGTCTCCTCCATGCATCTCTCCCTCTGAGATAAGGCTGTGAGCTCTATCAAGGAGAAATTCACATACCCTGTGAATTTGTGAATTTACGGTCGTGGGTAGTGTTTTAAACAAATTCACAGGGGTATGTGAATTTTGTGAATTTACGGCCGTGGGTGTTGTTTTAAACAAATTCACATGGGTACGTGAATTCAGTGTGTGAAATTGTGAATTCTGGTGGGTGGTGTTTTAAACAATTTCACATACCCACAGGGGTATGCGAATTTCACAGGGGTGTGTGAAATTGTGAATTTACGGCCGTGGGTGGTGTTTTAAACAATTTCACATACCCACAAGGGTATGGGAATTTCACAGGGGTGTATCAAATTGTGAATTTACGGCCATGGGTGGTGTTTTAAACAATTTCACATACCCACAGGGGTATGTGAATTTTGTGAATTTACGATTGTGGGTGTTGTTTTAAACAAATTCACATGGGTATGTGAATTTCACAGGGGTGTGTGAAATTGTGAATTTACAGCCGTGGGTGGTGTTTTAAACAATTTCACATACCCACAGGGGTATGCGAATTTCACAGGGGTGTGTGAAATTGTGAATTTACGGCCGTGGGTGGTGTTTTAAACAATTTCACATACCCACAGGGGTATGCGAATTTCACAGGGGTGTGTGAAATTGTGAATTTACGGCCGTGGGTGGTGTTTTAAACAATTTCACATACCCACAGGGGTATGGGAATTTCACAGGGGTGTGTGAAATTGTGAATTTACGGGCGTGGGTGGTGTTTTAAACAATTTCACATACCCACAGGGGTATGCGAATATCACAGGGGTGTGTGAAATTGTGAATTTACGGGCGTGGGTGGTGTTTTAAACAATTTTACATACCCACAGGGGTATGCGAATTTCACAGGGGTGTGTGAAATTGTGAATTTACGGCTCTGGGTAGTGTTTTAAACAATTTCACATACCCACGGGGGTATGCGAATTTCACAGGGGTGTGCGAATTTTTGAATTTACGGTCGTGGGTGGTGTTTTAAACAATTTCACATACCCACGGGGTATGCGAATTTCACAGGGGTGTGTGAAATTGTGAATTTACGGCCGTGGGTGGTGTTTTAAACAATTTCACATACCCACGGGGGTATGCGAATTTCACAGGGGTGTGTGAATTTTTGAATTTACGGGCGTGGGTGGTATTTTAAACAATTTCACATACCCACGGGCTATGCGAATTTCACAGGGGTGTGTGAAATTGTGAATTTACAGCCGTAGGTGGTGTTTTAAACAATTTCACATACCCACGGGGGTATGCGAATTTCACAGGGGTGTGTGAATTTGTGAATTTACGGCCGTGGATGGTGTTTTAAACAATTTCACATATCCACGGGGGTATGCGAATTTCACAGGGGTGTGTGAATTTTTGAATTTATAGTCGTGGGTGGTGTTTTAAACAATTTCACATACCCACAGGGGTATGTGAATTTCACAGGGGTATGTGAAATTGTGAATTAACGGCCGTGGGTGGTGTTTTAAACAATTTCACATACCCACAGGGGTATGTGAATTTCACAGGGGTGTGTGAAATTGTGAATTTACTGTCGTGTGTGTTGTTTTAAACAATTTCACATACCCACAGGGGTATGTGAAATTTTTTTTTCTTGTCCAGATTATGTTTCCTTGAATTCTCTGATTTCAGATCAAATTTTTTTTCTTGTCCACCCTCCAGTCCAAATCTAGTTTAAGGGGTAAGAGAGTGGTGGGCCAATTTGTGTTTGAATACTGCAATTTTGTGAATTTCCTTTGTATCTATAGCCAAACCATAAAAATTTATCACTTGAAAGTTGTATTTGTAATTTCTCTAGTTGTATATGAAGTCGTGGATTTTGTATCGATTGAGAAACTCCGAAAGCTAGCACTTATAGCCATATCTTTGAGTAGACTTCGGGGCAAGTCTTGTAGGCTTTTCTTGTTTTCTGCTGCATGTAGAGTCATGGATTCATTGTTATCCAGTGAAAATTGCAGTAAAATGTAATGAGTCAATCCTTATTCGGTCACAATGCGTGTTATCCATTATATCACTTCCAACCTCAACTGCCACTGCAAGAACAATTGATGTGGAAAAGTTGTTATTACTATATTTAGAAGATAAACCAAATCCCGCTGCTGCAGACAGACTGTGAAATTTGTGAAAAACACCCATAGATAGGTCATTTTCACAGTGTAAAATTGAGAAAAAGGAATAAGCATTGAGCAGCCAAAAAAAATAACAACACAGACACAAGATGAAAAAACAAAACAACATACTTACTATAAGGCTCGAAAAATGCATGGACCACTTGTCGAAAGCAAACCGCTCTGAACCGAGGAAAAAATCTCACCTCTGAAATATACAGCAGAATGCAACTATTACAGATTCAATGTGATAATAATAACCAGTTAAGGCTTATCAAACTTAAGTCACAAAGTAAAGAAAAGACAATTATTCTACCCCAAAAATCATGATCAAAGTATATTAGTTTTAACGTTAGACCTCTAGGATGACAAATCAATTTGAGTATGAGACAGATGCAAGGTCGCAATTCAAGTTGATATTTGGAAGTTAGATTTCCAACCCCTTTGCCAATATAACTGTTGAAGAAGGTTATACCAGGAAAACAAAGAATTCTATAGGTCATAAAAACATGGGCTGAAACAAAAGCTCCTTATAAAAATTTCCACTCAGTTGCAATGTTGCTCTCATAAGAGTTGAAATAGACGGCAGTATAAAAAGAACCATAGAAATGGTTAAACTTGAACTATACAAAAGACCTCCCATGGAGACAACACTGGGTACAAAGAATCAAATAACTTTATAACATGTATTCAGACACCATCTTTCTATTGTTTACATGGCCTGCAAAATATATATATATATATATATATATATATAGGGCCCAATCATGCAGCCAACTGAATAATGATTTTCCACAAGCATCGGATTATGAAGTGCTTCTGTTAAGCAAAGCCCATCAATCCCTCACCAGCATTTCGCAGCGCTTTTCACAAATTTCATAGTGTGAAATTCTCAAAATTCTCAATTTCCCACAATTTCACACTGTGAAATTCACAGAGAAGCCATTGTTATACCTGTCTAGTACAGAGGGATCGCAGATCTCGAGTGAGCAGTTGATAGGATTGAGTTAACTCTGTACTTCTTCCCTCCGCTCACCGGCCGCCTCGGCTTCACAGAACACGACGACAGCACCTCATCGTTCTTCATGGACTGCAACAACGCTGGAGCTCCACTGTCGCTGGTACAAAAGAATAACAAAATCCACTTTGTTCTAACCACTTAACAACACGTCTATGATCTAACCACTTAACAAATCGTAAATCAAACAAATCCATGCCTTTGATTCTCAATCCGGTACAAAAAATTAACAAAATCCACTTTGTTTGTAAAAAGTGGATTTTGAGCGGCGGATACTGGACGGAAGACGGGGAAGGTGCTGGGGCATGAGACGGAGGCGGAATCGCGAAGGCAGGAGACGGCGTGGGAGAGGCGGTCGACGACGTGGGAGCGAGATCAGCTGCGGCAGTAGACGGCGTGGGAGCGGGTTGAGCGGCGGCCCGTGGCGCCATTGTCAGCAGTTACAACAGCGATTGAGCGATCGCGGTTCCGATCAAGAGTGTCGCCAGCATTATAATCACGACGCCGGGGTAAGCCATTGAAGAGAGTACCGAGAGAATTGAAAGAGAATGCAGGTGGTGGTTTCTAGAGCGAGAAGGTTTGCAACGAGGAGAGAGAGAGAGAGAGAGAGAGAGAGAGAGAGAGAGAGAGAGAGAGAGAGAGAGATCAAACGCGTGAAAATAAAGGAAATAAGGGTAAAACGGTAACTTCAACTTCTGTTTATCCTTGCACGCAATTAAACAGCTCTTACATCCTTAATGGGAATTAGAAGTTAAAAAACTAGACCGGCTGGTAATTTTCTGTAGAAATTTTACATTTAATTTTTAATTTTTTTGGTTTTTGTGGTTGACATGGGCTACCGCCCATGGGAGCCCATGGCTAATTCCGCCCTTGGGCCCATCTATGCGTTTATACACACTTTCTATTGGAGTGTCCGATCTGTGGACTCCCAACCTTCCCCCATAGGAATCTTTTGATGAATATTACCTCTCAACTTTTGGGGAAAAAAAAAAGAGTACTACATTTCCACATTTCATTTTAATAAGTCATGCTGTCGTTTACCCATGGAACTTTTTTTTTGACAAACAAAATCATCCCATATATATAATAAAAACAAAGTACAAAGGACCGGAACTCTGTCGGTCCAAAAAAACAAAGAAAATACAACAAAACAAAATAAAACAAAAAAAGAAAAAGAAAAACCGCAACAAATGAGCACTAAGTCGAACCCATGGAACTGGATGCCACAATTATTTGACATTTGGAGTTGACGGAAGAACCAAATGCATTGCTTCTTCAACAAAATTCTGGTACATAACGAAAGCAAAGATTACCTTAAATCTAGCTAGCTAAGAACTACTGAACTCCGGTTATCAATTGGTTCTATCCATCCCGATGCCATTGTTAATTTTTGAAGTTTGACAGACCAGTAGTCACTGCAACAATAATCTTAAAGTTCGTAGAATTTATAAAGTTATATACAATTTTCCTTTGAAGGAGATGATCCATGAACGGGCTTAGAAATAACTCACAACCAACAGGATAGTCACCATTTGTGATTCAGAGGGCTAAAATGATCAGTACAAGATCTCGACACATTATCAAGCTATTCCCTCCGTCCCGATTTATTTGTCCAATTTGGAAAATTCAACTTATTAAGGGGACACAACACAATCATTATACTTTGAGAATTAAATTTTCCACCAATGTCCTTCAATTCAAATTGTACTTGTCACATCAATTCAAGAAAGAGAGAAAGGTAAAATAGTATTTTTATAGGATTTCTTCCTTGGTCTTCTAAAATTGGACAAATAATTTGGGAATGAGAAGTCAAAGAGTAGACAAAAAGAATGGGACGGAGGGAGTATCTCACAACCAACAGGATAGTCACCATATATGGGAATCCATCTTCATTGACTTAAACACTCAAAGTTATTGTCTCAGGAAATAGGCTCCTCGTTAGTGGCGTTTTGATCACAATTCCAAGACATGGACCTTCCCTGGGAAGAGTTGAAGGTAAAGTGCAAAGGACACCGTCAGGGATTGGGATCTCAACTGAGTGGCTAGAAATGCAGAGGTTTCCATCAGCGTCTTGTTCCCAGTATACCTCTACCATGAGGCCTCTAACGTTCTGGGTTGATTCTAAATCCGGAATTCCTACATGCTCGACTCCCACGGATATCTATGTCATCAATCCAACGACAAAAAATCAAGAAGATAGACAAGCCAATTGGGCTTACTAAGCAAAATGATAATAAAAATTCCATCTTCTTTTTGCAGAGTACCTGGCTAGAATAATGTGGAAGTGATGTTGTTGACATTATAGATGACCTTGAATGATGTTTAGCTTTCAAATGGGTAAATTCTCAAAACAAAAATGGTAAAATTCACGGCTGCCACAACATTCTGTACGGATTTTTCGTCTGTGTACCACTACAGTACACATCACTTCCATTCATTTTATTGTCTTATTAATAACATATACTATTTATCTCGAGAATACCTTCTTTACAGAGGTTTTCATGAAATTGGGTTTACGGAGGCAAATCTCACCCATCCAAAGTGTTTTGGACGGTGCGGATTTTAAAAAAACTTTTCCGGAGAAAAGTTTAAACACTTTTGGACGATCGCGATTGGTTGCTGATGTAAAGGACTTGTTCACAGCTTTGCCATGAATAAGTTTCTCTCATTTATCTCCCTATATCACACAAAGACCGGAAACTAACGAGCTATGAATCCAGGAAGAGGGATCACTACATTTGAAAATATTAAAATGAATTTAATTCAATGGACAATTAGAACGTATGATTTGATAAAAGAAATCTATATTTCTTTATCGAAATGGAGAGGTTAGAGACACTACCAGCAATGCAAGTCCTGCTTCCAATGTCAAAATCATCATGCCGTCATCAATTAGAGGGTTCTCTAGTGCTGCTTTTTTCCGAAACATTCAGGAAGACTTCTTCAAGAGTAGTGAGACCAAGTTGTATGTTATCTATACAAAACTCTTGTTGCTTAACTTGGAGCTTGGCAAACAAATTCTGTGCAGATGATTTTTAGAAAAAGAGAAAATATAAGCAATAGTACTAAACACATGAGGAGTTAATGTTTAGGGCAATGGAACCAGAAACCCAGTCTTTTATTTGGTACTTGATCATTTTTCACGATCAGAACTCATAACTGTACGTCACATCATGTTTTTGTGAGATTTCATAAAAAAATAAGGCACTAAATGTGCTATACTTTTCATCCCAAAAATGTATTCATGGTATAACAAATTTGCGCACAGCGGTGCATGCATACCTTCAATGAGATCTCCATCTTGCGAGGAACAACATAGCTCAGGACGTACTGAGTCTCCTCCTTCAGTACCACATTCAAATGCTGTCAAAATAGTCCACAGATGAGTTGGCAAGTAGTTGATGATGCTCAAAGTAAACAAGAATGCAAAGGACACATATGTGGATGAAAAATACATAAAAAAAAAGTAAGGGCTGGGCCAGATTTGTTTCAAGTTAGGGTGCACCCTAAATGAGTTGAATCTAGAACAATATAGTTTTTTTATGTGCAGAGAATCAAGCTCACGAACCATGTAGTTTCCCGACACTCAAAATAATCCACGGAAAGTAACCTTTAATATGAAGTAAAAGAAACAGGAGAAGCTTTTAAATTTCTGAAAGAGTACACTGATTGGAAGAAGAGAAGGAGAGGAATTTTATTGTGTATCGTGTAAACCAAGACTGATAAAGTAGAGAAGCAGTATACTGGAGTGTTGTGTCTCTTAGGAAGGAAATAAATAACTTATTTATAGAGCTTAGTTATCTATCAGTGTTTGTTATGAGTTCAACGTTATTGCTAATATCCAGGAGAATAATTAGGAAGTTAAGTATGACTAGATTTTATGCCAACTGAAAAAGTCTTTTGATCTCATTAATAGGAGGAAAAATAGGAGACTTAGTCAAATTGGTTATCAACTAACCACTCCCAGATATAACGCTAATTACTTGCTCACCTCTATTGTCACTTATATGTGATAAATAATACATCAATGACAAATCTAATCAAATATGTTAATGTAAAACATTAAATTTAAACTGCTCGATACAATGTCTGAACCAGACGTGGTTTCTTGGAGTGCTTTAGTTTCGAGGTATGGTTAACTAGGACATGTAAGTGAGGAAAATGAGGTCTTTGGGGACATGGATATTAAAGGGATTGAACGGAATGTGGTATCTTGTAATGGGATGATCGTGAGTTTCAATAAGAGTGGATGTTATTCCGAAACAGTGTTGACATTTCGAAAGATGCATTCGCGAGGTTTAAAGCCTATTGGGACTTGATGCAGTGGAGGATATGGAGGATTTGATTTTGGGTAGTAAAATTCAATGGTATGTAATCAAGATGGGAATGGAATCCGACAGATGCATTGTTAGCACCCTTATGGAGATGTATGGGGAAAGTGGCTGTAGTTTACGGATGTCACAAGTGTTTGATGGATGCATTAGATATAGACGCTTGCAGTGTACAGGTTAGTTGGCTTTCAAGAAATGGCATTATGGATGACGCACTGATGGTATTTAGGGAATTCAAGGACAAAGGGATAGACTTGAATGTCTTGTCTTGGAGTCAGTGATCGCTGCTTGTTCTCAAAATGGCAAAGATATGGAGGCTTTGGACCTATTCAAAGAGATGCAGATTGCTGGGGTGAAGAGAAATTCAACCACAATCCCTTGTATTTTACCAGCATGTGGAAACACTGTAGCATTGATGTAGGGGAAGGCAGCTCATGGTTTTTCTATCAGAAGTGGGATCTCTGGTGATGTGTACTTGGGCAATGCATTGATTGACATGCACACTAATTGCGGAAGGATTGAAACGTCTTGGCTTTGTTTTGACAGGTCATGGAAAAGCTAAGGAAGCTATTTAGATATTTCATTTGATGCAGAGGAGTGCTTAGAAGCCCGAATTGGTTAGTTTCACTGGTATATTATCCGCCTATAGCCAAAGTGGATTTACAGAAGAAGAGTAGTGCAACTTTAACAGCATGTCCAGAAAGCATGGAATTGAAGTAGGTGGAACACTATGCTTGTATGGCAAGCCTTCTAGGTCGCGCAGGGAAGTTAGAAGATGCTTGTTCTCTGAACAAGAAAATGCTATTTGAGCTTGATGATTGTGTTTTGGGTGCTTTATTGAGTTTCAGTATAGTTCACAATAACATGACATTGGGAGGATGCCGCCAAACCCTTGTTCAAATTAGAGCCTACAAATCCCGGGAACTACATTCTTCTGTCCAACTTATATGTTTCTAAAGGCAAATGGAGTGAAGTTAATTGAGTGAGGAATATGATGAATAAAATAGGTTTGAGAAAGAACCCTACTTGCAGTTGGATTGAGGTTGATGCTATGATGTGTACTCGTGCTGAAATCTTGGGTTCAAACCCAAAGTACACATGCTTTTATCTCAAGACATGTTACATCCTCAAAGGACCCGCCCACTTGAATAGAATCAAACTAAATTCCATCGATTGTAAAATTACGCTGCCAGAGTGTAGTCTCCTTCGGTGAAACAACCCTTCAGATGCTCTCCATGCCCATGTTGTGGAGAGATGTATGCGCTATGGATTTTGTGAATCTGATACTGCATCATTTGTCAGAAGTGGATTTAGTATAAAGGTGTCATCTGGTCAGTCCACACTTTTTTGGAAGGATGTTTGGCTCCTATCCTTGAAATTTTTCCCAGGCTATACCTGATATCTACTCAGAATTCTGCTTCTGTGAGAGACTTATTTGATCATACTAATCTCAGGTGGATGCTGCAGTCCAGAAGAAAGCTGTTGCAGTGGGAATTGGATCAAGTGGAGAACCTGAAACAGAGCTTGAGTGCTGTGATTCTTCATCAAAAAGGCCAAGATATTCTCATATAGAATTGGGGATCTAACTTCGGCAAATTCTCTGTCAAGTTGTGATAAACGGGAGGCATCTTTCAACTCCACTAATTTTATCGGCCCCAATAGCAAGCTTATCTGGAGAAATGTAAGTCCTTTCAAGGTAGAGATTTTGGTTTGGCAAACCATCCAAGAGAAACTTGCTACTGCCAGTGAGCTGCTCAAAAGGAATTTCACACTACAAGGTGTTCTAGAGGAACGTCTGTGTCCCTTTTGTAAAGAAGAACTGGAATGTACACTTCATCTAAAGGACGACCTGCATGTCTTGTCTTTGTGCACGTTTTTTACATTGCAGGGTATCTTGGAAGGTCTGGTCTTATATCCTGTCAAGGTGGGGAACTCAATGCGTTTGCACCACTTTCATAATTCAAGTTCAAGAATATGGACAAAAAAAGTGTATAGGAATTGTTTGTTGTGATTTGGTCCCTTTGGCATCACAGAAACAGAAATGTATTTAGAGGTAAGCTGCTTGATGTTGCGGATTCGGCGGAGACTATTATTACCAGGGTAGCCCTTTGGGTTAAAGCTTCTTTGACCTTAAAGGTTACCCTTTCAATGACTTCAAAAGATGTATCCAAGAGATTAGAAAGCTCAAGGTTGATAAGTTGTAAAATATTTCCTGATGGCCTCGGAGATCCATGGCTCCTGCCTTTGTGTGTGTGTGTGTGGTGTGGGGGTGTGGGGGTCCAAGATTGAAAGCAAGATAAGGTTGGTGGCCTAATGCTCGGTAATGTTACAAGAAAAAAAGTTAATTTCAAATCAATCATCTAACCAGACGACATAAGTTACAAGAAAAAAAAATAGCAGTTCAAGAAAGAGAAAAAACATGCATTTCACGAGAGAAAGATAAATCAAGCCAACGGATAAAGCAGCATATCCCAATTGAATGCAATACATCATGAATAGGACTACCTATTCTAAGTGAAAGTGCGCAATTAAATGGTGTCCCTGCGGGGCCGTGAATTTATATTCAAACTTGCATTCCTCAATGCAAGTCATAATCAACGAATAGAGCACCATACATGACTTCCACCCGAGAGTCACATGCTGAATTGTGGAATGATTAAACCGCTTGCAATCCAGCTACAACAAAAAATGGTTTAGTGGTCTCTAACTACAATTAAATCTTTTCAAGCTCAATAATGACTGAAATATCAGTACCCACAAGCCAAACCAGATTCCGTAATCCGATTTTTAACCAGTGTCAATGCATTCTTAACTGTATTTTTTTCTTACCTCACACTAGCAAGACCAAAGGTAGGACAACTGAAGAAAGATGGTCAGCATGTTCCTGTCTTAGCTATTCCTAACCATAGGAACAACTGCTTGGTTCACATCTTTCAACTTAAGATGCAAATCTGTCCTCCCACATAGATATTAGACAGATTTGTACAAAAGATGCTGAAAGAACTTAAGGCCAGAGTATTTGGAGGGAAAAGCCGAAATGACTGCATGGTGTTATTTTCCCATGCAAAGAAAGAATACTTCATGTCTCTCTGTTGGTAACAAAAAAGGCAATCAATCAGATTTTCTTACCTTCCACCATTAGGTGTCCCAGTGCCAAAATTTCTGGGCGGAAATGAAGTGCATGAAATGCTACCCGACATCTGAGCCTCTCATACTCAGCTAAGCAAGAGGGAAGGACAGGCTAGAAAGAAAACATAGACAAGTTAGAGGGATCATTCTAAAAGAGATAATGTACGCACTAATACACCGATTCTACAAACTGGTATCCCCCCTTTGTGTGCTTCCATGATTCTACAAACCCGCTACTTAAAGGCTGCTTTGTTCAATGGAAGCAACCAACGAGCCTTGACAATAATTTCACCCGGTGGGTTACTGCAAAAGACTATGCCTTTGTATGTTGCGACAGTGACAAAGAGAGAGATGTTGTAGTTCCAACTTCCAAGTCATATGAAACTCAATTGCCCAGAAAACTTCAGATGAAAGAATGTTTTCAAAGCTATGGATCCCGATTTTGCTACTTATTTTGGAATCAAGACTTTACAAAAAAACATAGGCCGAAAAACGGCTTACTTCAGAAGCCAAATGTCAAACACGTGGGAGGCATATACATTGCATCAATTTTTAAAACCGTGAGCAATATAAAATCAAAACCTGCAAAGCTACTAGATTGTACGCCGATAGAAATTGAATTAGATGCAACAACCACCCCCCATTGTACCTTTGGCCCATGTGTATGAGTTCACCGGTTCCGACCGCCTGAGTTGCAAACACAACACACCTCGACAATGTGGACGAATCAGATTATCAAATTGATTCCTAACTAAGGTCAGAAATTTGCCCAAAACGGCGGAAAAGCCTCCTATTCGATTGTAATCAAAGTTACCTTATAAGGTTGTAATCAAGTGTGTATCATTTATAAGGTTGTAATCATGTGTGCCCAGCTTAGATTGTTTCATTGTTTTTCAAAATATCTACTTTGATAAAATATCAGTAGCTATTTGATCGATTAGATATTCTACAACGAGGACAAATCGGATTATCAAAGTAAAAAATACGTTATGATAAAAAAAAGAGTAAAAATACGTTAGCAAATTTCAAAAAAAGGGAGAGGAGCCTTTTTCTTGGTACATCGTATGTTGAACATGCGGCCAAGGGTACAGACAAGTGCCCTACGAAGGAATCGGGAAGGAATCGTGGACAGTGATCATGCTTTCAATATTGCACGGCCAGATGTAATTAGCCGCGGCCAAGGGTAATTATCAGCGGCCAATTGTAATTTCTGGCAGTGACGAGGCATGTAAAAAACGAAGGAATCGTGGACAGTGATCACGCTTTCAATATTACGCGGTCAGATGTAATTAGCCGCGTCCAAGGGTAATTATCGGCGGCCAACTGTAATTCCTTGCGTTGGAATACACATCGCATGTTCGAGACTCCCGTTCATGGCGCACGATTTAATAATTTCATACAACTCCTCAGTTTATTTTCACGAATGCCTTTATCCTCAGGCATGCCACTGCTCAATAACTCCATACAAGTCCTCCCCACAGTGGGGACGACAGGTTCATGGCATTGCATTCGACTCCAGGCTCGATTCAGCTCGCTTTGTTCAGTCGTACTAGGTTCGTATTTATGTCAAACGCAGTCAATTAAAGGATGCCCATAAAGTGCTCGATGCAATGTCTGAACCAGACGTGGTTTCTTGGAGTGCTTTATTTTCGGGGTATGTTCGACTAGGACATGAAGTGAGGCAAGAGAGGTCTTGACCAAACCGAATGGGATGGTTGCGGGTGGATGTTATTCGGAATCAATGTTAACATTTCGAAAGATGCATTCGCAAGGTTTAAAGCCTAATGGGACTGGTATATCAGGTGTTCTTCCTGCAGTGGGGGATTTGGAGGATTTTATTTTGGGTAGTCAAATTCATGGGGATGTTATCAACATGGGAATTGAATCAGACAAATGTGTTTCAGCACCCTCTGTGAAGCCGTACGAATCCCATTTGACCAACTGGACTTCAACTTGAGCACTACTGACTTTCGCAGCCGGAAATCATGAGTCTGCAGAAATTAGGAATTTCCATCTCTTGAAGCAGGTTAGCAAAGAAACTCAACCATATATGTACCTTGTTTCAATACTTTGGATAGTTACAGAAGGTGAAGTCGGTGCTATCTTTCATTGCATAAATAAATACTACCAAAGTGTAGCTATGTTACCAATCAAGGAAAACCCATGCTCAGGTTTTCATTAGAACTAGCATTGTTAAGGGAAAATGACGGGCCAAGACGTATTTTGACAATTAATATCCGCCAAGGACATACTGAGAACATTTATTAATACTGAAAATGTCTTTGGCGAGTATTAATTATCAAAAAACGTCCTTAGTTGTCATTTTCCCCATTGTTGTTAAGCATGTGTTGACTTTGTAGTATGTCAGTCTATGCAAATTCTGCCTCACCATTTTATGGGCAGTCTGTTTCTCTTTTTGAATGGAAGGAAAGCTGCATCCTTTTGAGTGTGTCTTTTGCTAGTGAGAAAAAGTTTTTCTGAAAAACTATTCTTACCCTTTGTTCATAGATTTGTGTGGACAACAAGGGGCTAATAAAGTCAACTGCTGTCAGTTTATGGAAAAGTAGGCTTGAGAGTGATGATTTTTGTATTGATTCAATGGTCCATAATCCATATCCAATGTGGTCACAGGTATGGGGTACAACTAGGTGATGCAAGCTTCCTCTGAAGGTATGGTCACCCATTCTTCTTCTTTTTCTTCTTCTAATTTTTTTTTTTATAACCGGGTATTTCGGTCTGTTCACGCGCACCTCGACTAAGTGACCAATTCTTCTTCAGCAGTACGCACAAGAGACTTCAAATTGTGGTCATTCATTCCAAATTTATGCTTTCTATTGACAAAATTAACATTGACAAATTTTCTATTATTGGGTTCATTTTTAGATTTGATACTCCATCATTTTACTTTTTCCCTACTCGTAACTTGCGTACATTTTTGTAAGTCAAGGATTCCCTTTTATCCTTGTTTCGATGTTGGAATTGTATTATTTCGGATATAGTCCGAAAGGAGCAACTGTAACACTAAGACCTCTCAACCAGTACTATTCAAACTTCATCTATAATTTCTGAAAGCCACATTTAGGACAAACTAGGATACGATAATCTAGGATAGGTCTCTGTTATATTACCAGAATGCTGGTACGGCCCTTGATTGATCACCAACTGCATAGTTAGACCACGAATGGTGTTCGTCGTTGTGCCGTAAATTCTTCCATCATGTGATTAGATGAAGGAAATTTTCTCTGCTGAAAATGCAACATGGGACTCGTTGTTGTCTCTTCGGTGCACCCCAAACAACCTCAATCCTTCTTTATATTCACCATTGACAAAACTAATCGTCATCGCCATCGCCATCGCCATCATATGACTACTCCCATCTTCCGAGCTTGCAACGTACATCCCTTGCGCTTTCCCCACAAATACCGAACCAGATTCACCTTTAAACAAGTCCTCATTAATGATTGTGTCAAGAAACCGATTATTAAGTACTTTTTCGGTGAATGGGCTTGGCGATGAGGGGGAAGGCTGGGCGAGCAAATCGTGCACATGGAAACAGATCGAACGACGAATGTGGTGGTGGGTTGGAGAAGGATTGTAGTATTTGGATGCTTTTGCCTTCAAGTAGTACTTCTACTTTGGAAAGAGCCTTCAAGTAGTACTTGAAGTCTTGGAACATACATTTTTCCGGTTTAAAATAGAATTCTAGGTAAATCACTGAGTATTTTTACTAATTTGTGTCAGAACAAGTATATAAAGTATTTGAGGACTTCTTCAACTCGGAGACTTCACGAGAGACAAATTTTGTTCTCTCTCTCTTTTTCTGAGTAATCTGTTTGTATTTGCCTTCAAAAATGATTCTTTGCATGTTTATAATGGAACACACCCAGGGGTTGCCCCAATGGGAAGGGCGAATGACCGATTTTGGGAGAACTCCCCTTGGTCAGGGGTTCGATTCCCCACCATGTGAGTACCCTGATAGTAAGTGGGGGCTGTGACTGGTGTGGCCGCGTTAGTTCCTCCCGAGGTTTGGGTTGCGCAGTACTTAAATTTGAGAGTTATTTGTGTGTATGAGGGTGTGTGAATTATAAAGAGCCCCATGTCACAACAATTCCAGTGTTCTAGCGCCTTTAAGGGCTTGGAAAATTGGCAACAAATGCCCTCTTCTAATTCTTCTCCAAGCTTTCAACAAATAGGAGAAGTTCTGGTTGCCAAAGGTTTCGCTGCCATAAAACAATCAGGGTAATCATATAAGCAAGCCTATTATCACACAATTTGTTCTCAATAATAACATTTCTTACAATGTGACGTGTGAAATATGAATAATGAAATCAATATGGTTCAAAAATTACAAAACATTTTTTTTTAGGTTTTACTTTACAAGATTTCCACGTCTAAAAATCTCTTATCAAATTTCAAGATATTCACTCCTGACCAAAGGCAACCAGGGAAGAATTTTACCCATTAAGCCCTAACCAACAATTGTAGTAACAAATACCAATGGCAACAAGTTGATCCAATGAGGCATTTTCTTATTTGACAAGATGCCGTGTTTTGGATGGCCCATATTTTAATAGAGGAAAAGAGGAGAGAGTCGGCCATCCAAAACATGGATCTCCTCTCCTAGCAACTCTGTCATCCAACCAAGAAGTAACATCTTCAAAAACAGTGTCAATGTTTTCCGGTAATTCACCATAGGTGAGGGAATGCCACATCCCTGGATACAATTTGAAGCTCTTGTCTTTGCTAGAAGCTAATTCGTAGAGAAGATTATATTGCTCACTGATGGATACCTCACCTCGTCCTCTTCCCCATGGACTAGTAGGAATCACTACTACAATAAACCATAAAGATCACAGCTATTGACTGTGATTGTAAGTTTTCCATCACACTCCTGCTACCGTGATGGATTTGGGTGTGATTGTAAGTCACTCTCTTTTATCACAATTTATAACCGTGATTGAAAGAGAGAAACAATCACGGCCAATAAGTGTGATCGTTTCTCTTTTATCACAGTTATAAACCGTGATCGTTTTTCTTGGCCATGATCGTTTCTCTTTTCTAGGTGTGATTATAAGTCACTTTAGATCACGGTTTATAACCGTGATTGAAAGTTCAAAATGATCACACCCATAAACTGAGATGGAAAACCATTGGGCGTGATCTTTTCTTTGTATCTACTAGACCATCTTTTCTTGTCCCTGCCAAGTTTCGAACCCACACACCATTGGTTGATTTCCCAAACCCTTACCACTAAGCTAGCCAAAATCTTTTGTTACATCATGAAAACCAAAATATTTATACTTACTTCCTAAAGTAGGAAAACTTTTTTTTTCTTTAAAATTTGCTGAATTTTTTTGAAACGCAATTAACACGATATTAAAATATATAAAAATACATATATAAACATTGTTTAAAAAAATTTTAAAATATGACAACAGATCTTTTGCCAATCAAAATTAGTTGTTGGTCACCAAAAGATTTTCTTGGGCGAAAAATTTGTTTTTAGCTAGTAAATTTAGTAGACAATAGTGTGTTTTTGTTATAGTGTACGCTTTGTATTTTTATGAAAATTATCACAACCCGCAGATTGTAACATTATGGGCAAACTTTAGATTGTTTTCTTATAAACTAACCATTTCACATATATTTTGTGTTTATATTGAATTTCAATTTCAATGGTGGCTTTCCAATTGGATTTTAATCATTTTCAGATAAGGCTAAGCCATAATAATATAATTGTTTTTTTACCTAATGTGTCAAACACTTGGAAGACATTCGAAATAACAAAGTTTTACCACTACAATAAATCATAAAAATCACAGTTCGCCTACATGAAAATCGGGCACTAGTGGAACAGCTTGCCCGTCGTCGAAGAAACAACTGGGCATTGGTAGAACCCAATCGTGAGATTTGCCTTCTCTCTCTCTCTCTTTCTCTCTCTCTCTCTCGATCTTTTTGGGCGTGAAGATGAAGATGAAACGTAAAGATTTTTTGGGGTGAATGTAATTAAGGCTTATCTTCTTACATTTAAAAAAAAAAAAAAAAACTTTTCGAAGTCTCAAATGACATCGTTTCCCACACATAACTTTTCAAAACCCGCCTAAATGAGTATTAACCCGCCCACGTGAAAATTAAGACCGCCTAAATGGGTAGGTTTTTTTATCTCACCGCAAGAGTGAGATAATTTATCTCAACTTTTTTTCGCGCTAATGTTTTTTATCACACCATAAGGGTGAGGCCTTTTCTCTTTTATCTCGGCACAAGAGCGAGATCTTTTATCTCATTTTTTTCTGCCCTCAAATCTTTTATCACACCACAAGGGTGAGATTTTTGCTCTTTTTTATCACGCCACAAGGGTGAGGTCTTTTATCTTTTATCTCACCATAAGAGCGAGATCTTTTATCTCATTCTTTTCAGCCCTAAAATCTTTTATCACGCCGCAAGGGTGAGATTGTTTTTCTTTTATCTCGCCGCAAGAGCGAGGTCTTTTATTCCGCACTAAAACTCACTTTTTATCTCAGCTTTGAACTTAAACTGAGATAAAAAATTTAAGCACCACTTTTTATCACGCTTTCATTGAAAACCGTGATCTTTGTGAATCTCTTTAGTGTGATACATATCTATTATTGTAGTAGTGAATGGTATTGAAACCTAAAACAATGAACGGATTATTGATTAAGCCATGTTAGGTTGGCTAGAAAATAAGGGAAAATTTTGTTTCAAGAGTTCTAAATGAACCTCTTCAAGTCTTTGATCCAGATCTAAACTAAACTAACTTTTAGAAGGTGATTGCAGGTTAGAAGGCGTAGGCTGCCTTTGTAGCAATAAGGATTTGATCGAATCTGTCATCACAGGAAAATTTCAAGTTCAAGTTGTATTTGTTTCATTACCTCAGACACTTGTGAAAACTAAACACAAACTCCATGACAACATCTTGTTTTTGAAGTTGTATAAGTTGCCCAACGAGATTGGAAAGAAAATATTTACTACCTCTTGTCTAACTTCAGGATCTTTTTAAGCAACATCAATACTTTCATGACTATGGATGATTTTCCATGTAGGAATGATACGGCAGAGCTTTGTCAAGACATTAACCGCTAGTGTTGATGGCCTAATATCATCTTCCATCTGTTAATGCAATAAAACGCAAGAAAAATATGTTTGTAAATTTCTTGCATAGAGGATATGCTTGTAGAGTTGAACACAACAAACAAACGTAGAAGGTAAAATAGTGCTCTAAGTCAACAAACAAAATGAGAAGTCAAAAAGACCATCTTCCCGGTCTTCTAAAATTGGACAAACAATTTAGGATAATGAGAAGTCAAAAAGTCGACAAACAAAATGAGACGGAGGGAGTAACTCACAACCAACAGGATAGTCACCATTTATGAGAATCCATCTTCATTGACAACGAAAAACCAATCCGCATATGAGGCAGGGAATTAGGAAGATATATAAATGGAGCACTTGGTATATATGTTGTGAAAACAAAGAACAATAATATGAATAACAAATTAAGCTCTCGTGTTTCTGATCACTTGTGGGAAGGAAAAGAACTTTGCTTGTTTATATAGAGAAATTTTACTCCGATAAGAAGGTTAGTTTGTTAGGGATTAACAACATGCCTTATATTATTATGGAGAAACACAAGGAGAGACTAAGTCTCATTGGTTACAATTATCTCACGTTGATCTCTAACATTAATACCTGTTAAGGATAGTACTATTTTAAGGAGCACACCTAGTCAAAGACAGAGCCAAAAATTATAATTAGGCAGGTCAAATGAGCTAAGCTGCAAAAATACTATAAGCAAAGAAGAAGTGAGTTGCAATTAGGCAATAGCAGAGGGTAAAATTCTACTTTTAGTGAGGCTTTCGGGGCAATTTTCTAATTCTTGGGGGGTTAAAGTGTACAAACTAATTCAAAAATTATGGTACTAGTTTTAATTAAGTAAGTGATAGGTGTGTAAATACGCCTATTTACGCTCCCTAACTTAGGCTTGTTATGTCCAATTAGCGCACTACGTGGGGTTTCATACTTGTTAATTGCGTTTCAGGACTCTCGGAGCCAAAGGATAATATTTGGAGTTTAAACGCGAAGTCGGACTTTATTCGGGAGAAAGGTGCATCAAATTCCAGCCATGTGTTGCACGTACGAAGGAGTTTATTGGGTAATGTTGAAATATTGGTGTTGAGCTTGCCGAAGGAAATTTATTGGATCAAATTCCACTAGAATGGCAACATGAGAATGGTAATTTGGCAACAGTGGACTGACCCATAATTGTAGCAAGATTTGTCTTCAGCGTTTACATTAAAAAGTGGGCCCATTAATTACTAATTACAAAATCTCGGCTGATTACAAATATAGTGGTCCACTATATAAAGAAAGAGAAAAGGGTTTTGAGGGGATGGTTCTTGGCTTTCTAGGCAGAAACAGAAGAACTGTGGCTGCCATCAGGGTCCTTTTTCACGCACAAGCAAAGAGCTACGCCACTCCGACGCAGATCACGACTGAGCGTTGGGTTTTATTCTTTTGCTTTTGTCCGAAAGGTTTAAGTTACCAATGGAGTTTTATTCTTGCATGCTTATTTATTTTTACTCCATGAGCGGTTAAACTATTTGGCTAGGGTAATGAGGAGGCCTCTCCAAGTAGCGTAGTTGTTCGATTTCTAGGGTTCTATATTCAACTTGATTGTATGACTTGCTCTATTCATAACTTTTTATGAAGTTTTATTTTTTTCAATATTCGAATGTGTTTGTATCCATAGTTTCAAGCATTGTCATACAGTGGTTTTGAATGTTTCGAGATAGGCTTTGAGATAGACTATAAGACATGAGATGGGTCGTGCCGTGGTTAAATCCAATGAGACGATCCGTGCCGTGTTGAGATAGCCTATACGGAGTCCGAATCTTGATTATATTTTTGGGGATTATCGATAGGAATTGCTACCCTACGGTAATCTAGTTGAATGTTGAATATGAATCCTAGGTTTCGAAATAATTATGTTACAAGGGGAGACTGAATCGGAAACCCTATTCCCTTCTCTCATTTGTTTTAAAATCCTTTAATCGCTTTCTAGTTTAATTTTAGTTAATCAAATCAATCAAAATCCAACTTCTCTTTACTTTCCGAATTAAATTAGAAATTAATTGAAAGTACTGCAACTTAGCTTTTTTACTCTCCGTGGACGATCTCGGACTTAACTGCTATTCTTCGGGATAATTGTTAATTCTCTATTTTATAAATTATATTTTTGGTACGAAAAACGACAGACCAGTAAGTGGGGTCATGTGACCCTACTTGTCATACTCTTCCTCTGCTCATGCACCTAGTATCACAAGTAGGTGACAATAATCCTATGGTCGATGACCAATCAAATAACATATGCATGTATAATATTAAATTAACAAACAAAGTAATCAAGCCTATGAGCCCCGCACACATGGAGCACGTGTATTACTGTCATTGCATGGTAAGTTAGCTTTTCCGATCGATACAAACCCACATAAAACTAGACTTTACGTGGTTCTCAAAATCTGGTACTCCACGGAGGAATCGGCCGGGAACAAAGCTGTACAAGGTGTTCTCTCAATGCTCTACTCTTTTTCTGCATTTACAATGCTACACTACTCCTTAACTTGATTAACCAAGGTTCCATTTATAGCCAAACCCATGTTCACCATCACGCCAGAATCAAGTTGCGTTGCTGATTATCACGTTTGGATGGCCCAGATCCGAGCACTCTCTCTTCTACTCAATCGACCACTCTCTCTCCTCTTTCTCGGCTTCTAAATCCTAGCCGCTTGGGTACCACGTGGACTGTACCCTATTTGCACCAAAAAAATTCTCCTAAAAGATACGAACAGACCGTGTGATTAACCCAAATTAAACACATTCTAGCTAGGACAGTTGGATTTACTCCCAGAGATTAATACGACTTGAATTTCCAGTTCTTTGTGTCTTTTAGTTTTACTTGGTGAAATCCGTGGTAGCCATCTTTAACTTTATCTTTTAATGCTTGCTTAGTCACAAATGAAAGCTGGGTGTTTCATGCTTGGTACTTACTATATGATTTCATTTTGGTTTACAACATGGTGTAGGCCCCACAAGAAGTGTAGCGCGCGAGTTTTATTTATTGTACTCACTAATTAGCTAACGCTATACGCTAGCCACACTTTCAAATATTCGGGACTCGAAATAATAGAGATGACCAGTAGAGATGATGGAAAAATAATATTACTCCAATAACGAGTTTGGTGTGATGATTACATATGTTTTTAACTACTAGTAAGGATGCATGTGCTTCGTACGTGAATAGTTTGCAACCTTCAACTTAATGTGAATGCAACAGTTTTAACAGAGCGTAAACAAATACAGCTTCTCTGTGCTTGTTCAATTTCCTTGAATGTATAACCATCTTACTTTCTCCGCAACTAAAAGCCAACAATTCAAAATTGATAAATTCAGCATGCATATAGCTCATAAAAGTTAGCATGTTAATCCTAATAGTCTTCCAACTTCTAACACCAAGGAGTTTGGTCAAGTGGGTATGAGAAAAATAATAAGTGCTTGTCCTTCAAGAGATCACGTGTTCGAATCCCACGAAGGCAAAACATACTAAACATTGGGGTCAGTGGAGGGTTTGCTAGGTTATTAACTTCAGGGCGAATTGAATTAGTCGAGGTGAGCGAAAATTGGGCCCGAACATCCGGTCATCCAAAAAAAAATTGGTCGTCAAATTTCTAATATCTAAATCAGAAAGCAAACCTCAAAGAAGACCTACTTTGCCTATCATCTACTCCATACGGCGACTCCATTTCATTTAAGCAACAATGTGACCTCTATTGCATCTTGGGCCATTATCCGGTTAAAACTATCATAAGAATGACTCTGGCTCACTTCAACTCATTCACTTTCATAATCTCTAGTGTTCATCCCACTTTGGGTCAATGAAAGTTTAAGATGGATGTATTTCTTGGGCTCACTGCAACTGGTAGGAATAGTGTGCTTGGGTATCAAATGGCAAAATTCAATAATACATGAAGTCAAATAAATAATATGGCTATGTGCGCGGGTGGACTCCTGCAACTAAAGGGTCATACTTGGTCACAAAACTTGAGATTCTTTAAAAAATTGGCTTAGTAAGCCCAATTGGCTTATCTATCTTCTTTGAATTTTTGTCGTTGGATTGATGACACAGATACCCGTGGGAGTCAAGCATATAGGAATTCTGGGATCAGAATCAGCCCAGAATGTTAGAGACCTCATGGTAGAGGTATATTGGGAACAAGACGCTGACGGAAACCTTTGCATTTCTGGCCACTCAGTTGAGATCCCAATCCCTAATGATGTCGATTGCACTTTACCTTCAACTCTTCCCAAGGATGGTCCATGTCTTGGAATTGTGATCGAAATGCCACTAACGAGGAGTCTATTTCCTTAGAGAACAACTTCGAGTGTTTGAGTCAATAAAATAGCTCCAATTGATGGGAAAAAGTATCTCGGGATCAGTTGGTAAACCAGACTCCAAAAAAAGCAGCACATGAAATACCTCCTAGTAGGAATACCCTCCTGTGGGCCATTGCTTTTCGCATGCCAAGTCCTGAAATTCAATAAGCTTTTGTAATTCTTTAATGTGCATGTATTGTATATATTTGTTAAAAATAATGCAGCAGAGGAAAAGTAAGAGAACCTGAAGAAAATGACATTTAACAGTTTTGAGGGCCACTGAATGTTCGGTGAGGATACCCAATTTAGAAAAAGCCCAACAAATAGGAATCACAAAAATTGCAATGTTTTGAAATTAATTATACGAGAAAACTGATGCATCTTTTAACTAGGAAAAAAAACCGAAATAAAAGATGGATTCCCATAAATGGTGACTATCCTGTTGGTTGTGATGGAGGGAATAGTCACCATTTATGGGAATCCATCTTTTATTTCGGTTTTTTTTTTTTTTCTAGTTAAAAGATGCATCAATTTCCTCGTATAATTAATTTCAAAACATTGTAGTTTTTGTGCTTCCTATTTGTTGGGCTTTTTCTAAATTGGGTATCCTCACCAGACATTCGGTGGCCCTCAGAACTGTCAAATGTCATTTTCTTCAGGTTCTCTTACTTTTCCTCTGCTGCATTATTTTTAGCAAATATATACAATACATGCACATTAAAGAATTACAAAAGCTTATTGAATTTCAGGACTTGGCATGCGAAAAGCAATGGCCCACAGGAGGGTATTCCTACTAGGAGGTATTTTCATGTGCTGCTTCTTTTGGAGTCTGGTTTACCAACTGATTCCAGGATACTTTTTCCCATCAATTGGAGCTGTTTCATTGACTCAAACACTCGAAGTTATTGTCTAAGGAAATAGACTCCACGTTAGTGGCATTTCGATCACAATTCCAAGACATGGACCTTCCTTGGGAAGAGTTGAAGGTAAAGTGCAATCGATATCATTAGGGATTGGGATCTCAACTGAGTGGCCAGAAATGCAGAGGTTTCCGTCAGCGTCTTGTTCCCAATATACCTCTACCATGAGGTCTCTAACATTCTGGGCTGATTCTGATCCCGGAATTCCTATATGCTTGACTCCCACGGGTATCTGTGTCATCAATCCAACAACAAAAATTCAAAGAAGATAGACAAGCCAATTGTGCTTACTAAGCAAAATGACATTCAAAATTCCATCTTCTTTTTGCAGAGTACCTGGCTTGAATAACGTGGAAGTGACGCTGTTGACGTTATAGATGACCTTTTTGAATAATGTTTAGCTTTCAAATGGGTAATTCACAAAACAAAAATGATAAAATTCATGGCTGTCACATCATTCTGTACGGATTTTTCGTTCAAGACATTTGAAAATATTAAAATGAATTCAATTCAATGACAATTAGAACCTATAATTTGAAAAAAAAAATCTTGATTTCTTTATCGAAATGGAGAGGTTAGAGACACTACCAACAATGCAAGTCCTGATTCCAATTTCTAAATCATCACGTCGTCGTCAATTAGAGGGTTCGGTAGTTCTGCTTTTTTCCGTAACATTCAGGAAGACTTTTTCAAGAGTAGTGAAACCAAGTTGTATGTCATCTATACAAAACTCTTTTTGCTTAACTTGGTGCTCGGCAAACAAATTCTGCCCACATGATTTTAAGAAAAGAGAGAAAATATAAGCAATGGCACTAACCACATGAGGAGTTAATGTTTAGGGCAATGGAACCGGAAATCCAATCTTTTTTTTGGTGCTTGATCATTTTTCATGTATGATCAAAACTCATAAATTTTGATTTTCCGCTTGACCCAAAAAAAAAAAACTCATAAATTTTGGCGACATACCTTTAATGAGCTCTCCATCTTGCAGGGAACAATATACGACCTTCGAGTTCTCTTTTGTGCAGTGAAGCGAACTGATTACGAACCAATAGTTTCCCGACACACGAAATAATCAATGAAAGCAACCTCAAACATTGAGTACAGGAAATATCACAAGCTTTTATTTTCCAAAGTAGAGTACTGAATGGAAAAAGAAAAGGCTAAAAGATTTTTCTGTATACGTTAAAACAAGAGTGAGTCAAGTAAGGAGTATTTTGCTATATGTGTATATCTCTTAGCTGCATAGGTATATGAGTATATATATAGAAAATATAGTTTGTTAGAGTTGAGGGAATACTCCTCTAATTTGCAGGAGAGATATTAGGAAACGAGGGGAGACCAAGTTAAGCGGGTTTGACCACCCTTAATAATCTCTAACAAATGAGAAGATCAAGTCTAAGTGCATTTAACCACCCTTAATAATCTCTACCAGCAATTTCTCCCTTAGAAACCCACGTGATATCACCTGTATCTGATATTTAATACATCAAAATCGAATCTAATTAAATATACTAGAGTAAAATATTAAATTAGAACAACCATCCACCACATAATTTAAAATCTTACAATATGCTTTTCCTGCGCAAGGGGTGTAATGTTAGCAAGTTTCCGTTGGAAGAACCGTACTAAACAAAGTCTTGAACTAGGTCTTTGGAATCAAACTTACGCCTACCACACATAGTACAAGAAACAATTATGGTTCTAGAATAGTTTGGCGCGATAGACGGTCATGCGCACGTATCTTGTTTCTATGAGTGTCTTTAGAGAATAGTCCAATTTCTCGTAGTAACGACCCCACTACCACACTCATAAAGGTGTGTCCTCCTAGGGTAATTTGTGATTCTCACCCTCTAGAAATCCTACCTTGACACATTCAAATACAAAAAATTATATTCCTTTTAAATACAAAAAAAAAAAGGAAATGATTTTGCCACTTCCTTTTTTGTTAACGCCACTTCCCTGTAAGTGTTTTTTTGTACCAAAAATACAATTGCAGAGGAGTGATATTAACAAAAAAGGGAGTGGCAAAATCAGCAGCAGCAAAAAACAAATAGTATTGCTGGAGATACTCTTGGACTATTCAACTAAGAATTTTAAGTCCTATCTGATTTCAATTTCCTACCATTGGTTGAGCCTCAAATCTTCCTCACACCAGTTTTGTTCCACATAAATACTATCATGACCAGAGTCACCAGACTAAGGAATTAGAAATACATGAGGTATTGTATTCTGAATTCATGGTGTGTTCATGGTATAGAAGACTGAAAATGGCTAGAATATCCATGTAGTAGTTTGCTGGTTTGTTTCCATGATGCTCTCTCATTGTATCAAGGGTTCTTGGGTCTGTTTTGAGTTATTTTCAGGGCTGGGCTTTTGTCGGTTGATTTGTGGTTCCAGGTTTCTAGTTTTTCGGGTAGTGTTTTAGGGTGGTTTTCCTTTATAGTGGTCCGGAAGGGGGTGGTGTCTGCTATTGTTTCTTGTGGATGGTTTGGGGTTTGTTTTGGTTGTGTCTATAGTAGTGACTCTGATTTGTTGGCAAGTTTTGGGTTTTTGGTCTGCTAGATTAGCTTTCCTTGTTTTGGTCTGCCAGTTTGTTATCAGGTTTTGGGTTTTGGGTCAATTTGGTCTTGAGGACTTATGGGTCTGTTCTGGTTTGGTTTGGTTTTTGATGTGTCTGTCCTGTGTCTTGAGTCTTGGTACATTGGAGGAAATGTTTTGTTTAAATCCTATCATGCAATACAACACAGGAAGGGTGGTAATCCCAGATCTCCATATTTTGTGTGGTGATGTATCATGATTCTCAGCTCTAGCAATAGATGATGGGGATTTCAATTCTTTGATAATGGAGAAGCATTTATGATGAAGTTGTTTCAAAGTTATACAAATCCTCTCATGCATACTGTGCAATTTTGGTGCCATCTCAAGATATTCTGGAAATGGTTTTGCAGCACATCAGTTTTCTTAGCCATTGAAGTAGATGATGTGGATCAAATCCTTGATTTTGCTTGATTGCATAGACTGAAAATTCTGGTTTCAAACTACTGTTTTCAATTAGTCAGATCCGTTTCAAAATGAATCCGCTTGCTGATTTTGAGATTCTCGTTTGAAGTTTGACTGACCTCTTGCTGTGAAATGATCATTGATATTCCTGGAATTCGATCAATATGGAGCAATGCTGTTGGTCGGTTATGAATATTTTCCCTATTCTATTGAAGATCAGGGAAATTCAGTTTTACTTCATGTTTCTTTTTGCTGTCTTTTAAATTGAAAACTTATGCAGTGATAGCATGTTTTCTTTCTTTCCTGCTTTTGGTCGGTTGAAGACAAAAAAGTGACCAAAAGAACCTAAACAAAAGTGTTGCAATCTTATGAAATTCAATGCAACCAGAACTTAGGAGAATGTCCAACAAGAAAAGAATGTTCAACATCATACTTATATAACCTGAAGCGAGATCAATCTAATTCTGTTCCTTATAGAATTCTTGATTGTAGACAAAACAGGCCTACACCTACAAGTGGCCATAACAATGAGCCCATAATTTTAGTGAACATAAATTTGCCCAACACATATATGCAAATCCATATGGAACGTGGATGTTCGAAGGAAAGACTCTAAGCACATAAATTACGAGATCTAGAGGATGCCAGCAGTCCGCACAAGCCTTTGTTCCAGCAAGATAGATGACAGCGTTTGAAGCGTTGACGACAAAAATAGAAGTCTGACGGCAGCTGCAACCGTTAGTTGATAGGACAAGCGACGTCATTCTTCTCTTTCTTTTAATCGGTGGAAGTCAGTATTGTTAGAACTGTTAGATTAGTCCCTTTAAAGAGTAGTTGAAATGCTGACCTTAGGTGTCCCGTAATGCCATTGGGCCAAAGGCCTATTGGCAATGTCTTTCCACTAGCGCCTTGCCCGTGCCTGAAGGCACTTTTAGACAAATCTGATTATTAACCTTAACCAACCATACAACAATGCCCCCGCATTGTTCCCATCATTGACTACTCCAGCTACTGATATTCCACCCATAGCTATATCTATGTACATTGTGCAAGTTCAATAAGTGAATTTGACAAAGAAAAAGAAAACCAAGCTACTAACATCCAATTGATCAATGCTAACTTTGAACATTATAAGACTGGGAAATCGTCGAATGTAAATCAATTAATATCCAACAATTAACTAAACCAATAAATGGAAGTATTTGATCAAAGACCTCCCTCGCAAGTATAACTTCGAAAACCGTACAATTCACATACTGTACAATATTTTTAGATTATTAAGGCATCATGAAATGGAACACCTATGTTCTTTGCAAAATGTGTGTTGTAAAAAAAGAAAAGTGTAATAAAGTGCCTAGAAGTAGTCATTTAAACTTCCTAATTACAAACACTATGAATAATTGCTAACTGGCTTGTAATAGGGAAGAGAACACAACTATAACTACATAATACATAAACAACTTGGGCTGATCCCTAAGCCAACTCGTCCCCATGGCGTCTTCAAGCACAAAATGTACGTGTGGACGCACACTATGGGGTCTTCATCTTGCTCAGATCCAAGTCTTGCTAGGTGGTTGGCACTTTGATAGGCTTGTTGACAAATGTGTCCAATGGAGCAGCTCTTTTTGAATAACAAAAATTAAGCATCCCTAATGACAGGACCATGCGGCCAGGTTGGAGGGGCTCCTTCCTAATTGAATTGGCAGCTTGAAGTGACTCAGACTCGATCTTCACATTGGTCATCCCTTTCACTAAGATGATGGTTAGGCCTCAATAGTTGGCCCAGATTTCAGGTTCCATACTTGAGGTAAATGTGAACTTGCCGTACTAACCAAGGTGCCATCTGCCTTCTTCTGTTTTGAAAACACTACCAAAACCTCCTTTTCCATTGCTTTCATAGCAGCTGCCATCCATGTTTAGATTCAAAGTTCCTGCACTAGGAGGATACCATTAAACTAAAATAGGAGAAGCAGCAAGAGGATTCGGGGGAATTTAAATGCCTCAACACATTTGGATTCATAAGACTCAATTTTTCTACAGCTTTATTGAACAATGGAACCAATATTATCCAAAAAAAATTCCCTATTTCTATCTTTCCTAATTCCATAGGGTAATTGGACTATTGGAGCGAGTATACACCAAGGAAATACAGATTGGTACGTGAGTGAGGTATTTAAGTCACTCCTATCGAAGTGTTCACACCATTCCTCTGCACCTGTATCAATATCAGTTGAAGTATCCATTGTGTGTGTGTTGCGACTATGTAAGTGTGTGGGTGTACGTGTGGTGGGGGTGGGTTGGGTGTTGGGGGGGTGGTGTTATGTGTGTGAAATGGTGTTGTCTGGTTAGGGTATTTTGGGATGTTTGAGGGAGTATATGCCAAGGCATCTCTCACAAGGCCAAGATTGAAAGCAAGATAAGGTTGGCCTAATGCTCGTAACCTGTTGTGGAAAAGTTAATTTCCAATCAATCATCCTACCGGAAGACAAATGTTACAAGAAAAAAATATAGCAGTTCAAGAAAGGAAAAAAAAAACATGACTTCCACCCGAAAGTCCCATGCCAAATTGTGGAATGATTAAACCGCTTGCACTCTAGCAAAAAAAAAATAATGATAGTGGTCTCTAACTACAATTAAATCTTTTCAAGCTCAATAATGACTGAAATATCAATACCCACAAGTCAAACCAGATTCCGTAATCCGATTTTTAAGCAGTGTCAATGCATTCTTAACTGGATTTTTTCTTACCTCACACTAGCAAGACCAAAGGTACGACAACTGAAGAAGGATGGTCAGCATGTTCATGTCTTATCTATTCCTAACCAAAGGAACATTTGTTGCAAAATTGCTCTTCCACACATGTCCTACAACCGCTTGGTTCACATCTTTCAACTACAGATGCAAATCTGTCCTCCCACACACACAGATATTAAACAGGTTTGTACAAAAGATGCTGAAAGAACTTAAGGCTCAAGTATCTGGAGGGAAAAGCTGAAATGACTGCACCGTGTTAGTTTCCCATGCAAAGAAGGAATACTTCATGTTTCTCTGTTGCTAACAAAAAAGGCAATCAATCAGATTTTCTTACCTTTCCACCATTCGGTGTCCCAGTGCCAAAATTTCTAGGTGGAAATGAAGCGCATGAAATGCTACCCGACACCACCTAAGCCTCTCATACTCAGCTACGCGAGAGGGAAGGACAGGCTAGAAAGAAAACATGGACAAGTTAGAGAGATCATTACCTTAGATAATGAACATATCATAAAAATAGTCATCACAAAGGATAACAATGAACAGTATAACATTCTGGTTAGAGTAGTAAGGTAATATTTAAGACTTTTCAGAAAGTCCAAATCAGCTAAACTGTAAGAATATATGAGGAGATCAAAATTCTGGGTGATATTATTTACTATCTAAGCCCTCACTAAACTAACATGATTCTGGAAATCTAGTTCAGCAGGGTTTACTGGAACGTGAAGTACGGATTCATCAATAAAACTATCCAAAAGAGATAATGTACGCACAAATACACCAATTCTACAAACTGCATATCCTCCCTTTGTGTGCTTCCATGATTCTACAAACCAGCTGCTTAAAGGCTGCTTTGTTCAATGGAAGCAACCAACGAGCCTTGACAATAATTTCACCTGGTGGGTAACTGCAAAAGACTGTGCCTTTGTTAGTATGTTTGCGAGAGTGACAAAGAGAGAGATGTTGTTCCAAGTCATATGAAACTCAATTGCCCCGAAAACTTCAGATGAAAGAATGGGTTCAAAGCTATGGATCCAGACTTTGCTGCTTATTTTGGAATCAAGACTTCACAAAAAACCCATAGGCCGAAAAACGACTTACTTCAGAAGCCAAATGTCAAACACGTGGAAGGCATATACATTGCATCAATTTTTAATACCGTAAGCTATATAAAATCAAAACCCGCAAAGCTACTAGATTGTACGCCGATAGAAATTGAATTAGATGCAACAACCACCACCCATTGTACCTTTGGCCCATGTGTATGAGTATGAGTTCACCAGTTCTGACCGCCCGAGTTGCAAACACACCTCGACAATGTGGACGAATCGGATCATCAAATTGATTTCAAACTAAGGTCAGAAATTTGCCAAAAACGGTGGAAAAGCCTCCTTTTCGATTGTAATCAAAGTTAACTTTTATAAGGTTGTACTGTGCCCAGCTCAAATCGTTTCATTGTTTTTCGAAATATCTCCTTCGGTAAAATATCAGTAGGTATCTGATCGACTAGATATTCTACATGATTAACGAATTTGAAAATTTCTACAATGTGCGGATTATCAAAGTAATTCCAAAATCCATTGGCAAATTGCAAAAAAAGGGAGAGAAACCTTTTTCTTAGTACTTCGCCTGTTGATCATGCTACCAAGGGCAAAGGCGTAGAAAACACGAAGTAATCCCATCGGCAGAGGTCGATGGTGGTGTTGATGGATGGGATGATGGGGTTCACCATCGAAGAGAAGTATTTCTGGGCATCGATGACTAACAGAATCGAGGTTTTGGTATTTGGGTTTCGTGTTCTGATCTCGAATTTCTTGTAAGAAGAAGATGGTTCAGATTTCGTGGCCATTGATCGTATGCAGAGTAGAAATGGCAATGATTTTGGGAATTGATGCGTTTAAAGGGGACTCGGGTTTGTCCTCCTAAGTTCCATCCAGTCCAGTCCGGTCCAATTTGGTTGTGGTGCGTTTTCGGGTTCACAATAATGATCATAAGAGCATCTCTAACCAAGTTTTAAAACACAAAAATAGAGAATGAATGTGACATATTAAAAGGAGATTTTAAAATTTATTTCTTCTTTTTGCACTTTATAAGAGAATCTTGGAGGGATCCATGGTACTTTTTAGGAATTTGGTTTCCGAAACGGGAGTAGGGTCTCTATTTTTAGATATCCAAAAGTAAATTTGGAGACCAAATCTCTAAAAGTACCATGGATCCCTCCAAAATTCAATGTCACAACCATTCTCTATTTTAGTGTTTTAGAGGATGAATTGAAGATGCTCTAATAGTTCATTTGGGGAGCTCATCAAGTACTTCAAATAAGACAAAGTTCAAGTTTTGTTGATACCGGTCAATGACTACTCGGAATCCTTGCAAAAAATGGTCCCATTTAGTGTGCATGGTACATTGGTTTCAAAATAAATGCAATATGATAAATGAATAATCGGTATTATTAACCGAATTTGAATTTTTTCATGCAATATGATAAATGAGTTCTACATTGTTTCGATTCGAACCATCGGTTGCAACCAAAATTTGTTATGGACACGTGTATAGAACACGTCATTATACTTTGCAATTAAAAGATGACGAGCTGAGATTAGTAAGGTTCATGTATCTATACATTTCCACATTTCATTTAATGCCGTCGTTTACCGATGGAACTAGATTCTCTCCGCTTTATGAAATGGAATGGACTCGAGTTTTCATGAAGTTTTCGGACTATTTGGTCTGGGAAGAGCAAAAAGTCGCATTTCGATGTTTTTTTTTACACTCTATAGAAAAGATTATTTTGCATCAGATATGAAGTACAGAATATAAATTAGGGATACTAAATCAATTGTGAGAATTCATGAGACAACCAAGCCCAACAACTCAACCAATTGAAGAAATAAGCTCATTATAGGGTAGAAACAAAGAAAGAAAGGAAAGCCCTCCAAGGGAAGAACACTCACACGCAAGTGGAAAGACTCGAATTCTGACCTCCTGATGAGATGCAAGAGTCCTGACCAACTGAGCTAGCCCCAGTTGGTTTGCTTGTTAAGGTAAATAAGTTTCTATTAATTTCAACTTTGAGTGCCTAGCATTGCTAAATTCAAAATGAACAACAGAACTCGATTTCAAGATATTGTTTTATGATTCATGACATTCTATTCTATTTTAGTATGAATTATGTATTTTAATTTGATGTGAAAACGTAAAAATGATTTTAGTGTATTTATAAGATTGACCATTGTACCTAACCAGTGTGAATGAGTGAAACACCTCAAGCACTTAATAATTTTATCTCATTCTTGTGTTGATTGGAGTGCCTCAAATGATAAATCTATTCCTTAACCCCTTTGGCAATAAATAACAAATAGAAGTCTTACTAAATCAAATAGAAGTCTTACTAAATCTGAAATTTGAGCTCAGTCCTTTTACCATAGATGATACATGTCTTCAGTGTTTGGATAAGGTTGCTAGGAAAGGGGAAATCCACTGTTCCTATAACTAGTCATGACATGACATGACCATGTTATATTGTCATAATCGTGTTTGATTGTTATTGGTATAACATGACGCATGATGCTTGAGATAACTAATCGTATAACAGAGAAACCATTATCGTCAGGGTACGCATGATGCTTGAGATAACTAATCGTATAACACAAAAACTAATCTTCAGGGTTTATGGGTGAACGTTCTCAAGGGTCAACTGTTCTTCCTTCTTGGACCTAATGGAGTTGGAAAAACTACTACAATAAGTTGTTTAACTGGCTTCTAGTGACGGGTGGAGATGTTAGTAGTTTAATTTTGTCTGTTTTTTTTTAATGTCCTTCAAGTTGAAATATATTGGATATAACATCTTAGAACCCAACTACTGAACGATAAGTATCTTAATTGTTAACAGCTCTGATTTATGGGCAATCTGTCAGAAGCTCTGTGGGAATATCAAATATCCAAAAATTTATAGGAATTTGTCCCTAGGTAATTCTTTGCCTCTTGGTTTAGCCATATTTTACATTTCATATAATTCTGTCCTATTCGAGTATTGAATTTATGAGTGCAGCTACACTATTTACATAGGTGTGAAGCTAAAGGGTTAATACACTCTCTGATGTGTTTTCTTGTTTTTTTGTTCCATTTTTCAAAGTTTGATAACCTCTAGGATACATTGTCTGGTGAAGACCACCTTAATCTTTTTGCCTGTATCAAAGGCATACCTGCTACTTCAATTGAATCAGTATGTGCCAGTACCAATTTTGGTGTCTTTGTAGAGACCCGTATTTTTTTAGGCCGTATTTTTTTCCTTTTGTTAATGTACGGCCCGTCGAGATAGACGGTGCGAATATTCGGTGTGAAGTCTTCGTGGGAGGATATAAAGGTAATTGTGCGAGAGTTGCACGTGTGTGTGTGATGCGAGAAGCGGGGGATTGCTCCCCACTTCTATAATTCTCCCCAGGAGAACTATTTCTCCATTCTTTTCTTTCTCTCTCACTCCCTCGGTAGTCTCTCTGTCCTCCTCTCCTCCGAAAACTCTCTAATCTATTCTCTCTTCGATCTCAACACCTTAAAGCATGATTCGTGACGAAGTCCAAGAATTAAAGTTGCTATATGGAGCACGGGCTTTCCGAATATCCAAGAAAAATCTTGATCGGACCGCGTGGAAGCTCGGTTGACTTGGTCAAAGGGTCGGGTTTTGCTCAAAACCCATGAGGTAGGGATTTCTTACTCTCGTTATGCGTTTATACGATGTGTATGTACTTAGATCGTGCCTTTTTTCGTTGCTTGTGGTTGTTTCTTCCATTTCTGAGAATCTACAGAACAGGGTCTTCGTTTTTGAGGTTTTACGCCTTCTTAAGCTCGGAATTAAATTTTGGCTCCTTCGTATGGAATAGAGTAGACTTAGAGCTCTTTTTAATGCCACAAGAATCACCCGAAACCGTTGCATGAGAATTGAATTTATGGTGATTTTTAGAAAATTGGTCTGCAATCTGTCTCGTGTTCTGGATTTCAGCCCACTTTGAACGGACATAACTTCCTTGTCCGATATCCGTTTTATGCAAACTTTATATCGATTCGAAGGTCTTGAAGTCAGCTTTTATTGTCCACCGGAATCGTCTTAAAACTCTTAGTACATAGAAAGTTATGATCGTTTGAGTGGAGGTGTGTCAATCTGTCCTGCTGCATGACAGATTCGTATTGCTTCGGTAAATGCCTATTTAACCACCCTTGGAGTGCAGATTTGATTAGGGTTCCTTCATACCTTTTAAGCTTCATTCAATTGCACAACTTTTGGAATTGGAATCGTTCAAAAGGTTAAGAACTCGATTTGTAGTGATTTATAGAAGATTGAGCTGTAATCGGAAAATCTGGGCAGCTTATAGAGCAGCGATGTTTCATCGTTTAGCTATGGTTAAGTGACCCTATTGGGTATGGGTCCTTATGGGTTTTAAAGATTGCTAAGTTGGTGATATTTTGGCATTGGAATTATTGAAAAATATTAGGTATGCGATTCTTAATGAATTTTCGAACACGGGCTGCTTTGTTGAAAATCAGGATATGCTCAAGTGTTGATTTTAGATGATTACGGTACCCGTTCGTTGTCTAGGCATTCGGGTGATTAGGTGGGCATTGTGGCATGTTGTGATGAATGTTATGAATTTGTTATGTGTTGAGTATGGCGTTGTATAATCGTTTTAACTCGATAATGGGTGTTAGATTGAGTATTGATGGATTGTGCATAATGAAAGATGTTTATGGACATATGATTTGAGTGTCATGGCTATGTGTGATATCGAACTTTGTATGTATCGTGGTGTGGCATATCATAGCATATGGACAACGGATGGAGTCGTATCCGACTTCGGATGTCGACGAAGGTTACGGGGCCTAACATTGCCCGGAATGTGGAGTCGCATCCACTTTATGAGATGTCGACGAAGGTTACGGGGCCTAACACTGCCCGGAATGTGGAGTCGCATCCACTTTATGGGATGTCGATGAGGGTTACGGGACCCAACACCGCCCGAAATTCACGTCAATATGGACAGAGCCCGGTTCACCTTCTTGGTGGGACCTTGGCGAGGGTTACGGGGCCCAACATTGCCCGGTGCATTGCCTTGCATCACATATCATGCATTGTTGATTGGTTGAGCTAGAGTTATGACCTGTGTTGCTTGGGTTATGAAATGATTTTAGTGGACGCACGGGGTCCCAAATAACCGAAATTGAATGAAAAGATTTTAGAGGACGCACGGGATCCCAAATGCCCGGAATTGAATGAAAGGATTTTAGTGGATGCACTGGGGTCTCAAGTGCCCGGAATTGAATGAAATACTTGAGAAATACAAGACAAATTGATTATGTTCTAAAAGGAAATTCAGTGATATGTTCGTTTTATTCCGCCGAGAGATATACTCATTGTCATTAGCATCTTGGGGTTCGTTGTGCACATAAATTGTTGCTCATATATTACTATTGATGCGTGATCATTACATGTACGTATAGATCGAGGCAGAATGGAGTATTTGAATAGCGATGGACAAGTGATGGTTGAGGATAAGTTGTGGTCTAATTAGGATAATTCGAGTTGGTTTATGTGTCTAGTTTGACGTATGAGCTATTAGGAATACCATTATGAAATCATGATCCCCTGGTGGTAGTATGCTCGTTTGTGGTGGAGAACTCACGTTTCTTTGTGGTATCTCGTTGTATTCACTCACTCTAGGTGCATGATTCATCGCATTTTCATATAACTTATGTATAGATTTTTCTACTGGGCTAGTATAGCTCACCCTATCATTTTCAGGTACACTACAGGGACATAGTCTTGGAGAGTGTGAAGTGCATGCAGACATCACAGTCTAAAGTTATTTTTCTAGAGTACTTGTCTTTCTTCATAAATCAACTGCATTGTACTATTTTCTCTATTTCGGAATATTGTACCAGTTAGACAGATTGGTGAGATTCGAAAACTGTATTGTAATTTGGAGCATCGTATGTACTGTTGTGAGGATTTGTATTTAAAATGACATTGTTATTTATGTTGAAAATCGAGGCGTGACAATCTTAGTCAATGCTATATACACAATGTTGAAGAAATAACTCACTTCAATTTATCTAATGTTACATGAGATGAATGGTTTTGCTCATTTAGAGATTGCACAAAAGTCGATATACCAAGGTAGACTTACTTATGCTGCCATAACCAAAGTTGGTGGCTACATAGGCTACATTGGAGGAATGGAGCGTCACTTAGTGTTGCGATAGCCCTCATTGGTGACCCAAAGTAGGTCATTTTGGACAAACCAGTATGCACATTCTAAAGATATTTGTTGTTCCTTCATATTCATTTACTTAATCTGGATATGGAGAAAGTTCAACTTTAACATTGTGCAGACAACCGGTATGGATCCAAGAACCCAGAGTGTGTGGGAATTCATTGAGAATGCAAAGATTGGGTGAGCAATTATCCTAACCACACATTCAATGAAAGAAGCTAGCTGATATTTTAAGTGAACGAATTGAAATCATGGCAAAGGGCACACTCCACAGTGCGCATTGGAACATTGATCCACTTGAAGTCAAAGTTCGGGTGAGGTGTAGTTATTAAAGTGAGCTGCATGGAGACAACTACTACTATTGCCAAATCAAGCCATAAGGCTTTGAAAAACTTCTTGAAGCATGTATATCTCACCAAACTTTGACTTCAAGTGGACCGAGGGTCCAATGCAGCGGAGTGTGCCCTTTGCCATGATTCCAATTTAGTTACTTAAAATATAAGTTTCTTTCATGGAATGAGTTGTCAGGATAATAGCTCGACCTTTCTTTGCATCCTCAATGATGTCCCACACATGCCTACGGGTGATTAGATCCATACCTGTTGTCTGCACAATGATAAAGTTGAACTTTCTCCATTTCTAGATTAAGTAATGAATATTAAGGAACAACAAATATCTTTAGAATGTGTATACTGATCTGTCCAAAATGACCAACATTGAGTCACCAATAAGGGCTATCGCAACACTAAATGATGGTTCATTCCTCTTATGTAGCCACATACTTTGGTTAAGGTAGCATAAGTAAGTCTAACTTGGTATATCTGACTTTTGTGCAATATGTAAATGAGCAAAACCATTCATCTCAAGTAACATTTGATAAAGTAAAGTGGGTTATTTCAACATTGTGTATACAGCATTGGTTGACACACCAATCTTGGTAATGAGACACACCAATTCAATTAAAGTAGTAGGTATGCCTTTGATACTGGCAAAAAGACGAAGGTGCTCTTCACCGGACAATGCATCCTAGAGGATATCAAACTATGAAAATAGAACAAAACAACCCGGAAACATATCAGAGAGTGTATTAACCCTTTAGCTTCACACATGTCTAAATAGTGTAAGATGCACTCATAAATTCAACACTCGAATAGGACAAAATTACATAACATGTAAAATATGTCTAAACCAAAACACAAAGAATCACCTAGGGACATACTCCTATAAATTTTCAAATATTTGATATTCTCACAGAGCTTATGACAAATTGTCCATAAATTAGAGCTATTAACAATTAAGATACTTTACGATCAATAGTTGGGTTCCAAGATGTTATTTCCAATATATTTCAACTTGAAGAACATAAGAAAAAAAGACGAAATTAAACTACTACCATCTCTACTCGTCATTAGGAGCCAGTCAAATAACTTATTGTAGTAGTTTTTCCAGCTCTATTAGGTCCAAGAAGGTAGGATAGTTAATCCTTGGGAACATTCACCCATAAACCTTGAAGATAATGGTTTTTGTGTCATACGATTAGTTATCTCAAACATCATGCATCATGTTATACCAATAACAATCAAACACAATTATGAGAATATAACATGGTCATGTTGTGACTAGTTATCATTCTGGAAATTAAAGGTATAACATACAATGCTTATATAGGAACGGTGAATTTCCCCTTTCCCATCAGCCTTATCCAAACACTAAAGACAAAAATGTTATGTATCATTTATGATGTAATGACTGACCTCAAATTTCATATTTTGTAGTTAGACTTCTATTTGTTATTTTTTGCCAAAGGGGTTAAGGAATAGATTTATCATTTGAGGCACTCCAATCAATACAGGAATGATAGAAACTACTAAGTTCTTGAGGTGTTTCAGTCACTCACGCTGGTCAAGGCCAATCTTATAAAGACACTCAAACCATTATTACGTTTCCACATCAAATTAAAATACATAATCCGTACTATAATAAAAAAGAATGTCATAAGTCATATAATAGAATATCTTGAAATCGAGTTCTTATATTAATTTTGAATTTAGCAATGCTAGGCACCCATGGTTGAAACTAAAAGAAAGTTATTTACCTTAATTAACAAATGCGACTTCCCGCTCTTCCTAGGAAATGTCTTTGCGAGACCACGTCAAATCAACAAATCCGGTACCTTCTCTCACTTGTTGTTTGATTGTGTTTTCCTCTTTGAAGAAATCCTCATCGTCTGGTATTTTGGGTTCTACTTGAAGGACTGAACGCAAGAAAGGAATGGAAGTGTTAGAAAACCAGTCATGAAAAAGCCAACAAATTAACCTTTATGAATATACGTATATCATAGTTATTCAAATTCAAGTTTCAATTACCTTCGACCGTGTTTCCATTATTCCCTGTCCAGTACCCTGGGTTCAAAAGGTAAAAGATTGACTTTTGCACGCCAGATGAATTTGGCATTATGTTGTCCAAATATTGCCATGGTAAACCAACATTCTTCCTTAATTTGGTTTACCATGGCAATATATTTGGACAACATAATGCCAAATTCATCTGGCGTGCGAAAGTCAATCTTTTACCTTTTGAACCCAGGGTACTGGACAGGGAATGATGGAAACACGGTTGAAGGTAATTGAAACTTGAATTTGAATAACTATGATATACGTATATTCATAAAGGTTAATTTGTTGGCTTTTCATGACTGGTTTTATTTTTCTTTGTAAGAAGGTGGCAAGCTTGTTTTTCGTTCAGCTCTTCCAGACCAATCGCTTCCGTGTCTAACACTTCCATTCCTTTCTTGCGTTCAGTCCCTCAAGTAGAACCCAAAATACCAGACGATGAGGATTTCCTCAAAGAGGAAAACACAATCAAACAACAAGTGAGAGAAGGTACCAGATTTGTTGATTTGACGTGGTCTCGCAAAGACATTTCCTAGGAAGAGCGGGAAGTCGCATTTGTTAATTAAGGTAAATAATTTTCTTTTAGTTTCAACCATGGGTGCCTAGCATTGCTAAATTCAAAATTAATATAAGAACTCGATTTCAAGATATTCTATTATATGACTTATGACATTCTTTTTTATTATAGTATGAATTATGTATTTTAATTTGATGTGGAAACGTAATAATGGTTTGAGTGTCTTTATAAGATTGGCCTTGACCAGCGTGAGTGACTGAAACACCTCAAGAACTGAATAGTTTTGTATCATTCCTATATTGATTGGAGTGCCTCAAATGATAAATCTATTCCTTAACCCCTTTGGCAACAAATAACAAATAGAAGTCTAACTACAAAATATGAAATTTGAGGTCAGTCGTTTCATCATAAATGATACATAACATTTTTCTCTTTAGTTTTTGCAATTGAAATTTATTGGAGAGAAAAGTACTAAGAGATCGATATCGATGGTATTTTGTCAGGCTAAATCGGTACACAAAAGTGCACGAAATTCCTCTTAAGTGTCGCTCTATGACATAATCCACGTATACTACAGTTTACGTAAATTTCAATAATAAAAGCCCCTGCCCGAGTGTTTTTGTTTTTTAAAATCATATGAAAAGGCTCAGGGGAACTCTTTGTTGCTTTTGAGCAGAAGGTTTGGACTTCGGACCACATCATGTGCTTATTAAGTTTCAGTCTACCAGAAAAGCAAATATACCATTGCCATCTCGCAACGCCTGTACGTGACACTCAGAATGTTTGCTCCGGGCTCCAGCTCATCGCACCATTTGCAGTTGCAACGGCAAGTTGCTCCATGGCTTGAGAAAAAATTCCGGCGGGAAGAGTAACCACGTGGATTTGTATATGGCAGGAGACGAATGACAAAAGAGTTCGCTAGCTGCAATGCAAAATCAAGATTTGTTAAAATCACACTATAGCTTGCTATAGCCACACTGAAACATAAAACTATCTTCAAAATATTTCTAAGAGGGAATCTCGTGCCCTTTGTATTGCAACTTTACCCAAAAGGAGAAAGACAAAGTAAGAAAACTTGCCTGAGGCCCAATGGCAAGCAAAAATGTAAAGAAACCCATCTTCTTGGCCGATGATGACGTTCCAACTGGGGTTGACACCGTGAAGGCAAAACCTGTCTAGTGTCGGGAAAGAACAATCAGCATACGAAAATGAAAACCATTGTCTAGGGCCTCTAGGCCTAAGTATGGAGGAGGGGATTTACCAGTTGGAACAGAAAGAACGTGAGAAACACAATTGCCGCGGAAGAAAAACAGAGGAGACCGGAACACCACTCCACAAATTAAGAACTATGACAAGGGATGAAAAGAGCAGAAAGGTTGCCTCCCAGGTAAGTCATGACAACCAGTAGGCGGTATCGTAAAGTCCCATCACAGTCATTGCCTGTGAATCAAAACATGGTTAGTGAAGAAAGATATGAAGGTTACTCATCTGAGGGTCTGTTGTTGAACCTCAGATTTCCCTTTGGAACAAATTCGTTTTACACAAATACTGTGGCGAGATTCAGAAATTCAACCTTACGGGTTTTTCTATGCGAACTTCAAGGTTTACGGCTAACTCGAGAGATACAAATTTTACCCCTGAATCACACATATATACACAGCGCACAAATGTACACAAGAATTCGTTTCCTTGTAAAATCGACAACGACATATGGCATACCAATGTTTATGCAACTATAACAGTATATAAATCATGAAAACAATCAAAACAAGAGAATGATTATCCTAATTCCATGATGCATAGCAAATTAAAATAAAAATCTATTAGACGAACTTGCCATGCCTGATATCTAGAGTGGGCACATATCCCAATTTATTTATTTCTTATAAACTCTAAATACAATTTCATCCTGCCTTGAAATTATGATTCATCTTTAAAACCATGATGACCAATCAAAGTATGGAATAACTACATCACATCAAGTGGGGCTATCTGATGCATGCCTTACGGATTCCTTGTAAAGGCAAGTTAATAGAGACGCAGTAATCACGACTTCACCCATGCTAGAAATTACTCTGACAGAAAATCTTAAATATCGTTCCTTAGATTCTTGGAGAAAATATATGAAATATGAATTTCTTGGTAGAATAATAATTCTAAATAAATATTCATCAACAAATTCACACTACACAAAAATAGATAGATAAAGGAATAGAATACCCTGTGGGGTGGTCAAGGCATGTACGATAGTGTCCGAACGATATACCCCCTCCTGCATTGGGTAGAATGGTACTCGTTCCCCCAAGATACGACCTTCAAGTGCTCTTTTATGCAGCGAATTGAACTCACAAACCATGTAGTTTCCCGACACTCAAATAATTAATGAAATTCGACCTCAAATATGTAGAATAAATGGAAATGAATTGAAAGTTGAAACTATAGTGGAAATTGTTCTCTGATCAAAGGAGAAGAACATTAGGTGCCTATGGTGTACGTAAAAGAGTAAAAGAATTATGAGAGGAGTGAGAGTTCTGTTGATTGGGTGTGTATTAGACGAGTAATAGAAATTAGATTTATAGGCAATATATGCAACAGACTAGTGCTAATATATTGGAGAAGAAATAGTAGGTTAAGTATGAGTGGTTTGAAGGGAGAAAAATATGCCTACTAGTATTTTGGAGTAAATCAAGTAGACCAAGTCTAGCCAAGTGATTTCAACAAACCCTTAATAATCTCTAACAGCTTTTCTCCTTCTCTCTGTTCGACTTTCTTGAATGTAATCGAGTCTTATGATTAGCAACAAATAATGTATATTGTACAGTAGTTAGGATTAGGGTTTTGGGTATTTCTTGGGCTGGGCTATATTGTAATATATGGGCTTTTTGGCCTTTTTAGGGCTTTGTTCCCTTTTGGAGGTGTTTTTGGGCTTCATTGTAATATATTGGCTTTTAGGCCTTCACATGTATGGGCTTGTTCCCATTTGGATGTACTGCAGTTTTTGGTTGGATTCCTTCCCCCTTTCCCTTAATAAAATATTACTTTTGCTTATCAAAAAAATTAAAAAGAAATAATGTATCAAGGAACACACGGTACCACACATCTTCATGTTTTAAAACTCGTCGAGAAAATAACATGTCAAACCTGCATTGATTGAGTATCGTTTGAAATGATTCCGTCACTCAATGAGATTTTCGGCATTACATATTACTATTTTTTATTAGCTAGTGATTTTGCCACACCCTTATTTGTTAATGCCACACCCTGCAAGTGTATTTTTGCACCAAAAAATATACTTGCAGGGTGTGGCATTAACAAAAAAGGGTGTGGCAAAATCATTTCCCTTTTTATTAGTTCTAAAACAGAACATTGCGATAATCAAGGTGGGCTTGGGAAAGGCCATAAAAATGCAAAAACAGTACATAAAAAAACAATAAGTTTAGGAACACTCTTTTACGGATTACTCTTTTCTCACGTATGTGTGGGGGCCATCTCGACACATATATGAGAAAGGAGTGGTCGATAGGAGTATCAGTATACGTAGCATTTTGAAGATGGACCGAAAAGAATCTAGCTCCGTTAATCTATACCTCGACTTTTGCTTGTAGGATCAATTCCGCCCTTAACTAACAAAGATCCAATTCAGAAAAGAACGGATCAAATAGTTGATGGTTCAATCCCATTACTGTTGGGGAATTTCTGATCCCACCTGCAATGGAAGCGCAACAAAAATAAACATGCACAAAAGAGACACACAAGAGTTACGTGGTTCGGTCTCAATGCCTACTTCACGGGAGAAAGAACAATTTTCACTAATATTGTATGAGTACAATGAAATAAAAAATTACCCCAACCCAAGCTCTCAAGCTCACTAGTATTTTATCTCCCTCAAACACACACAATATTTTCTCTCTACTAAACACACCCACTATATTTTCACTTCTGTCTTTTTTTCCCCACACCAGACTTCATGGCCAAACACCTGTTAAATACCTTTTTGACGAATAAGATCATCCTATTTATATTAAGGGTTAAATATCTACATCCCCCTCAAACTATTCCGGTTTTAGTTACTTTCCCCTTCAACTACCAATTGAACTTACTTCCCCCTCCAACTTCCAAAACGTTAGCCACTTCATCCAATCCCCCATTTCCATCCAAGAATTGGACGGAAAACTTTAACACCTAACCCCAACTGGTATCATTGAAGGCTATTTATGTCTTTTACCTACCAATATATGTATATGTATTGAAGCAGAAGAAGGCTCTAATGGCATGCTCTCTCTTGGGATGCTCCGCAACAGCCTCTAATGTCATCCTCTCTCTTGGGTTTGCATAAACAGAGTTTTCGACAAGAAGGACAAGGGAAAACAAAATTGTGATCAATGTCTGTGCTTTTTTTTTTTGGGGTAAATATCAATGTCTGTGCTTGATTATGGATTCTTTGAAAGATTCAAGAAAGGAACAGGAAATGGTTAGAAAAACCTGGGTTCTATTATTTCATTGTCAATTATCTTTCTCCTTCCATAAACCCTTCAATAAATCCGTGATCCAAATAGAGCTTAAGGCTACATACAGACTTTTGATTTGGGGAGAGAATAGAGGGGCAAGAGATGGTTAGGGATTCTACTACATTACGCGGAAAAAAAACAAGAAAAAAGAGTCAAAGAAGTAGAACCCCATATCTTTTATTTCCCTTCACAAGTCCAATATCCACGCACAGCCTAAAAAGAAAATGGAAATATAGGCAGAGGAAGTAAAGATCCAACATGACCAGCTGGAATAGGAAAAACTGACCTTTGCAGAGTATCTCCCCTCTATTAAGTTCTTCAGCATGGGGTTCATTTGATCATGAAGATCTAAAGGGTTATTAATAATCTGTGAGTTACAGGGAAAGCAGAAGAAAGGGTATACATACATATACATATATTGGAAGGTAAAAGACATAAATAGCCTTCAATGATACCAGTTGGCGTTAGGTGTTAAAGTTTTCCGTCCAATTCTTGGATGGAAAATGGGGGATTGGATGAAGTGGCTAACGTTTTGGAAGTTGGAGGGGGAAGTAAGTTCAATTTGTAGTTGGAGGGGGAAGTAACTAAAACCGGAATAGTTTAAGGGGGAAGTAGATATTTAACCCTTATATTAAAATGAAACTTAACAACTATAACAATAACAGAAAAAATAACGAAGGATCCAAAAGATCCGAACAAATTATTAAAACAGAGAAAAACAACAAAAAATAAAGATCACGCCAAAAATGATAGCCGCGTTGATGGACACCACCGATCCACTCGTGGATGTGGCTGGAGAAAGATGGAGGATTCGCATTGGCAGCTAAAGCTCAACGTCCCTTCGTCCCACCGAGTTGTAGTTGCTAGACGCCACCACCGCTGCTGCATAACAACCCAACCCATGAAAAAACCTCTTCAATGGCCGAGATCCTTCTGGAGCAAAGAAGCAAATGCTCTTTGAAAATGCAACAAGCACAGCCGGCATTTGGCCAATCTCAAGGAGCCAATAAAGACACCACAAACCAATCATTTTTCCATTTTTCTTTCAATGCATTAACACCACATGGGCAAAAACCCAACAACTACAGTCAACATAAAACGTTGGCTTTGTGTTAATTAGTGGATGCCAACCCCCTAATTTGTCACCGCTTTGTACAAATGAACCAGCTCAAATGAATTCAAGCTTCTTTTTAAAATTTTGGGAATGCCATGAATTTGTCAAATGAACCGCACTTCTTCGTATACGTCATGAGTCCATTGATAAGAAGGAGCTGGGGAAAGATTGAACTCAATTCCTACAGTGGCGAATATTAGCACAATTGAAATTCTTGGGGAGTTGTACATTTGTGTATTGATAAGACCATTCACTATTTCTTGAAACTCTCTCTCTCTCTCTCTCTCTCTCTCTCTCAGGTTTTGGTACATCATTCATGAACCCATTTTGTTTTTACTATTCTCCACCAGTACTACAACCTCTTTTCATATCTACACATCCCTAAAACTTCCTCCGGCATAGAATCGTAATTCGGAATCCTTGTGAGACCCATCACCGTAGAAGAGAAAGCTAGGCCTCAACGGGGATGGAATAAATGGATCCGAGCTTTGCATCCTGGATACAAACATTTTTGTACAGCTGCTCAATAGATATCGCAAGATGTGGTTTTTAAATCAATTAACTTGCCATTGCTAAAGGCGCTGAGTTGTTCCATCAAACAAACACTCTAGCTTGGTTCAATCTTGTTCGGATATACTAACGAAATAGAGCCATAACTAGTCAATGTACACGTGCGTTGCACGTGGAATGTAACGTGAATGTCAGGCATCTCGCGGGGTTTGCGTCGTTTCAGACCACCAATCTTTGTTGTCGTCTACTGGCAAGTAGTTGCTGGTGTTTTTCAGCAAATTGGTTCGAGTGGTGGAGGTGGGGTGTGGCGGGTCAGGTGGTGGTGGTGGTGGTGGGTTTCTGGTGATGGCGGCGGTGTGGTACCTGTTTTGCAGTGGCAGAGTTTGTTTTCTGCGTTAGGGTTTAGGCTGTGGGTTGGCTGGCTTTTTGGGTCAGGCCCATTTGATGTTTTAGTATTAGAGGTCCGCATGGAACCCAAACAAAAAAATAAGACTGGCAATGAATTTCCCATATATTTTTCAGGAAATTTCTGGCCAGTCTTATTTTTTTATGTGAGTTCCATGCAAACCCCCTTTCGTAAGTACTATTCCATCCAGACCCTTTTTAAATATGTTTTCACTATTTTGCCCTTTTCACTTTTCAGCACCCACAGAATTTACACTCCTTTGAAGAATTCACACCCCACACAATTCACACCTTTAAAAATTCAGACCTCCAAGAATTCACACCCTCGACAATTCACACCCCAAAGAATTCACAATCCCACAGAATTCACACCCTCAACAATTCACACCCCCGAGAATTCACACCTCTCAAAAGAATTCACACACATTTGCAAGAATTCACACCCCTTTGTAAAATTCACACCCCTAAAATTCACATCTTTTTTTTTTACAGAATTCACGCCCTTTCTGCACTATTCATACCCCCAGAATTCACATCCCTTTCAATAATTCACACTCATATTTCGGAATTCACCCCTAAATGCAGAATTCGCAACTCATCTGCACAATTCACACCCACCTAATTACGCAATTCACACCCCATTTGCAGAATTCACATCTCCAAATTAAGAATTCAAAATTCAAAAAAGATATAATTCACACCTAAATGAAGAGCTCACATGCACTGAAATAACTTCCCTAAGGAGGTGCGGAAAAAATCAAACACCTCCCCCCATTGGTTTTTTTTGCACATCTCTCTCTCTCTCCAACATCCAGAAACAAAACAAACCCATATCAACCATCTCAAATAATTTGGATAAAAAAAAACCATCTCAAATAAAAAAATTCCCAAACATCTCTCTCCCTCTCCATACACAAATACATACCCATATATTGTTGAAAGAGGATGCGATCTTTACAGAATTTTCACATATTTGCAGAATTCATGCATATTTGCAGAATTCACGTCCTGCAGAATTCACACCCTTCAGAATTTACTCCTAAATAAAGAATTCACACATTAAAAAAATACAGAATTCAGACCGAAATTAAAAATTCACATCCCTAAGAATTGAAACCTTTGAAAACAATATTAATTCTCACCCTTACAAAACTGTACTTCCACCGCTTGATCACCACACTTGTATCAGTTGTATGCCTCCCCACCTCGTCAGATTCTAGTATATATATATATAGCTTTGAAACATCAGCCAAAGGGACATGAAACGCTTCGGACCAAGACAACTGGCCGAGGCAAGTCAGTGACGAAGTGCCCCAGCGGTAACAGGCTAACAGCCCCCCAAGAAGTTCAGACCCTCGTCGTTAACATTCTCCCGGAACGGCCTCTTGAAAGCCTTCGCTTGCTCATGTGTTTTTTATCCATACCGAATAGGAAGTCCGAATTCGTCCCCGCATCCGCCGGCGGCGGTGAAGAAGCATCCAAAGGCTGGATCTGAACGAAGTTTAAGGCATCCACGGACCAGTGCCGCTCCGACTTGGTCTCGCTTGTATTGAAACTCGTCGCTAGAGTAGAGTTCACCGGGAAAAGAAACAAGCGCATCGTCGCCGGCAGCTTGTTCGAAGCGCATCCTCGATCGCCGACTTGGTGGAGCCACGGTGTCGATTGGAAGTCGCCGGCGAGCCTTGCATCTTAGATTAGGACTCCCGCCTCTGTTAATCTGTTCGAGCGGAAGATCGTGATGCTTGAAGGCGTTCGGCGCATTGCGTTCATGGGAGAGGCGATAATATTGTGGGTATTTTGGGTACCTTACTTAAAAGAGGGCTTACATTGGTAGGGTTTGACATTGGGTGGAGCTGGTTGGGAACAGGAAGACAAAATGGGGCCGGCCAGTCAGAACCCCTATATTTTTGGAGCCTGGCCTGTTTGGGAGTGTTTGAGCTTTGTCCAAACTGTTTTTTTTTTTTTTTTTTGGGAAAAATGACGGCCTATAATGTGTTTTGATAATTAATACCCATTAAGGACACGCTGAGAATATTTGTTAATGTTGAAAATGTCATTGGTGGGTATTAATTATCAAAACACGTCATGGGCCGTCATTTTTTCTTTCTTTATTTTATTTTATTTTATTTTATTTTATCTTTTCATCCAACACTTGGTTGGATTCCCCTTTCCCTATCTTGATGTACCCTTTGTCAAAATTTCTGAATAAAATTTTTGCCTATCAAAAAAATAAGAAAATGTGGACGGCATTGTTGAAATTCCATCTATAGTCCAGTTGATTTAGAACATGGAAAGAGTATTTAACTGACACAACAACATTGTCTATACTTTCTTCAAGTTTAAGCAATCGAAACTGCTTAATCGCTCATCATTCTCAATTTTGTTTTTCCTATTCATCTATGCATGACTAAACTAAAAATCTAAAAATCAATCAGCCCAGTGATTCTTTAAAAAAAAAAAAACTAACCACCCACAAAAAGGTAGTATTTGGGATCTACTCTATTTGTGTGATGCTAACCAGGCAGGCAGCACACCTTACACATGGGTGCAACCAATACGGCACCGTCCCAAAAGTTGGGCTTCTTCAAATGCAATAGAATTGCCACTGTTCCTCCCATTGATTCTCCCATCAGGAATCTCGATTTTTTCACGTTTTCCTTCCTCTCTGTTCAAAAATTCCCAAATCCAACAATTAGAAACACCCCAAAAACTTCAAATTTCCCAATGATTGTTATACCATAACAACCGATAAAATCATATAAAAAACTCATAAAACTGTGTTTTTTTCCCCCACAAACATAAAAGAAAGAGAAACTGCCTTTTGGATTATTCATTTCAAACCAAAATAAACCAACAAAACGATATCTTAACAAGTCAGCCAATTTAATTTACTCTCAGCATGCTATTTTTAATTATCGTGGGCGATTTCTTTCCGTTGCTTAGAATTTTGAATAACTCTGTTTTCTGCCACATTTTCTATGCTACCAAACAACTCGTGGTGGCGGATCAAAAAAAAAAAAACTCATGATGGAACTTCAAATATTAGAAACTAACTGACCGGAGATTCTTGTGTAGTAGTCGGAGCCAGTCTGTAACAACATCTTCGAAGCTAGGTATGCATCCCGGAAGACCATATGATCTCCCATGACCTTCATAATCCATTCCATAAACTCCATAGCCTGCCTTTGCTAGCCTTGTTCCAGACCCTTTTCGTCCTGGACGTAGGGTGCTCTGTTTGTGTTTCTTTTTGTCTCCGTTTTCGCATTCAATAGTGTCGATCAGAGATGAAAGAGAAATATATTGACCTTTCATTGAGATGCAGGACTCCATGCTGTAACCATGGCAGAGAAAGACCAAAGCTTTCGGTTCACCGTTCGCAGGCAGCCATCTACACGTGAAAAGCTTCATTCCTCTCGAATTCATTACGAAATCCTGCATATTATTCATTATTGGCGGAAAAAATTAGTGTGTAGTTTGCAATTAATCGAAATCTCTGAAAAAATTGGAACAACATTTGTTGGAAAGACAAAAAAAAAAACAAAAAAAACAAAAACCAAAATTGAACTGGACTAACCTCTTTGTATCTGACTCCTTCAATTTCGTAGGCCTGTTAATAGACACAAAACAACACAAATATGAAAACTAAACACAAAACCCCTGACAATATCTTGTTTTTGAAGTTGAATAAGTTGCCCAACTATCGAGATTGGAAAGAAAATATTTATTACCTCTTGTCTAACTTCAGGATCTTTGTAAGAAGCATCAATACTATCATGACTAGGGATGATTTCACATGCAGAAATGATATGGCAGAGCTTTGCCAAGACATTAACCACTAGTGCGGCTAATGGCCTAATATCATCTTCCATCTGTTAATGCAATAAAACACAAGAAAAATATATATGTTTGTAAATTTCTTGCATATAGGATAGGATTGTAGAGTTGAACACAATAAACAAACACAGTTTTGTTGATTACAAGCTCTTACTATACTTGTTTACACAACAACACCACACAATCTACGAAGACCAACTTTGGACACAAACTCTCTTGTCATTGTAATAAGTTATGTTGTCGTTTACCCATGCAATTGGATGCCACAATTATTTGACATTTAGAGTTGACGGAAGAACCAAATCCATTGCTTCTTCAACAAAATTCTGGTACATAATGCATGTAACAAAGGTTGTACGTTCTTGGCTAAAGAGCAAAGATTACCTTAAATCTAGATAAGAACTACTGGAACTCCAGTTATCAATTGGTTCCATCCATCCCGATGCCATTGTTAATTTGCTGCACCAATAATTTTCCCACTAAAAGGAGTATTATTCCTAAGTGAGAAAAGTTCTTATAAGGGTAAAATAGTATATATATATATATTTTTTATAGGATTTCTTCCTTGGTTTTTTAAAATTGGACAAACAATTCGTGACAATGAGAAGTTAAAAAGTCGACAAATTAACAAAATGGGACGGAGGGAGTAACTCACAACCAACATGATAGTCACCATTTATGAGAATCCATCTTCATTGACAACGAAAAACCGATCCGCATATGATGCAGGGAATTAGGAAGAGATATAAAGGAGCACTTGCTATATATGTAAGAACAATAATATGAATGACAAATTAAGCTCTCTCGTGTTTCTGACTTGTGGGAAGGAAAAGAGCTTTGCTTGTTTATATAGAGGAGTTTTACTCCGATAAGAAGGTTAGTTTCTTAGGGATTAACGACGTGGCTAATATTATGGAGAAATACAAGGAGAGACTAAGTCTCATTGGTTACAATTATTCCACGTTGATCTCTCACATTAATACCTGTTAGGATAGTCCTATTTTAAGGACCAAACCTAGTCAAGGGCGGAATCAGAAATTACAGTTAGACAGTTAGTCAAGTCGAATGAGCTAAGCTACAAAAATACTACTCCATAATAAGCAAAAGAAGAAATGGGTTGCATTTGGGCAATATACATATATAGCAGATCGAGGGAAAAATTCTACTTTTAGTGAGGCTTTCGGGACAATTTTCTAATTCTTGGGGGGTAAAAGTGTACAAAATAATTCAAAAATTATGGTACTAGTTTTAATTAAGCGAGTAGAGTCACATGACCAACTTGTCATACTCTTCCTCTGCTCATGCACCTAGTATCACAAGTAGGCAGTGACGGATCTAAAGGGGGCACGCGGGGGCACGTGCCCCACTCAAAATTAAAATATATTTTTATATATTTTGTATAAATTAGCATAATTATGAAAGTGTGCTAATATATAAGCATACACACTTGCATATATCTTGAAAATACACATATTTAATTAGTTTTATGCCTGAATTTCATCATATGGTGCATTATAATTGTTGTTTTACAATCTGTTTGTCTATTTTGATCTATTTTTTCTTGATTCTCTTTATTTTTAACCGTTTGGGAGAAATATTTTAAACAAAGTCATTAACAAAACTAGCTCGATGATTTTAAAACTTGTCAATGTTTATTTAAAACATATTTTAAAATTTTTGTCTGAGATTTTATGCTCATTTTTACCTAATATAACTTAAAGTATGCTTTATAAACTTTTGTAGTTAGTAATGCATGCCTTAATTTTGTACGATCTTATTGTGGTTGACTTAAAAAAAAATGAACTTTCGCAATTATGATTAACAGGTGCCCCCATTAGACTATATTCATGGATCCGTCCGTGCAAGTAGGTAATAATAATCCTATGATCGATGACCAATCAAATAACGTATACATATATAATATTAAATTAAAAAATAAAGTAATCAAGCCTATGAGCCCCACACACTTTATCAGAGTGAGGAACATTGCACATGGAGCATGTGTATTACAAACACACATAGAAAACTAGACTTTACGTGGTTTCCAATAATCGGATACTCCACGGAGGAATCGGGCAAGCAAATCACTATAAGCCAAGAACAAAACTTTACAAGGTGTTCTCTCAAAGCTATACACTTTTTTTTTGCATTTTTTTTGAAAGGCAAAAAATTTATTAATATTTGAACACTACAACAAAATCAGGTTCTGTCGACGCAAAAAAGTTGTCGACAAAGGCATATTTGCGTCGGCAAAGAGTTTCACCGACGTAGGATCTTGCGTCGGCACGTCGTCGGCGTTGCTATGTCGGCAATAGTTTCTGTCGACGCAAACTGCCTGTGTTGGCAAAAAGCAATGGATTTGGCGACACAAGTTGGCGTCAGCAAAAGTGCATTCAATCTGGAATAATATAGCACCTTTGGTGACCGACTTTGCTTCGGCAAAAAATTTTTAAATAAAAAGAATATACTTTTTATTAAATCTATTTTTGATATCATGTATTTATCCATTCATAATTATCAGTAACTTGTAAATACATTCATCTCATCCAAACTCATTTAAAAGTTCATCAAAATCCATAGATAGGTCATTCTAATTTCTTAAATATATCGCAATCCAAAAGCCAATTATCCAAGCATTTAGAATATACAGCCAAATGATTATCCCCAACGTATCCAAACATCCAAAATACAACCAAAAGATTACTCTTGGAGAGTGCAAATTAAAAAAAAATTGAGTTCGACTTCGTTATTGATGTCTCTGGCTACATTTAGGCCGGAGGTATTCTGATCACATTACAAACTTTCAGAAAATCTAGTAGCAATACGGTGCGACTCTAAGTTGCGAGAACCGAAATCTTCGTAGTCTAAACCCTGCCTAGATGACCCTAAACTGGTTGCCCTGCTTAGCCTAAAGCTTACATTCCCTGGAATGAAGTTGAAGCGAGAAAGGAATCGGCTTGAAGGGTGCAATGATCAACTTGAGAAAGCTTGGGAAGAACTACTGCCAGCTCTGGGGATAGTATCCATGAGGTTTGATTGACCCCATTCATGAAGATCAGAGTTGGAAGGCATACAGGCTGCTTCATCAGATTCCTCAGCTTGAAATTTACCGTAACAATTAGCTTTAACTTGGTCTGAGTGTAGTTTAATCTGGTTCTCACTGGGCCCTTTACAAGAATGTTCTTCATTCTGATCATCAGAAACCAAAAGCAAGAAATATACATCAATATAACTGTTGAATGAATTACGGCGACGTTGCTCGTACACTCTACGTGTTTGATAAAGTTCAATGAAATTACCAATTGCAAGATCCTACACAAAAAGGAATGTCCAGGCTGGCTAAACACTACAAATTTGAAATGAACCATGCATACCTACCATTACTGTTTCGCTCTTGTCCCAACTAGCTGAAAATTAAAAGAGTCCACTTAAATTTCTTTTGAACTGTAGTTTCCAAGCTGAAATAGTAAAGATCATCTACATATTCTAATCCATTTAATCTTGAACTAGGTGGTCGGCTCGTGCCAGCACGAGGTGTCTCATACCTTGTCGCCGAATGTGAAAACTATTGGTGACATCAAAGTGTGTTGCCAATACATACCCAACGGCAACGCATTTGTTGTTATGTCGCCAATCCTTGTCACCAAAAGGCAAATTTATTGTAGTCAAAAATAGATTACAAAGATTAAAAGGATCCAAACCAGCTTCAAGTTGAAGAAGAGAAAACCCACAAGGGAAAACAACAACTCCAGCAATCATAAGCCAACATAGATCCAAAGGGAGTGTCTAACAAACCAAGGTTGGTAAGAAACCAACAAAGATACCACTCCTAAAGAGACATCTAACACCTAAGATCCAAAGCAAAACCCAAAAGAAACACACCCAAAACCCAAAAGGGACACACCCAACCAAGCAAACCGAAACCAAGAAAAAACAGCAAAAGCAAAGCCTAAAAAATCAAAACAACACTCAAAGAGAGACACCTAAGAGTCAATATTATGTTGAAAATCATGCGCCTTAGCCCTTTCTTCATCTTTCACTACTACAATAATAGATATGTATCACACTAGAGAGATTCACAAAGATCATGGTTTTCAATGAAAGCGTGATAAAAAGTGGTGTTTAAATTTTTTTATCTCAGTTTAAGTTCAAAACTGAGATAAAAAGTGAGTTTTAGCGCGGAATAAAAGACCTCGCTCTTGCGGCGAGATAAAAGAAAAACAATCTCACTCTTGCGGCGTGATAAAAGATTTTAGGGCTGAAAAGAATGAGATAAAAGATCTCGCTCTTATGGTGAGATAAAAGATAAAAGACCTCACCCTTGTGGAGTGATAAAAAAGAGCAAAGATCTCACCCTTGTGGTGTGATAAAAGATTTGAGGGCGGAAAAAAATGAGATAAAAGATCTCGTTCTTGTGCCGAGATAAAAGAGAAAACGCCTCACCATTACGGTGTGATAAAAAACATTAGCGCAGAAAAAAGTTGAGATAAATTATCTCACTTTTGCGGTGAGATAAAAAGCCTACCCATTTAGGCGGTCTTAATTTTCACGTGGGCGGGTTAATACTCATTTAGGCGGGTGTTGAAAAGTTATGTGTAGGAAACGATGTCATTTGAGAACTTCGAAAAGTTTTTTTTTTTTTTTTTAAATGTAAGAAGATAAGCCTTAATTACATTCACCCCAAAAAATCTTTACGTTTCATCTTCATCTTCACGCCCAAAAAGATCGATCGAGAGAGAGAGAGAGAGAGAGAAAGAGAGAGAGAGAGAGAAGGCAAATCTCACGATTGGGTTCTACCAATGCCCAGTTGTTTCTTCGACGACGGGCGAGCTGTTCCACTACTGCCCAATTTTCATGTGGGCGAACTGTGATCTTTATGATTTATTGTATTGGTAAAATTTTGTTATTTCGAATGTCTTCCAAGTGTTTGACACATTAGGTAAAAAAACAATTATATTATTATGGCTTAGCCTTATCTGAAAATGATTAAAATCCAATTGGAAAGCCACCATTGAAATTGAAATTCAATATAAACACAAAATATATGTGAAATGGTTAGTTTATAAGAAAACAATCTAAAGTTTGTCCATAATGTTACAATCTGCGGGTTGTGATAATTTTCATAAAAATACAAAGCGTACACTACAACAAAAAATACTATTGTCTACTAAATTTACTGGTTAAAAACAAATTTTTCGCCCAAGAAAATTTTTTGGTGACCAACAACTAATTTTGATTGGCAAAAGATCTGTTGTCATATTTTAAAATTTTTTTAAACAATGTTTATATATGTATTTTTATATATTTTAATATCATGTTAATTGCATTTCAAAAAAATTCAGCAAATTTTAAAGAAAAAAAAAGTTTTCTTACTTTAGGAAGTAAGTATAAATATTTTGGTTTTCATGATGTAACAAAAGATCTTGGCTAGCTTAGTGGTAAGGGTTTGGAAAATCAACCAATGGTGTGTTGGTTCGAAACTTGGCAATGACAAGAAAAGATGGTCTAGTAGATACAAAGAAACGATCACGCCCAATGGTTTTCCATCTCAGTTTATGGGTGTGTTCATTTTGAACTTTCAATCACGGTTATAAACCGTGATCTAAAGTGATTTATAATCATACATAGAAAAGAGAAACGATCATGGCCAAGAAAAACGATCACGGTTTATAACTGTGATAAAAAAGAAACGATCACACTTATTGGCCGTGATTGTTTCTCTCTTTCAATCACGGTTATAAACTGTGATAAAAGAGTGTGACTTACAATCACACTCAAATCCATCACGGTAGCAGGAGTGTGATGGAAAACTTACAATCACAGTCAATCGCTGTGATCTTTATGGTTTATTGTAGTAGTGTTTGGCTTCCATACTCGCAAATCGACGATTAAGATCCTTCTCATCACCCGAATAACGAAGGCCCATGATCTTGTTTACGGTCCAAACAACTTGAGCCTCATTTAGATGATTCCTGTTGATGCCTTCAGAAGAAATTGGAAAAGCAGCAGCGGCAACAACTGATCTAAACAGAACACCACTTTGCTTCTTTTTACCACCTTTACTCTTAGACTTAGGAAAGCCCAACATATTTTCTACCAACTTCTGCTTCCATTTTCCTTTCCCTGTATCCTTAGCCTCCTCAATTGGATTAAGATCCACAACTAGATGGAGGCCCTCAACTTCCTTATCATTTAAAAAGCCTACTTCTGAAAGGTTATAAAAGCCTCCATCAGATTCCACTACCTCTATAACTGGGATTTTTACCACTGCGCCATCTTCTAAGCAAGGAATATTATCCCCTGCAATATTTGCTCCAACATCATCCAAGGATGGGATTGTATCCTTGGCAGCAATTTCGTCATTATCAGGTTCAGAGTCGGCCACAAACTGATTATTCCACTTTTTCTGCATTTACATTGCTACACTCCTTAATTTGATTATCTGATATGGAACCAAAGTTCCATTTATAGCCAAACCCAAGCACACTGTTCACCATCACGCCAGAACCCAAGTTGCATCGCCGATGATCAGGGAGATGGCTGAAAGGACCGGGCTGCTGGGTCTTGCGCATTTCAGCTGATAAACAAAGATATGAACAGACCATGTGATTCACCCAAATTAAACACATTTTAGGACAGTTTGATTTACGGCCCCGTTCCATTAAAGACAATAAGTACTTATTTTTTGAATTAAATGTGATATATTGTGAAAAAATGACCTGTTCTGTAAAGCAAAAAATAAGTACTTAAAAAATAAGAATCTTAGCGGAATGGGGTTCAGAGATTAATACGACTTGAATTTCCAGTTTTTTTTGTGTGTCTTTCAGTTTTACTTGGTCGAATCCGTGGTAACCATGTTTAAATTTTACCGACTTTATCTATTGCTTTGTCATTTTTTTGACAAGATTGCTTTGTCATTAATGGAAGGGTGTTTCATGCTTGGTACCTACTATATGATTTCCTTTTGGTTTACAACATGGTGTATGCCCCACAAAAAGTGTAGCGAGTTATATTTATTTATTTTACTCACCAATTAGCTACTGCTATACACTAGTCGTACTTTCAAATATTCAGGACTCGAAATAATAGAGACAACCAGTAGAGGCGATGGGAAAAATAATTGTACTCCAATAACAAGTTTGGTGTGATGATTACATATGTTTTTAACTATAACGTCATCACAATATTTTTATACTCCCTCCGTCCCAATTTAAATGCTCTATACGGGAGACCATGTAACTTTGACCTCAAAAAAGAAAGTCCCTTTCGGAATTAATTTTTAACTTTGTTTTGCATCATTCCAAAGATCTCAATGGGTACTTTAAAACGGTGCAAAAAAGATCCAAAAAAGATAAATTACAATTTTTTTGAAAAGTTCAAATGACATGACTTTACGTAGGGAACATTTAAAATGGAACGGAGGAAGTACGATGAATGTCATCAAAGTTTGGTAGTTAATAAATTTAGCAGAATATATGACGACTAGTACTGAGTGTGCCAGAATTTAATTTACATAAAACAAGAACAATATAACGTCGTTATCAGTCCTCATAGTCTTTCTTCAATTTTTCCACAAAGAGAGATGAGATAGAGAGAGCTTATCTAAAACAAGAATAATATAGCATTGTTGTGAGCACGGAACGGGCCCATAAAAGCCCAAAAGGGACTGGAGTGATGGGAGGGACACAGGACACGTGTATAGAACACGTCATTTATACTTTGCAATTAAAAATCAAAGATGACGAGAAGAGATTAGTAGAGGTTCATGTATCTACATTTCCATATTTTTCATTTTAATAAGTCATGCTGTCGTTTACCATGGAACATTTTTTTGACAAACAAGATCATTATATATATAATATAATAAAAACAAAATACAATAGAACAGAACTCCTTCGGTCTGAAAAAACAAAGAAAATTCAAAAAAAAAAAAACAAAAACAAAAAACAAAGAAAAACCGCAGCAAATAAGCACCGAAGTTGAACCCATGAGACTGGATGCCACAATTACTTGACATTTGCAGTTGACGGAAGAACCAAATGCATTGCTTCTTCAACAAGATTCTGGTACATAATGAAAGTAACAAAGGTTGAACGTTCTTGGCTAAAGAGCAAAGATTAAATGTAGCTAAGAACTACTGAACTCCTGATACAATTGGTTCCATCCATCCATCCCGATGCCATTGTTAATTCTTTGAAGTTTGACAGACCAGTCGCTGCAACAATTAATTTCGTACTAAAAGGACAATTCCTAAGTGAGAAAAGAATTTATAAAGTTATATACAATTTAACTTTGAAGGAGATGGTCCATGAACGGGCTTAGAAATAACTCACAACCAGCAGAATAGTCACCATTTGTGCATCACAGGGGTAAAATGATTGGTACAATTTATCAACACATTATCAATTGATACTCCCTCTGTCCCGATTTGTTTGTCTAATTTGGGAAATTCAACTTATTAAGGGGACACAATCATTACCCTTTGAAAACTAAATTTTCCACCAATGTCCTTCAATTCAAATTGTACTTGTCACATCAATTCAAGAAAAAGAGAAGGGTAAAATAGTATTTTTATAGGATTTCTTCCCTGGTCTTCTAAAATTGGACAAAGAATTTGGGACAATGAGAAGTCAAAGAGTCGACAAAAAGACTGGGACGGAGGGAGTAACTCACAACCGACAGGATAGTCACCATTTATGGGAATCCATCTTCATTGACTCAAACACTCAAAGTTATTGTCTAATGAAATAGGCTCCTTGTTAATGGCGTTTCGATCACAATTCCAAGACATGGACCTTCCTTGAGAAGAGATGAAGGTAAAGTGCAATCGACATCGTCAGAGATTGGGATCTCAACTGAGTGGCTAGAAATGCAAAGGTTCCCATTAGAGTCTTGTTCCCAGTATACCTCTACCATGAGGCCTCTAACATTCTGGGCTGATTCTGATTCCGGAATTCCTACATGCTCGACTCCCACGAGTATCTGTGTCATCATTCCAATGACAAAAATTCAAGAAGATAGACAAGCCAATTGGGCTTACTAAGCAAAATGATAATCAAAATTCCATCTTTTTTTTTTTTTTTGCAGAGTACCTGGCTAGAATAATGTGGAAGTGACGTTGTTGACATTATCGATGACCTTGTTGAATGATATTTAGCTTTCAAATGGGTAAATTCTCAAAACAAAAATGCTAAAATTCACGGCTGCCACAACATTCTGTATGGATTTTTCGTTTGTGTTTCATTACGGTACACATCACTTCCATTCATTTTATTATCTTATTAATAACATATACTCCCTCCGTCCACCTTTGTTGGTCCCTTTTAGAAATTCGTGCCATTATAAAACCATTTTATCTTCCAATTTACAATGTTTTTGTATAATTTTGAAAACATATAATAATAAAACTAATTGAGATCTATTAAACAAGATCGATATTGTATATTTTTTGAAGTCCCTATTGAAAGATATGAACATTTGAAAATGGCACAGATTCCTAAAAGGGACTAACAAATATGGACGGAGAGTATTTATCTCGAGAATACCTTCTTATGGGGGTTTCTGTGAAATTGGGTTTACGGAGGTGAATCTCACCTGTCCAAAGTGTTTTGGACGGTGCAGATTTTAAAACACTTTTCCGGAGAAAAGTTTTACTCCCTCCGTCCCTTTTTTATTGTCCAGTATTCCATTTTGGGCTGTCCCTTAATAAGTGTCCATTTTGTAAAGTTAATGGGTAAAAGTTGGTGTATTGTCTATTTTGTTCCTAAAAGTAGATTCCTTTTTGAAAAGTAAGTGAGTAAAAGAGTAATGATGATGGGTAAGTAGGGAAAGTGGGGGAAAAAGTTGATGTGAAAGGTATAATGATGATGTCTTTTTAATAAGTTGGAGTTACGAAGCAGGACACTTAAAAAGGGATGGAGGGAGTAACAATTTTGGACGGTCGCGATTGGTTGCTGCTATAAAGGACTTGTTCACGGCTCTGCCATGAATAAGTTTCTTTCATTTATCTCCCTATATCACACAAAGACTGGAAACTAACGAGCAATGAATCCTGGAAGAGGGATCAAGACATTTGAAAATATTAAAATGAATTTAATTCAATGGACAATTAGAACCTATGATTTGATATAAAAATCTAGATTTCTTTATCGAAATGGATAAGTTAGAGACATTACCAGCAATGCGAGTCCTGATTCCAATGTCAAAATCATCATGCTGTCCTCAATTAGAGGGTTCTCTAGTGCTGCGTTTTTCCACAACATTCAGGAAGACTTCTTAAAGAGTAGTGAGACCAAGTTGTATGTCCTCTATACAAAACTCTTTTTGCTTAACTTGGAGCTTGGCAAACAAATTCTGCACAGATGATTTTTAGGAAAGAGAGAAAATATAAGCAATAGTACTAAACACATGAGGAGTTGATGTTTAGGGCAATGGAGCCAGAAATCCAGTCTTTTATTTGGTATTCGATCATTTTTCACAATCAGAACTCATAACTGTATGTCACATCATGTTTTTGTGGAATTTCATAAATTAAAAAAAAAAAAGGCACTAAATGTGCCATACTTTTCATCCCAAAAATGTACTCATGGTATAACAATTTGCGTACAGTGGTGCATGCATACCTTCAATGAGCTCTCCATCTTGCGAGGAACAACATAGCTCAGGAAGTACTGAGTCTCCTCCTTCGGTACCACATTCAAATGCTGTCAAAATAGTCCACAGATGAGTTGGCAAGCAGTTGATGATGCTCACAGTAAACAAGAATGCAAAGGACACATATTTGGACGAAAAATACATAAAAAAATTAAGGGCTGGGCCAGATTTGTTTCAAGTTTGGGTGCACCCTAAATGAGTTGAATCTAGAACAATATAGTTTTTTTGTGTGCAGAGAATCAAGCTCACGAACCATGTAGTTTCCCGACACTCAAAATAATCCACGGAAAGTAACTTTTAATATGAACTAAAAGAAACAGGAGAACCTTTTAAATTTCTGAAAGAGTACACTGATTGGAAGAAGAGAAGGAGAGGAATTTTATTGTGTATCGTGTAAACCAAGGCTGATAAAGTAGAGAAGTAGTATACTGGTGTGTTGTGTCTCTTAGGAAGGAAATAAATAACTTATTTATAGAGCTGAGTTATCTATCAGTGTTTGTTATGAGCTCAACGTTATTGCTACTAACCAGGAGAATAATTAGGAAGTTAAGTATGACTAGATTTTATGCCAACAGAAAAAGTCTTTTGATCTCATTAATAGGAGGGAAAATTTCAAAAAAACACCTGACCTTTCAACTCAATGTCACATAAACACCTGAACTTTAAGAAATGTCAATCTCCCACCTGACCTTTGGACTCCGTCATTAAATAACCCCCTCCATCCATTTCCCGTTCAATACTTAACGGATCCATCCATTTTCCGTCCAATACTTAACGGAGAAGAGCAAAACGGCAACGTTTCGGTTAAAAAAAAATTCTTACCACCAATTTGCAATCCTATGGAGCAGAAACGTGATTATGGGAGCTCTAGAGACAAAATTTAATTATGTCACTTTAGAATAATATGATCAGAATAAAAAGATCTTCACACCCGTTCAAACGGATTAAAAATTAGAGCACTTAATTTTTTAACCATATTTTTTAATATATAAACGGTCTAAAAAACTTAAGTGCTCCAATTTTTAATCCGTTTGAACGGGTGTGAAGATCTTTTATTACGATCATATTATTCTAAAGTGACATAATTAAATTTTGTCTCTAGGCTCTCATAATCACGTTTATGCTCTATAGGATTGCAAATTGGTGGTACGAATTTTTTTAACCGATAAAAGATTTTGCACCGATTCAAACGGATTAAAAATTGGAACACATAATTTTTAACCATATTTTTAATATTGAGCACTTAAGTGAAAATTTGAGCACTTAAGTTTTTTAACCATATTTTTAATATATAAGCGGTCTAAAAAACTTAAGTGAAAATTTGAGCACTTAAGTTTTTTAGACCGTTTATATATTAAAAATATGGTTAAAAATTAAGTGCTTCAATTTTAATCCGTTTGAATCGATGCAAAATTTTATCGATTAAAAAAATTCATTACCACCAATTTGCAATCCTATGGAGCAGAAGCGTGATTATGGGAGCCCTAGAGACAAAATTTAATTATGTCACTTTATAATAATATGATCAGAATAAAAAGATCTTCACACCCGTTCAATCGGATTAAAAATTGGAGCACTTAAGTTTTTTTGGCCGTTTATATATTTAAAAATATGGTTAAAAAATTAAGTGCTCCAATTTTTAATCCGCTTGAACGGGTGTGAAAATCTTATTTTTACGATCATATTATTCTAAAGTGACTTAATTAAATTTTGTCTCTAGAGCTCCCATAATCACGTTTCTGCTCCATAGGATTGCAAATTGGTGGTAAGAATTTTTTTTTAACCGAAACGTTGCCGTTTTGCTCTTCTCCGTTAAGTATTGGACGGAAAATGGATGGATCCGTTAAGTATTGGATGGGAAATGGATGGAGGGGGTTATTTGATGACGGAGTCCAAAGGTCAGGTGGGGGATTGACATTTCTTGAAGTTCAGGTGTTTATGTGACATTGAGTTGAAAGGTCAGGTGTTTTTTTGAAATTTTCCCTTAATAGGAGGAAAAATAGGAGACTTAGTCAAATTGGTTATCAACTAACACTCCCAGATATAACGTTAATTACTTGCTCACCTCTATTGTCACTTATATGTGATAAATAATACATCAATGACAAATCAAATCAAATATGTTAATGTAAAACATTAAATTTAAACTGCTCGATGCAATGTCTGGACCAGACGTGGTTTCTTGGAGTGCTTTAGTTTCAAGGTATGGTCAACTAGGACATGTAAGTGAGGAAAACGGGGTCTTTGAGGACATGGATAATAAAGGGATCGAACGGAATGTGGTTTCTTGTAATGGGATGATCGTGGGTTTCAATCAGAGTGGATGTTATTCCGAATTAATGTTGACATTTCGAAAGATGCATTCGCGAGGTTTAAAGCCTAATGGGACTTGATGCAGTGGAGGATATGGAGGATTTGATTTTGGGTAGTGAAATTCAATGGTATGTAATCAAGATGGGAATGGAATCGGACAAATGCATTGTTAGCACCCTAATGGAGATGTATGGGGAAAGTGGCTGTAGTTTACGGATGTCACGAAGTGTTTGATGGATGCATTAGATATAGACGCTTTCAGTGTACAGGTTAGTTGGCTTTCAAGAAATGGCATTATGGATGACGCACTGATGGTATTTAGGGAATTCAAGGACAAAGGGATAGACTTGAATGTCGTGTCTTGGAGTCAGTGATTGCTGCTTGTTCTCAAAATGGCAAAGACATGGAGGCTTTGGACCTATTCGAAGAGATGCAGATTGCGGGGGTGAAGAGAAATTCAACCACAATCCCTTGTACTTTACCAGCTTGTGGAAACACTGTAGCATTGATGTAGGGGAAGGCAGCTCATGGTTTTTCTATCAGAAATGGGATCTCTGGTGATGTGTACGTGGGCAGTGCATTGATTGACATGCACACTAATTGCGGAAGGATTGAAACGTCTTGTCTTTGTTTTGACAGGTCATGGAAAAGCTAAGGAAGCTTTTTAGATATTTCATTTGATGCAGAGGAGTGCTTAGAAGCCCGAATTGGTTAGTTTCACTAGTATATTATCTGCCTATAGCCAAAGTGGCTTCACAGACAAAGAGCAGCGCAACTTTAACAGCATGTCTAGAAAGCAGGGAATTGAAGTAGGTGGAACACTATGCTTGTATGGCAAGCCTTCTAGGCCGCGCAGGGAAGTTAGAAGATGCTTGTTCTCTGAACAAGAAAATGCTATTTGAGCTTGATGATTGTGTTTTGGGTGCTTGATTGAGTTTCTGTATAGTTCACAAAAACATGACATTGGGAGGTTGCCGCCAAACCATTGTTCAAATTAGAGCCTACAAATCCCGGGATATACATTCTTCTCTCCAACTTATATGTTTCTAAAGGCAAATGGAGTGAAGTTAATTGAGTGAGGAATATGATGAATAAAATAGGTTTGAGAAAGAACCCTAGTTGCAGTTGGATTGAGGTTGATGCTATGATGTGTACTCGTGCTGAAATCTTGTGTTCAAACCCAAAGTGCACATGCTTTTATCTCAAGACATGTTACATCCTCATATGACCCGCCCACTTGAATAGAATCATACTAAATTCCATCGATTGTAACATTACGCTGCCAGTGTGTAGTCTCCTTCGGTGAAACAACCCTTCAGATGCTCTCCATGCCCATGTTGTGGCCAAGTTGTGGGGAGATGTATGCTCTATGGATTTTGTGAATCTGATACTGCTTCATTTGTCAGAAGTGGATTTAGTATAAACGTGTCATCTGGTCAGTCCACACTTTTTCTGAAGTATGTTTGGCTCCTATCCTGGAAATTTTCCCAGGCTATACCTGATATGTACTCAGAATTCAGCTTCTGTGAGAGACTTATTTGATCATACTAATCTCAGGTGGATGCTGCAGTTCAGAAGAAAGCTGTTTCAGTGGGAATTGGATCAAGTGGAGAACCTAAAACAGAGCTTGAGTACTATGATTCTTCATCAATAAGGCCAAGATTGTCGCATATAGAATTGGGGATTTAACTTCGGCAAATTCTCTGTCAAGTCATGATATACGGGAGGCATCTTTCAACTCCACTAATTTTATCAACCCAATAGCAAGCTTATCTGGAGAAATGTAAGTCCTTTCAAGGTAGAGATTCTGGTTTGGCAAGCCATCCAAGAGAAACTTGCTACGGCCAGTGAGCTGCTCAAAAGGAATTTCACGCTACAAGCTGTTCTAGAGGAACGTCTGTGTCCCTTTTGTAAAGAAGAACTGGAGAGTGCACTTCATCTAAAGGGCGACCTGCACGTCTTGTCTTTGTGTGCGTTTTTTACATTCCAGGGTATCTTGGAAGGTCTGGTCTTATATCCTATCAAGGTGGGGAACTCAATGGGTTTGCACTTCTTTCATCTATTATGATCTAATGACTTGGTGGCTTTCCAACAAGTTCAAGAATATGGAAAACAAAGCATATAGGAATCATGTCTGTTTGTTGTGATTTGGTCCCTTTGACTTCACAGAAACGGAAATGTATTTAGAGGTAAGCTGCTTGATGTTGAGGATTCGGCGGAGACTATTATTACCAGGGTAGCCCTTATGGTCTCGGAGATCCATGGCTCCTGCCTTGGTGTGTGTGTGTGTGTGTGTGTGTGTGTGTGTGGGGTTCTAAGATTGAAAGCAAGATAAGGTTGGCCTAATGCTCGGTAATGTTACAAGAAAAAAGGTTAATTTCAAATCAATCATCCGACCGGAAGACAAATGTTACAAAGAAAAAAAATAGCAGTTCAACAAAGAGAAAAAACATGCATTTCATGAGAGAAATATAAATCAAGCCAACGGATAAAGCAGCATATCCCAATTGAATGCAATACATCATGAATAGGACTACCTATTCTAAGTGGAAGTACGCAATTAAATGGTGTCCCTGCAGGGCTGTGAATTTAGATTCAAATTTGCATGCCTCAATGCAAGTCATGATCAACGAATAGAGCACCATACATGACTTCCACCCGAGAGTTACATGCTGAATTGTGGAATGATTAAACCGTTTGCAATCCAGAAAAAAAAAAATGGTTTAGTGGTCTCTAACTACGATTAAATCTTTTCAAGCTCAATAATGATTGAAGTATCAGTGCCCACAAGCCAAACCAGATTCCATAATCCGTTTTAACCAGTGTCAATGCATTCTTAACTGGATTTTTTTCTTACCTCACACTAGCAAGACCAAAGGTAGGACAACTGAAGAAAGATGGTCAGCATGTTCATGTCTTAGCTATTCCAAACCAAAGGAACATTTGTTGCAAAATTTCTCTTCCACGAAAGGCCTACAACTGCTTGGTTCACATCTTTCAACTTAAGATGCAAATCTGTCCTCCCACATAGATGTTAGACAGATTTGTACAAAAGATGCTGAAAGAACTTAAGGCCCGAGTATTTGGAGGGAAAAGCCAAAATGACTGCATGGTGTTAGTTTCCCATGCAAAGAAAGAATACTTCATGGCTCTCTGTTGGTAACAAAAAAGGCAATCAATCAGATTTTCTTACCTTCCACCATTAGGTGTCCCAGTGCCAAAATTTCTGGCCGGAAATGAAGTGCATGAAATGCTACCCGACATCTGAGCCTCTCATACTCAGCTAAGCGAGAGGGAAGGACAGGCTAGAAAGAGGGATCATTCTAAAAGAGATAATGTACGCACTAATACACCGATTCTACAAACTGGTATCCCCCCTTTGTGTGCTTCCATGATTCTACAAACCCGCTACTTAAAAGGCTGCTTTGTTCAATGGAAGCAACCAACAAGCCTTGACAATAATTTCATCCGGTGGGTAACAGCGAAAGACTATGCCTTTGTATGTTTGCGAGAGTGACAAACAGAGAGATTGTAGTTTCACCTTCCAAGTCATATGAAACTCAATTGCCCAGAAAACTTCATATGAAAGAATGGTTTCAAAGCTATGGATCCCGACTTTGCTGCTTATTTTGGAATCAAGACTTCACAAAAAAACGTAGGCCGAAAAATGACTTACTTCAGAAGCTGTGGTGGCCTCGGTCGCGAGCTCGGTAACATGGCCATATCGTGTGACCCCGGCACTCGAGGAGCCTTGAGCCGAAGCAGCATGTTGATCCCATCCCTCGGTTACCTCCTCGGTGTTGCCCTCAGGGTCAATCCTCTGCGCTGCGTTGCTAGCTACTACCATGTCTCCCCTGGAAAGCATGTGGATTTTAAACTTCGTTGTCTTTTCCTGAGGCCATCATAAGAAAGTTGTTACGCCATGCGGTCCCCGCAAAGATCATGCAACGAACGCAATCATTGGGATTCCCCTTTCACATGTGCTCCATAACCGTTTCCTCCCTCCCGTCACATGTGACGTCACCCGAGGCGGTTACCTGAGCGTATACTCCACGCGCTAGCTTGAAGTCCAAGAAACCCGAGGTCTATAAATACAAAGGGACTCTAACCTAAAGAGGTATGCCATTCTACCCTAACCCTAGACCTATGTCCCCTTCCTGAGATCTAACTTGATCGTCGGAGAGTCACTGGGGTGTCCAACCCCTGGTGACTTGTTGCAGGTCTCCAAGGCGGGAGCACGGAGCAGCTGGAGGAAGAGCAAACCTGAGCCATTGAATCTGTTCCCGATAATTCGAACCCCTACAGAAGCCAAATGTCAAACATGTGGGAGGCATATACATTGCATCAATTTTTAATACCGTAAGCAATATAAAATCAAAACCCGCAAAGCTACTAGATTGTGTAGAAATTGAATTAGATGCAACAACCACCACCCATTGTACCTTTGGCCCATGTGTATGAATTCACCAGTTCCGACCGCGCAAGTTGCAAACACACTACGACAATGTGGATGAATCGGATCATCAAATTGATTCCGAACTAAGGTCAGAAATTTGCCCAAAACGGCGGAAAAGCCTCCTAATTCGATTGTAATCGAAGTTACCTTATAAGGTTGTAATAAGTGTGCCCAGCTCAGTTTCATTGTTTTTCAAAATATCTACTTCGATAAAATATCAGTAGGTATTTGATCGATTAGATATTCTACATGATTAATGAAATTGACAATTTCTACAATGAGGACAAATCGGATTATCAAAGTAATTCCAAAATACGTTAGTAAATTGCAAAAAAAGGGGGAGGAGCCTTTTTCTTGGTACATCGTATGTTGAACGTGCGGCCAAGGGTCAAGGTGGCCAAATGTAATTAGCCGCGGCCAAGGGTAATTATCAGCGGCCAACTGTAATTCGTTGCATTGGAATACACATCGCATGTTCGAGACTCGCGTTCATGGCACATGATTTAATAATTTCATACAACTCCTCATTTTATTTTCACGAATGCCTTTATCCTCACCACTGTGTTCAAGGCATGCACTGCTCAATAACTCCATACAAGTCCTCCCCACAGTGGGGATGACAGGTTCATGGCATTGCATCGGACTCCAGGCTCGATTCAGCTCCTTTTGTTCAGTCGTACTACGTTCGTATTTATGTCAAATGCAGTCAATGAAAAGATGCCCGTAAAGTGCTCGATGCAATGTCTGAACCAGACATGGTTTCTTGGAGTGCTTTATTTTCGGGGTATGCTCGACTCGGACATGAAGTGAGGCAAGAGAGGTCTTGACCAAACCGAATGGGACGGTTGCGGGATTCAATCAGAGTGGATGTTATTCGGAATCAATGTTAACATTTCGAAAGATGCATTCGCGAGGTTTAAAGCCTAATGGGACTGGTATATCAGGTGTTCTTCCTGCAGTGGGGGATTTGGAGGATTTTGTTTTGGGTAGTCAAATTCATGGGAATGTTATCAACATGGGAATGGAATCGGACAAATGCATTTGAGCACCCTCCATGAAGCCGTACGAATCCCATTTGACCAACTGGACTTCAACTTGAGCACTACTGACTTTCGCAGCCGGAAATTGTGAGTCTGAAATTAGGAATTTCCATTTCTTGAAGCAGGTTAGTAAAGAAACTCAACCATATAGCATGTGTTGACTTTGTAATCTCAGTTACTATAGCATGTGTTGTTGTAGTTATTATAGTATGTCAGTCCATGCAAACTCTGCCTTACGACTCTTTTTGAATGGAAGAAAAGCTGGATCCTTTTGAGTGTCTTTTGCTAGTGAGAAAAAGTTTTTCTGAAAAACTATTCTTACCCTTTGTTCATAGATTTGCGTGGACAACAAGGGGCTAATAAAGTCAACTGCTGTCAGTTTATGGAAAAGTAGACTTGAGAGTGATGATTTTTGTATTGATTCAATTCAATGGTCCATATCCAATGTGGTCACAGGTATGGGGGTACAACTAGGTGATGCAAGCTTCCTCTGTAGGTATGGTCACCCATTCTTATTCTTCTTCTTCTTCTATTTTTTTTTTTGATAACTGGGTATTTCGGTCTGCTCATGCGCACCTCGACTAAGTGACCAATTCTCAATCCATCTTTATATTCACCATTGACAAAACTAATCGTCATCGCCATCATCTAACTAGTCCCACCTTCCGAGCTTGCAACGTACATCCCTTGCGCTTTCCCCACAAATACCGAACCAGATTCACCTTTAAACAAGTCCTCATTAATGATTGTCAAGAAACTGATTATTAAGTACTTTTTCGGTGAATGGGCTTGGTGATGAGGGGGAAGGCTGGGCGAGCAAATCGTGCACGAAGAAACTGATCGAACGACGAATGTGGAGGTGGGTTGGAGAAGGATTGTAGTATTTGGATGCTTTTGCCTTCAAGTAGTACTTTTACTTTGGAAAGAGCCTTCAAGTAGTACTTGAAGTCTTGGAACATACTTTTTTCCGGTTTAAAATAGAATTCTAGGTAAATCACTGAGTATTTGAAGACTTCTTCAACCCTGAGACTTTAAGAGAGACAAATTTTGTCTCTCTCTCTCTCTCTTTTTCTGAGTAATCTGTTTGTATTTGCCTTCAACAATGATTCTTTGCATGTTTATAATGGAACTTAATTTTGAGAGTTATCTGTGTGTATGAGGGTGTGGATTATAAGGAGCCCCATGTCACAACAATTCCAGTGTTGTAGTGCCTTTAAAGGCATGGAAAATTGGAAACAAATGCCCTCTTCTAATTCTTTTCCAAGCTTTCAACAAATAGGAGAAGTTCTGGTTGCCAAAGGTTTCGCTGCCATAAAACAATTACGCTTACCATATAAACAAGCCTATATTATCACACAATTTGTTCTCCATAATAACATTTCTTACAATGAGAAGAGTGAAATGTGAACAATGACATCAATATGGTTCAGAAAGTACATAACATTTTTTTTTTTTTTATGTTTTGCTTTACAGGATTTCCACGTCTAAAAATCTCTTATCAAATTTCAAGATATTCACTTCTAGCCAAAGGCAACTAGGGAAGAATTATACCCATTACGCCCTAACCAACAATTGTAGTAGTACAAATACCGACGGCAACAAGTTGATCCAATAAGGATAGAGTTGGCCATCCAAAACATGGATCTCATCTCGTAGCAACTTTGTCATCCAACCAAGAAGTAACATCTTCAAAAACAGTGTCAATGTTTTCCGGTAATTCACCATAGGTAAGGGAATGCCACATCCCTGGATACAATTTGAAGCCCTTGTCTTTGCTAGAAGCTGATTCGTAGAGCAGATTGCTCACTGATGGATACCTCACCTCGTCCTCTTCCCCATGGACTAGTGGGAATGGTATTGATCAAACCTAAAACAATGAACGGATTATTGATAAAGCCATGTTAGGTTGGCTAGGAAATAAGGGAAATCTTGTAAGAGTTCTAAATGAACCTCTTCAAGTCTTTGCTCCAGATCTAAACTGACTCTTAGAAGTTGATTGCAGGTTAGAAGGCATGGCCTGCCTTTGTAGCAATAAGGGTTTAATCGAATCTGTCATCACAGGAAAATTTCAAGTTCAAGTTGTATTTGATTTCATTACCTCGGACACTTGTGAAAACTAAACACAAACCCCCTGACAACATCTCTTGTTTTTGATGTTGTATAAGTTTCCCAACGAGATTGGAAAGAAAATATTTATTACCTCTTGTCTAACTTCAGGATCTTTGTAAGCAGCATCAATAGGGATGATTTCCCATGTAGGAATGATATGGCAGAGCTTTGTCAAGACATTAACCGCTAGTGTTGATGGCTGTAATATCATCTTCCATCTGTTAATGCAATAAAACACAAGAAAAATATGTTTGTAAAATTCCTTGCATATAGGATATGATTGTAGAGTTGAACACAACAAACAAATGTGAAGGGTAAAATAGTGCTCTAAGTCGAGAAACAAAATGAGAAGTCAAAAAGACCATCTTTTTTGGTCTTCATAATCTGGGACAATGAGAAGTCAAAAAGTCAACAAACAAAATGAGACGGAAGGAGTAATTCACAACCAACAAGATAGTCACCATTTATGGGAATCCATCTTCATTGACAACGAAAAACCAATCCGCATATGAGGGGAATTAGGAAGATATATAAATGGAGCACTTGGTATATATGTTGTGAAAACAAAGAGCAATAATATGAATAACAAATTAAGCTCTCGTGTTTCTGATCACTTGTGGGATGGTAGAGAACTTTGCTTGTTTATATAGAGGAATTTTACTCCGATAAGAAGGTTAGTTTGTTAGGGATTAACGACATGTCTCATATTGTTAAGGAGAAATACAAGGAGAGACTAAGTCTCAGTGGTTACAATTATCCCACGTAGATCTCTAACACTGTTAAGGATAGTACTATTTTAAGGAGCACACCTAGTCAAAGACGGAGCCAGAAATTATAGTTAGTCAGGTCGAATGAGCTGAGCTACAAAAATACTATAAGCAAAGAAGAAGTGGGTTGCATTTAGGCAATAGCGGAGGGGAAAATTCTACTTTTAGTGAGGCTTTCGGGGCAATTTTCTAATTCTTGGGGGGTTAAAGTGTACAAACTAATTCAAAAATTATGGTTCTAGTTTTAATTAAGTGAGTGAGGTCATGTGACCCTACTTGTCATACTCTTCCTCTACTCATGCACCCAGTATCACAAGTAGGTGACAATAATCCTATGATCGATGACCAATCAAATAACATATGCATGTATAATCTTAAATTAATAAACAAAGTAATCAAGCCTATGAGCCCCACACACTTTTATCAGAGGGAGGAACATTGCACAGGGAGCACGTGTATTACTGTCATTGCATGGTAAGTTAGCTTTTCCGATCGATACAAACACACATAAAACTAGACTTTACATGGTTCCCAAAATCTAGTACTCCACGGAGGAATCGGCCGGGAACAAAGCTTTACAAGGTGTTCTCTCAATGCTCTACAATTTTCTGCATTTACATTGCTACACTACTCCTTAACTTGATTATCTGATGGAACCAAGGTTCCATTTCTAGCCAAACCCATGTTCGCCATCACGCCAGAGTCAAGTTGCATTGCTGATTATCACTTTTGGACGGACCAGATCCGAGCACTCTTTCTTCTACTCAGTCGACTACTCTCTCTCCTCTTTCTTGGCTTCTAAATTCTAGCCGTCCAGAACACTTTTGGATGGCTAGGATGCGCGCTCAGCTACCACGTGGACTGTACCCTATTTGCACCAAAAAAAATTCTCCTAAAAGATACAAACAGACTGTGTGATTAACCCAAATTAAGCACATTCTAGCTAGGACAGTTGGATTTACTCCCAGAGATTAATACGACTTGAATTTCCAGTTCTTTGTGTCTTTAGTTTTACTTGGTCAAATCCGTGGTAACCATCGTTAACTTTATCTTTTAATGCTTGCTTAGTCACAAATGAAAGCTGGGTGTTTCATGCTTGGTACTTACTATATGATTTCATTTTGGTTTACAACATGGTGTAGGCCCCACAAGAAGTGTAGCGCGCAAGTTTTATTTATTGTACTTGTTACGGCCTGGAATTTTTATTTATCTTATTAATTATTTTGGCCATTATTTAATTGGGTGTTAAGGTTGGGTCCCGATTAATTATTTTTGCGTACACAACGGGTGCAATTGCCGATATTACAACTATAGGGGTATGAGCTTAGTTAACCATAGTAATTTAGTTTTTACCTCAGTTAGAATTTTAGATATTTTGTTTAACCAGAATAGCTATAATTGTGGGTGCTTGTGATTAGTGGGTACTACATAAGGCTAGATCTATAAGCTGAGTAGGGTTTCTGTCATATTGAACATATCGTTCTGAGGAAAACAAAAGAAAAAGGCGCAGCTTCGAGGGTTCTTCGAGTTCGAGTATTCTTTCAACTGGTGGTCTTGGTTTTTCTAAAATAGGTACCTTGCTCTCTAATTGGTTCAGTTGCTTTCTAATCTACATATATGTTTTAGTCTGCACCGAGTTCTCCTTCTCGTGAAATTATTGGGTGTGTTGGGTTGGTGGCAAGGCGAGAGGGAAGATGGTCGGGTGCTATGTCGGTTTGTGCGTGGTGGATTGACGAAGATTGTTAGATGTCCTTTTGATATATTAGCAACTAATTCCCTTTCTATTATATTATTCAAACTATGTTCTTGTGTTTCGTAGTAGGCTGTTGTGGTGGATATTGGAGGATTAGGTAATGGTTAATGACAAAAGAAAGTACAAAAACTAGAGTTTAGAACAGAAAGTTTGTCGTGGTGCGAGTGGGAAATGAGTGATTTAGTTGGACTTAGGTTGGAATTTTGGAAGGGAGAACAGATGGCTGAATGTATGGGAGACATATTGTCTGAATTCGAAATTAAAGTTTGGGTTTCGTACGGTTCTCACGGATTCAGTAAGTTAGTTCTAGGATTGGTCAATTGTAATTTTACATTAGCCCGAATTCAGTTAGTGATAATATTATTATATGATGCTTTGTTCAGGTTAGGCTCATTTTGCGTGGTTCAAGTTGCATTACTTTTTGGTCCAGGTGAGTGGTTAAGCATGTTACGTATTTTCGAACTTCTCCGTGTCCCTTAAATTGTTGTTTTGGAAAATTTATGATTGAAATTGGAAACACATTGTTATATTTGATTATATTAAATTGGCATGCGGTATTGGTGAAACCATTTGTTAATCGAATGATCTTTTGGTGAGAACTTTGTTGATATTGATGGGAACATATTTTGGAAGTCCAGGGAAATTAATCCTCTGTGTGCGGGTGACTCTGGCCATTAGGGAAGAAACCGGATTAGGCCGGTGACCCTAATGCTCAACGGTTGTTTTGACCGGATCGTTCTTAGAGAAAAGTTCCACGGGCTGCCTACTCGTGGTGACTCTTAGTTTCGATATTGGATCCAATTATGAGACATTTATTCACTGGCACTAGGTTCTATTTGGTATTGATTGTGGTTTCCCATTGTTGTTGGAGATTGGATTGTGATCACCATTGAGACTTTTTGGTAAATGATTTATGGCCTTATTTGTTGGTTTGATGCACATCTTCGTATGCCAAAGTATGTTAACGTGATAAACTATTTTTAGCCATGTTTTAGAACTGTATTAATATACATGCTTTACTACTCACTGAGCTCGTCAGCTGACGGATTTATTCCAACTTCTTTTTCAGGCAAGTCAAGCAGTTAGGCAAGGACTCTGGTGGTAACTTGGGGATTTCATTTTGTTTGACCTCCTTAGGGTGTCTCATCCTAATTTCATTTTATAAATCGCTTCCGCATTTGAAATTTTTGACAGATAATGGTTTCTTTTTATTATGGTTCGATCACTGGATAATATTTAGTTTATGGGATGTTTGAGCCCCATTTCCTTTTGTGGAATTCATTGGTTGGGGATGTTCTGAATTAAAAAAAAATGGTTGACTGTTTGGTGGATTTTTGCTTGGGAGTTTTTATAAAAAAATTTTTAGGCTGCGTGTTCCATGGGTTAGTCTCATGGTTCACGGCCGGTCATTTCTCATTTTTGGGGTGTGACAGTACTCACTAATTAGCTACCGCTATACGCTAGCCACACTTTTAAATATTCGGGACTCGAAATAATAGAGACGACCAGTAGAGATGATGGAAAAATGATATTACTCCAATAACGAGTTTGGTGTGATGATTACATCTGTTTATAACTACTAGTAAGGATGCACGTGAATAGTTTGCAACCTTTAACAAATACAGCTTTCTCTGTGCTTGTTCAAATTCCTTGAATGTATAAACCATCTTACATTTTCCGCAACTAAAAGCCAACAATTCAAAATTGATAAGTTCAGCATGCATATAGCTCATAAAAGTTAGCATGCTAATCCTAATGGTCTTCCAACTTCTAACACCAAGGAGTTTGGTCAAATGGATATGAAAAAGATAATAAGTGCTTGTCCAGAAGATCGCGTGTTCGAATCCCACAAAGGCAATCCCACGAAGGCAAAACATACTAATTAAACATTGGGCTCACTGCAACTGGTAGGAATAGTGTGCTTGGGTATCAAATGGCAAAATTCAATAATACATGAAGTCAAACAAATAATATGCATGGCTATGTGCGCAGGTGGGCTCCCCCAATTAAAGGGTCATTCTTGGTCACAGAACTTGAGAATTCAATTTTAAAAAATTGGCTTACTTCAGCCAGTGAAACAATAAACTTGGTATCGAAATTTGAACAGGAAATTCGGTGTTGGAACAACAAATAGGAGTGTGGATACCATGTTTGATTATCGTTGAATGAAGTAGGCAATGTAGCGAGCATGTGGTTATGGAATGTCTTCTTCTCTGATTCTTGACAACCATTGGAGTCAATACTGTTTACATTTCATTTCAGAATCATACTTTCTCTAAAAATCAATGAAATGTGAGAATCGCAAACCAAGGAACAGATCTCTGTTGTTGATGTGCCATTATGCTCATTAAAAAAACAACGCATTTGTTAATTTATTGTTTACACATTTTGTCAAGTAATTGGTGAGCAACCTATGTACAACAAAACTCACTGTATTTTACTCAGAAATAAACCAATTAATGATAAAATTTAAATCAGAGGGAGAGCAACTAATCATGTTTTAAAAAAATGATGTACTGAGGTGTGTCTATTCAAAATTAAACCAAAGGGAGATAAAGAGACACTAATACCCACAATCTTTGTTCCTTTGGAGAAGTTGAAGTTTGTTGGTCAACCAACCCGGCGTGTGACAAGCTTGAACATGTACTTGTTGCCGAAAAATGCAGAGGAGGGTAGAAGATGAAACAGTGTGGCTAAGTGGAATGCGCTTAAATATTAACAGGTTATTCAATCCTTACTTAGTCAAATCGAGAGGAACACCATGCTAACTGTAGAATAGGCTTTACTATCAAACATGATGCATTCCAGAAGGGCTACGAGATGCGTTGGTCACTTGGTTGTAACCAAAACTGCCATTCATTTTTGGTTTTAATATCATACGGAGAGATGGCAGTTTTTTTTCCGTTTTACCGAAGAGATGCCATTGGTTAGGCAATGGCTAGCCAAATAGTTAATGTTTTAATTTGGTAAAAGACAAATACGGGTTGGGAGGGGTGGCCGGGTGGGTAAGGGGCGTGGGATAGGGTTGGAATTCATAGGAACTGGTAGGGGCATTTTTGAAAAGCACAAAAGTAGGATTTTCGTGCTTTAAAAGTAGTATAGATAACAGTAAGTCTACTAGTTCTGTACAGATTTGTTGTGGGGCCCATTACAAGTCCCACACAAATGATCCGAGCCATTCATTAAATGTAAAACAGTTTTTCTAGGGTCTCCGCGAAAAATTAGTTCAATCCGATACTTATAGATACTCGATCTAATCAACTAACTTTTGATTTAGATTCCCGGATAATAAAACATTGTATGATTGGATCGAGCATCTATAAGTATTAGATTGAATTGATTTTTTGCCGGGCTCTATGAAAAACTGTTTTACATTTAATGAACGGCTCAAATCATTTGTGGGACCCGTAGTGGATCCTACAACAAATCTGTACGCAAAATCTGTACAGAAAATCTGTACCAGTAGATAATGTCATCGCAATATTTTTATACTCCAATATACATCATCAAAAATCAAAAGATGACAAGATGAGATTAGTAGAGGTTCATGGATATACATTTACACATTTAATTTTAACAAGTCATGTTATGGAACTTTTTTTTTGAAAAACAAGATCATCCCATATATATAATAAAAACAAAGTACAAAAGACCAGAACTGTATAGGTCCAAAAAAACAAAGAAAATACAACAAAACAGAAAACAAAGAAAAACCATAACAAATCAGCATCGAAGTCGAACTCATAGAACTGGATGCCACAATTATTTGACATTTAGAGTAGACGGAAGAACCAAATGCATTGCTTCTTCAACAAAATTCTGGTACATAATGCAAAAAACAAAGGTTGTTCTTGGCTATATTAAGAGCAAAGATTACCTTAAATCTAGATAAGAATTACTGAACTCCGGTTATCAATTGGTTCCATTCATCCCGATGCCATTGTTAATTCTTTGAAGTTTGACAGACTAGTCACTGCAACAATAATTTTCCTACTAAAAGAACTATACCTAAGTGAGAAAAGTTTGTAGAATATATACAATTTTCCTTGGAAGGAGATGATCCATGAACAGGCTTAGAAATAACTCACAACCAACAGGATAGTCACCATTTGTGCATTAGAGGGGTAAAATGAACAGTACAATTTATCAACACATTATCAAGATGCTCGCTCTATCCCGATTTGTTTGTCTAATTTGGGAAATTCAACTTATTAAATGGACACAGTCATTACACTTTGAAAACTAAATTATCCACCAATTTCCTTCAATTCAAATTGTACTTGTCACATCAATTCAAGAAAGAGAGAAGGGTAAAATAGTATTTTTATAGGATTTCTTCATTGGTCTTCTAAAATTGAACAAACAATTTGGGACAATGAGAAGTCAAAGAGTGGACAAAAAGAATGGGACGGAGGGAGTATCTCACAACCAACAGGATAGTCACCATTTATGGGAATCCATCTTTTATTTCGGTTTTTTTTTTTCTAGTTAAAAGATGCATCAGTTTCCTCGTATAATTAATTTCAAAACATTGCAGTTTTTGTGCTTCCTATTTGTTGGGCTTTTCTAAATTGGGTATCCTCACCGGACATTTGGTGGCCCTCAGAACTGTCAAATGTCATTTTCTTCAAATGTCCGGTGAGGAAAAGTAAGTGAACTTGAAGAAAATGACATTTAACAGTTCTGAGGACCACCAAATGTCTGGTGAGGATACCCAATTTAGAAAATGCCCAACAAATAGGAAGCACAAAAACTGCAATGTTTTGAAATTAATTATACGAGGAAACTGATGCATCTTTTAACTAGAAAAAAAAAAAAACCGAAATAAAAGATGGATTCCCATAAATGGTGACTATCCTGTTGGTTGTGAGATACTCCCTCCGTCCCATTCTTTTTGTCTACTCTTTGACTTCTCATTGTCCCAAATTATTTGTTCAATTTTAAAAGACAAAGGAAGAAATCCTATAAAAATACTATTTTACTCCTCTCTTTCTTGAATTGATGTGACAAGTACAATTTGAATTGAAGGAAATTGGTGGAGGTGTCCGTCAGGTTCTCGACTGAGTGGCAAGAAATGCAGAGGTTTCCGTCAGAGTCTTGTTCCCAATATACCTCTACCATGAGGTCTCTAATGCTCTTGGCTGATTTTGATCCCGGAATTCCTATATGCTCAACTCCCATGGGTATCTGTGTCATCAATCCAACGACAAAAATTCAAAGAAGATAGACAAGCCAATTGGGCTTACTAAGCAAAATGACATTCAAAATTCCATCTTCTTTTTGCAGAGTACCTAACTTGAATAATGTGGAAGTGACGATGTTGATGTTATAGACCTTTTTGAATAATCTTTAGCTTTCAAATGGATAACTCACAAAACAAAAATGATAAAATTCATGGCTGTCACATCATTCTGTACGGATTTTTCGTTCAAGCCATTTGAAAATTTTAAAATGAATTTAATTCAATGACAATTAGAACCTATGATTTGATATAAAAAAAAAAAATCTAGATTTCTTTATCGAAATGGAGAGGTTAGAGACACTACTAGCAATGCAAGTCCTGGTTCCAATTTCAAAATCATCACGCTGTCGTCAATTTGAGGGTTCGGTAGTTCTGCTTTTTTCATAACATTCAGGAAGACTTCTTCAAGAGTAGTGAAACCAAGTTGTATGTCATCTATACAAAAATCTTTTTGGTTTTAAGAACAGAGAGAAAATATAAGCAGTGGTACTAACCACGTGAGGAGTTAATGTTTAGGCCAATGGAACCGGAAATCCAAACTTTTTTGGGTGCTTGATCATTTTTCATGTAAGATCAGAACTCATAAATTTTAGCAACATACCTTCAATGAGCTCTCCATCTTGCGGGGAACAACACACGACCTTCGAGTTCTCTTCTGTGCAGTAAATCAAACTGATCATGAACCAATAGTTTCCGACACTCGAAATAATCAATGAAAGCGACCTAAAACATTGAGTACAGGAAATATCACAAGCTTTTATTTTCCAAAGTAGAGTACTGATTGGAAGAAGAAAAGGCTAAAAGATTTTTCTGTATACGTTAAAACAAGAGTGAGTCGAGTAAGGAGTATTTTGCTATATGTGTATATCTCTTAGCTGCATAGGTATACGATTATATATATAGAAAATACAGTTTGTTAGGGTTGAGGGAATACTCCTCTAATTTGTAGGAGAGACATTAGGAAATGAGGGGAGACCAAGTTTAGTGGGTTTGACCACCCTAATAATCTCTAACAAATGAGAAGATCAAGTCTAAGTGCGTTTAACCACCCTTAATAATCTCTACCAGCAATTTCTCCCTTAGAAACCCACGTGATATCACCTGTATCTGATATTTAATACATCAAAATCAAATCAAATTAAATATATTAGAGTAAAATATTAAATTAGAACAACCATCCCCCACATAATTTAAAATTTTACAAGATGCTTTTACTGCGCAAGGGGTGTAGTGTTAGCAAGTGTTAGTTGGAAGAACCGTAGTCATGAACAAAGTCTTGAACTAGGTCTTTGGAATCAAACTTATGCCTACCACACACACATATGGGAAACAATTATGGTTCTGGAATGGTTTGGCGCGATAGATGGTCATGCGCACGTATCTTGTTTCTATGAGTGTCCTTGGAGAATAGTCCAATTTCTCGCAGCAACGACCCCACTACCACACTCATAAAGGTGTGTCCTCCAAGGGTAATTTGTGATTCCCACCCTCTAGAAATCCTACCTTGACACATTCAAATACAAAAAATTATATTCCTTTTAAATACAAAAAAAAAAAAAATATAGTATTGCTGGTGATGCTCTTGGACTATTCAACTTAAGCACTTTAAGTCCTATCTGATTTCAATTTCCTACCATTGGTTGAGCCTCAAATCTTCCTCACACCAGTTTTGTTCCACATAAATACTTTCATGACCAGATTCACCAGACTAAGGAATTAGAAATACATGAGATATTGTATTCTGAATTCATGGTGTATTCATGGTATAGAAGACTGAAAATGGCTAGAATATCCATCTAGTAGTTTGCTGGTTTGTTTCCATGATGCTCTCTCATTGTATCAAGGGTTCTTGGGTCTGTTTTGAGTTATTTTCAGGGCTGGGCTTTTGTGGGTTGATTTGTGGTTCCAGGTTTCTAGTTTTTCATGTAGTGTTTTTGGGTGGTTTTCCTTTATAGTGGTCCGGAAGGGGGTGGTGTCTGCTATTGTTGCTTGTGGATGGTTTGGGGTTTGTTTTGGTTGTGTCTATGGTAGTGACTCTGATTTGTTGGCAAGTTTTGGGTTTTTGGTCTGCTGGATTAGCTTTCCTTGTTTTGGTTCCCCGGTTTGTTATCGGGTTTTGGGTTTTGGGTCAGTTTGGTCTTGAGGTCTTATGGGTCTGTTCTGGTTTTGTTTTTGATGCGTCTGTCCTGTGTCTTGAGTCTTGGTACCTTGGAGGAAATGCTTTGTTTGAATCCTGTCATGCAATGCAACGCAGGAAGGGTGGTAATCCAAGATCTCCAGATTTTGTGTGGTGATGTATCGTGACTCACAGCTCTAGCAATAGATGATGGGGATTTCAATTCTTTGATAATGGATAAGCATTTATGATGAAGCTGTTTCAAAGTTATACAAATCCTCTCATGCATGCTGTGCAATTTTGGTGCCATCTCAAGATATTCTGGAAATGGTTTTGTAGCACATCAGTTTTCTTAGCCATTGAAGTAGATGATGTGGATCAAATCCTTGATTTTGCTTGATTGCATAGACTGAAAATTCTGGTTTCAAACTACTCTTTTCAATCGTTTCTGAATGAATCCGCTTGCTGATTTTGAGATTCTCGTTTGAAGTTTGACTGACCTCTTGCTGTGAAGTGATCATTGACATTCCTGGAGTTCGATCAATATGGAGCAATGCTGCTGGTCGGTTATGAATATTTTCCCCATTCTATTGAAGATCAGGGAAATTCAGTTTTACTTCATGTTGCTTTCTGCTGTCTTTAAATTGAAAACTTATGTAGTGATAGCATGTTTTCTTTCTTTCCTGCTTTTGGCCAGTTGAAGATGAAAAAGTGGCCAAAAGAACCTAAACAAAAGTGTTGCAATCTTGTGAAATTCAATGCAACCTGAACTTAGGAGAATGTCCAACAAGAAAAGAATGTCCAACATCATACTTCTATAACCTGAAGCAAGATCATAATTAATTGTGTTCCTTATAGAATTCTTGATTGTAGATAAAACAGGCCTACACCTACAAGTGGCCATAACAATGAGCCCATAATTTGAGTGAACATAAATTTGCCCAACACATATATGCAAATCCAAATGGAACGTGGAGGTTCGAAGGAAAGACTCTTAGCACATAAATTACGAGATCTAGAGGATACTAGCAGTCCACACAAGCCTTTGTTCCAGCAAGATAGATGACAGCGTTTGAAGCATTGAGGACAAAATAGAAGTCTAACGGCAGCTGCAGCCATTAGTTGACAGGACAAGCGACGTCCTTCTTCTCTTTCTTTTAATCGGTGGAAGTCAATATCGTTAGAACTGTTAGATTAGTACCTTGAAAGAGGAGTTGAACTGCTGACCTTAGGTATCCCCTAATGCCATTGGGCCAAAGGCCTATTGGCAATGTCTTTCCACAAGCGCCTTGCCCGTGCCTGAAGGCACTTACAGACGAATCCGATCGGAACCTTAACCAACCATACAACAATGCCCCCGCATTGTTCCCATCATTGAGTACTCCAGCAACTGAAATTCCACCCATAGCTATATCTATATACATTGTGCAAGTTCAAAAAGTGAATTTGACAAAGAAAAAGAAAACCAAGCTACTAACATCCATTTGATCAATGCTAACTTTGAGCATTATAAGAGGGGGAAATCATCAAATGTAAATCAATTAACATCCAACAATCAACTAAGCCAATAAATGGATGCATTTGATCAAAGACCTCCCTCGCAAGAATAAGTTTGAAAACTGTGCAATTCACGTACTATACAATATTTTTAGATTATTAAGGCATCATGAAATGGAATACCTACGTTCTTTGCAAAATGTGTCTGTTGAAAAAAAAGAAAGTGTAATAAAGTGCTTCGAAGTAGTCATTTACACTTCCTAACTACAAACACTATGAATAATTGCTAACTGGCTTGTAATAAGGAAGAGAACACAACCATAACTACATAATACGTAAACAACTCGGGCTGATCCCTAAGCCAACTTGCCCCCATGGCGTCTTCGAGCACAAAATGTGCATGTGGACGCACACTATGGGGTCTTCATCTTGCTCAGATCCAAGTCTTGCTAGGTGGTCGGCACTTTGATAGGCTTCTTGACAAATGTGTCCAATGGAGCAGCTTTTCCTGAATAACAAAAATAAAGCATCCCTAATGACAGCACCATGCAGCCATGTTGGAGGGGCTCCTTCCTAATCGAATTGGCAGCTTGAAGTGACTCAGACTCTATCTTCACATTGGTCATCCCTTTCACTATGATGATGGTTAGGCCCCAATAGCCAGATTTCAGCTTCCAAACTTGAGGTAAATGTGAACTTGCCGTACTAACCAAGGTGCCATCTGCCAAAAAAAAAAAAAAAACCAAGGTGCCATCTGCCTTCTTCTGTTTGAAAACACCACCAAAACCTCCTTTTCCATTACTTTCATACCAGCTGCCATCCATGTTTAGCTTCAAAGTTCCTGCTCTAGGAGGATACCATTAAACTAAAATAGGAGAAGCAGTAAGAGGATTTGGGGGAATTTAAATGCCTCAACACATTTGGATTCATAAGACTCAATTTTTCTACAGCTTTATTGAACAATGGAATCAATATTATCAGAACAAATCCCAACTACTAGCGTTCCAAATCTTCCATAGGGTAATTGGAGTGAGTCTACACCAAGGAAATACGTACGTGAGTGAGGTATTTACGTCACTCCTATGGAATTGTTCACAGTTCACACGATTCCTCTGCACCTGTATCGATATCAGTGAAGTATCCATTGGGTGTGTGTCAGTATGCAAGTGTGTGGGTGTGGTGGGGTAGTGCATTGGAGGGGTATGTGTGTGAAATGGTGTTGTCTGGTTACTGTATTTTGGGATGTCTAAGGGAGTATATGCCAAGGTATCTCTCACAAGGCCAAGATTGAAAGCAAGATAGGTTGGACTAACGCTCGTAGCCTGTTATGGAAAAGTTAATTTCCAATCAATCATCCTTCCGGAAGACAGATGTTACAAGAAAAAAAAAATAGCAGTTCAAGAAAGAGAAAAAAAATGCATTTCATGAGAGAAAGCTAAATCAAGCCATCGGATAAAGCAGCATATCCCAATTGAATGATGCAATACATCATGAATAGGATAGGAGTATTGGACTACCTATTCTAAGTGGAAGTGCGCAATTAAATGGTGTCCCTGCATGGCCCTGAATTTAGAATCAAGCTTGCATGCCTCAATGGAGCACCATACATGACTTCCACCCAAGAGTCCCATGCCGAATTGTGGAATGATTAAACCACTTGCAATCCAGCAAAAAAAAATTGATAGTGGTCTCTAACTACAATTAAATCTTTTCAAGCTCAATAATGACTGAAATATCAGTACCCACAAGCCAAACCAGATTCCGTAATCCGATTTTTAACCAGTGTCAATGCATTCTTAACTGGATTTTTTCTTACCTCACACTAGCAAGACCAAAGGTACAACAACTGAAGAAGGATGGTCAGCATGTTCATGTCTTAGCAATTCCTAACCAAAGGAACATTTGTTGCAAAATTGCTCTTCCACACAAGTCCTACAACCGCCTGGTTCACATCTTTCAACTGAAGATGCAAATCTGTCCTCCCACACAGATTTTAGACAGGTTTGTACAAAAGATGCTGAAAGAACTTAAGTCCCGAGTATCTGGAGGGAAAAGTCGAAATGACTGCACGGTGTTAGTTTCCCATGCAAAGAAAGAATACTTCATGGTTCTCTGTTGCTAACAAAAAAGGCAATCAATCAGATTTTCTTACCTTTCCACCATTTGGTGTCCCAGTGCCAAAAATTCTGGGTAGAAATGAAGCGCATGAAATGCTACCCGACACCACTTGAGCCTCTCATACTTAGCTAAGCGATAGGGAAGGACAGGCTAGAAAGAAAACATGGACAAGTTAGAGAGATCATTACCTTAGATAACGAACATATCATAAAAATAGTCATCGCAAAGGATAACAATGAACAGTATAACATTCTGGTTAGAGTAGTAAGGTAATATTTAAGACTTTTCATAAAGTCCAAATCAGCAACACTGTAAGAATACACGAGGAGATATTATATACCATCTAAGCCCACACTAAACTAACATGATTCTGGAAATCTAGTTCAGCAGGGTTTACTGGAATGTGAAGTACGGATTCATCAATAAAACTATCCAAAAGAGATAATGTACGCTCAAATACACCAATTCTACAAACTGCATATCCTCCCTTTGTGTGCTTCCGTGATTCTACAAACTAGCTGCTTAAAGGCTGCTTTGTTCAATGGAAGCAACCAGCGAGCCTTGACAATAATTTCACCTGGTGGGTAACTGCGAAAGACTGTGCCTTTGTTAGTATGTTTGCAAGAGTGACAAAGAGAGAGATGTTCCAAGTCATATGAAACTCAATTGCCCCCGAAAACTTCAGATGAAAGAATGGGTTCAAAGCTATGGATCCAGACTTTGCTTCTTATTTTGGAATCAAGACTTCACAAAAAAACCATAGGCCGAAAAATGACTTACTTCAGAAGCCAAATGTCAAACACGTGGTAGGCATATACATTGGATCAATTTTTAATACCGTAAACAATATAAAATCAAAACCCACAAAGCTACTAGATTGTACGCCGATAGAAATTGAATTAGATGCAACAACCACCACCCATTGTACCTTTGGCTCATGTGATCATAGTTCACCAGCTCTGACTGCTCGAGTGGCAAACACACCTCGACAATGTGGACGAATCGGATCATCAAATTGATTTCAAACTAAGGTCAGAAATTTGCCAAAAAAGGCGGAAAAGCCTCCTTTTCGATTGTAATCAAAGTTAACTTTTTCTTGGTACTTCGCATGTTGATCATGCGACCAAGGGCAAAGGCATCTAAAGCACAAAGAAATCGTGGACGGCGATCATGCTTTTGAAGATTTAGCGGCCATGTGTAATTACATGCGGCCAAGGGTAATTATCCGCGGCCAACTGTAATTCCTTGCGGCTACGAGGCATTAAAACCCGAAGGAATCGTGGACCGTGATCACGCTTTCAATATTATATTTAGCGGCCAAATGTAATTTCTTACTGCCAAGGGTAATTATCCACGGCCAACTGTAATTACGCGCGTCGACGAGGGATTAAAACACGAAGGATTCGTGTACAGTGATCACGCTTTCATTATTATGCGGCCAAATGTAATTCCTTTCGGGAAAGGGTAATTATCTGCGTCCAACTGTAATTCCTTGTGGCCACGAGGCATGCAAAACACGAAGGAATCGTATCATGCTTTCAATATTTCGCTGCCATATGTAATTTCTTGCGGCCAAGGGTACAAACTTGCGTTCACGAATGCCTTTATTCTCACCACAATGTTCAAGGCATGCACTGCTCAATAACACCATTCAAGTCCTCCCCACAGTGGTCAAGCTGGACGACAGGTTCATGGCATTGCATCGGACTCCAGGCTCGATTCAAGTCCCTTTGTAAAGTCGTACTTGGTTCGTATGTATGTCAATTGTCAAATGCAGCCAATTAAAGGATGCCCGTAAGCTGCTCGATGCAATGTCTGATCCAGACGTGGTTTCTTGTAGTGCTTTATTTTTGGGGTATGCTCGACTAGGACATGTAAGTGAGGCAAGAGAGGTCTTTGAGGACACGGAGACTAAATTGATCGAACTGAATGGGATGATTGCGGGATTCAATCAGAGTGGGTGTTATTTGGAATCGGTGTTGACATTTCAAAAGATGCATTTGTGAGGTTTAAAGCCTAATGGGACTGGTAGATCAAGTTTTCTTCCTGCAGCGGGGGATTTGGACGGTTTTATTTTGGGTAGTCAAATTCATGGGGATGTTATCAACATGGGAATGGAATCGGACAAATGCATTTCATCGCCCTTATGGATATGTATGGGAAAAGCGGTTGTAGTTAAAATATGTCACAAGTGTTTGATGAAATGAACGCATTCGATCTGGACACTTGCAGTGCACAAGTTAGTTGGCTTTCAAGAAACGGCTTTATGGATGAGGCACTGATGCTATTTAGGGAATTCAAGGACAAAGGGATAGACTTGAACATTGTGTCTTGGACGTCAGTGATGACTGCTATCAGTTTATGGAAGAGTAGACTTGAGAGTGATGATTTTTGTATTGATTCAATTGGTCATATCCAATGTGGTCACAGGTATGGGGTACAAATAGGTGATGCAAGCTTCCTCTGACGGTATGGTGACCAATTCTTCTTCTTTTTCTTCTTTTTTTTATAACTAGGTATTTCGGTCCACTTACGCACACCTCGACTAAGTGACCAATTCTTCTTCAGCAGTAAGCATGAGAGACTTCAAAATTGTAATCATTCATTCCAAATTTATGCTTTCTATCAAGTAGCATTGACAAATTCTCTGTTATTAGGTTCATTTCTAGTTTTAATATCATTTTACTTTTTCCCTAGTCTTAACTTGCATAGATTTATGTAAGTCAAAGAATCTCTTTTATCCTTGTTTTGATGTTGGAATTGTATTATTCCGGATCCAGTCCGAAAAGGAGCGACACTAAGACCTCTCAACCAGTACTAGTCAAACAACATCTATTGTTTCTGAAAGCCACATTTAGGACAACCTATCAGACTTTGCTTATTGAACCACATAACTTCAAAGCCTTTAGTTAACACCTTATCTCCATACCCAAGTTTCCGTCCCCACAAAACCAATGGATTCCGTAGCAGCAGCCTCAGGACAGACCTCCAGACCTTACTTCAAGACTTTTTCAATCTTTATTTTAAGTTGTTTTCTGGCGATTATACTTCAAGTCTTCTTCTTCTCACCCATCACTCCGGAGCCACTTGAACTTCCTCCAGCCTCTTCCTCTTCCCTTCTTCCCACAAACAGCCAATTACAGGTGAACTAGTCTTCGGTTACGTAAGTATTTTAGTATATGCCTTTATAACACGATTAATCTTATTACAATGCTGTTTGATTTTGTTCTCAAAGAGTTATAAAACTAGGAGAAGGGATTTTGGATAAGCCAGAAGACATGTGCATCGATAAAAATGGGACTCTCTCTACACAGCTACAAGAGATGGTTGGATTAAAAGATTGCATAGAGATGGCTCGTGGGAGGATTGGAGGAGAATTGAAAGCGATGCTTTACTTGGACTGACAATAACAAAACATGGCAGTCTCATTGTCTGTGATGCTGAGAAGGTAATATGGAGTACAAACATTAGTAGAATATAGAGGAGAAATGAAAATGGTGCCTTGAGTAGTGTCCCAATTTCATTAACTTTTCACATACGCTGTGACACAGTTATTGATTATTATCCGTGTGACGCAGGAATACATGACATCATGTGGCTTAATTTGTTAAAGATTGACTATTTTAAACCACTAATTCCATCCATGTGAAGTAGTAGTTCATAGAAGTAATGGTAATAGTTTGTGGTGCGCAGGGTTTGCTTGAGTTTGGTGAAGATGGAGTAACTATTCTTGCATCCCATGTCAACGACAACAAAATAAGGTATAGGTATATGTCATGTTATGATCATCATATCTTGCCGATTAATGGTTAAGGCTTGGGGATACGATAATCTAGGGTAGGTCTCTGTTATATTATCAGATGGTAACGCCCTTGAATGATCACCAACTGCATACTTAGACCACGAATGGTGTTTGTGGTTGTGCCGTTAATTCTTCTATCATGTGATAAGGTGAAGGAAATTTTCTCTGCTGAATTAATTACAACCTCTTAAGCCATGAAAGACTCAAGTTAGATTAACTAATACTACTATTTCTACCACAAGAAAAAAAATGATAAATTCCCTTAGTCCATTGGAGGATGTCCCGGGAGTTAAACTTCAGGGCCCCTAGTTAGTTGAGGTGCGATAGAGGTGCACGTAAGCTGGCTCTGGTATGTGTGCAGTCTACGGGAACCACACCCTACTGTATAATTAAATTTAGATGAGAAAACGGACATGCATGCGCAAGTCTCGCGACATTTCTTTTGTCCTCATACAGAATAAAGGCCATAGCAGTATTGATATGAAAAGGCTTTCAACCCTGAAAAGAAGACTTGTGGCACTTGGTTAAGTAAGGGAGTCTTTCTGTTGGGACCAATTTCTACTGATGTATTATGGTTTGGTAGTATATGAAACTGATTCATGACAGTTGTAATCAAGTACTTATTCAGTCTGTTTTGACATTATTGGTTTTTGGATTTTTCCTTGTTTTGTCACTGGCAAGTTAGCCAGCAGCAAATATCAATCCCCATGAAAATCTATTATGAATATCAGGTTCAGCGTTCGTCATGGTAAAATTCCAATTTTGTCAAAGAGATTTCAAATTACTTTTCACATACTTGGGATTATCCGTGGACATAAAAATGTCAGCTTCCGTTCTTGTGTTGTTTATTAGGTTAGCAGATGATGTGATCGAAGCACCAGATGGCAGCTTATACTTCAGTAGGACAAGCACCAAATTTGGACTTCACGACTGGTACTTTGATGTGCTTGAGGCAAAGCCACCAGATGGTAGCTTATACTTCAGTATCACAAGCACCAAATTTGGACTTCACTACTGGTACTTTGATGTGCTTGAGGCAAAGCCTCACGGGCAGCTTCTCAAATATGATCCCGCATTGAATGAGACATCGATAGTGCTCGATGGCCTTTGTTTTGCAAATGGTGTTGCGCTTTCTGCTGACCAAGATTATTTGGTTGTCTGCGAAACTTGGAAGTAAGTGAAATTTGTTAGAAAAAACCTTTAACAGATGGGAAAAAAAAAAACTGGATGATGCAAGGCTACAGTCACTTGTAGATAAGTAGTGCTTGCTTGCTTGCTTCTTGAATTGTTGGTATGGTAACATATTACTCCCTCCATCCTCATTTAGTTTCAATATTCTGGATTCTACAAAAGATCCTCTTATCTTTTTGTAAATTATTTTGTTCTTGATGGTTTTTTCAATATTTTATTACCTGAACGAAATGCCATCTTTTGATGGGTAAAAATGAATATGAAGTTTTCCATGAAAGTACTTTCTTGATTCGATAAGAGGGCAAGGCTGCAGATGGGGACGGAGGCAGTTCTTTCTAATATCTTACCATTTCTGTTTGTTGGTGAGAATTAGGCGCCTAAAGTATTGGCTAAGTGGGGAAGGCAAAGGAAAAGAGTGATTTTTGTGGACAACCTTCCTGGTGGACCTGATAACATCAAACTTGCTCCTGATGGATCATTTTGGATTGCTCTGCTTGAGGTATTAAACACCAAAACACTACTATGATAGATGATCGGAAAACCTGCTTTCAACTATTTCTTATTAAAACTCGACAATCCAACAAATCTCATGGCGAATTCATACACCCGTCTATTTGGAGCTAACTTCCTGTGGGTTGTCTATGACAGTTAACCTCTGGCGGGTTGGAATAAGTTTTCCATGAAAGTACTTTCTTGATTCGATAAGAGGGCAAGGCTGCAGATGGGGACGGGCAGTTCTTTCTAATATCTTGCCATTTCTGTTTGTTGGTCGGACTTAGGCACCTAAAGTATTGGCTAAGTGGGGAAGGCAAAGGAAAACAGAGATTTTTGTGGACAACCTTCCTGGTGGACTTGAAAACGTCAAACTTGCTCCTGATGGATCATTTTGGATTGCTCTGCTTCAGGTATTAAACACCAAAACACTACTATGATAGATGACCGGAAAACCCGCTTTCAAATATTTCGTATTAAAACTCGACAATCCAACAAATCTCATGGCGAATTCATTCACCCGTCTATCTGGAGCTAACTTCCTGTGGGTTGTCTATCACAGTTAACCTCTGGCGGGTTGGAATATGTTCAAAATTCCAAGGCATTGAAGCATTTGGTTACAACATTTCCCAAATTGTTAGAGCAAGTGAAAGGCATGCATACGAAAGCAACAGTAGTAAATGTGGCTACCGACGGGAAAATATTCAGGAGTTTCGATGATCCCGATGGAGACGTGATGTCGTTTGTGATTTCGGCCCTGGTGTTTGAGGACCATCTCTACTTGGGAAGTCTGAATTCCAACTTTATTGGGAAATTGCCACTGAATGGTGCAAACTACTCTAGTACCGAATCAGAAGAGGAAGTACAATACAAAAGATGAATGGAGGGACTGGTATATATTTCTTTCTTCTTTTTCCTATAATAATCTCCTGACTAATACCTTGTGATACAAGGAACAGTTGAATCTGCAACATATTTTTCATACTTGAATGGTCCGAAAGCACATCCGAGGGAACTCTATCTTCTTTTCTTCCAAAATCTGCAATCAATTATAGCAATTTTTTTTTTTTTGAACAGCTCAATTATAGCATATTTTATGATTCCATATAGGGAGGTAGAAAATTGACTTAATCAGCCATCCTAAAACACTAAAGTAACCAGATTTGTGCATTTTTCTTTGCTTGGATGGATTAGTGGGCTTTGAGGTGTTTTTTACTTGGTGGTGTCAGGTGTTGTTTTCAACCAAAGGTAAATCAAACACAAATTGTTGTAGAAGTGTATAGCCAGATTTCTCAAACACCAACCAAACAGCAAGAGTTTTTTTTATCCTCAGCAAAGGAAAGATTTTACTAATCAATGCGAAAAAGATTACAAAAATTAACCGGAAGACGGACAATGATGGCATCACTACAGAGACCTTAATTGCAACTAGGCTGGCACCAAGGCATGGACAATTATATGCCACCCGCTACCCCAAAAGAAAGAAATGTTGGCCAGAATCCAACCAAAAGGGAAATACAAAAGTACAAAGCAAACAAATAGATACATCAAGACAAAAGCCTAGCCCACATAGCCATAGGAACACCGGAACAAACATCCTTGCAGAATTAGCACATGAAGCAGATTTTGTAGCAGCAAACATCCCCAGTAGGTTATAGCACCAAAATAGACACCAAAGCCAGCAGACCATACAGATTGAGCCCTTAATTGTATACCACATTTTACTCCCCAAACCAAATAGCATAATAGTGTAAGCTTCCAAAACAGCATCAGTCAAGCATTCGTAGCACCCGATCAAGTTTGCAACACAGCTACAATCCAATTTGAAAACAAGTTTTAGAGCCTTTGACAATGCTCCAAAAACATGTTTGGCATGCACACCATGTCACCACACACACACCGCACGGCCAACCAACTCACCTACACTTATCCCATAAGCACCACACACTCAAGAAACTGAAGTATTCTTGCAGTCCCTACTATGTAAAATTCCAGCAGCAGAACCAAACCAATGAACTCTGATCCACCCCAGCTTCACACCTTCTCAAGCCCACCTTCTATCTAGCCTTGCTAACACCAGCAACCCCTTCAACAGCACACTATTTCACGTAATCCCCCCATATAGAATCACTCTTAGCCACAACCCATCTTCCCTCACTTTCAGTCTCCTAATACGATTGAGGCATCTTTTAATGTCATCCACCTGAGTACTCTTTAAGATCAAATTTTGCCTTCACCCAAAATGCAGTCCTGGTTTTGATTACATCTACCAGTTCATCCTCAAGTGTCTTATCCTCTAAAAATTATGTTCCATTCCTCTCTAGTCTCTAGCCATATGGAGAAGAATGAATCCAGTTAATGAAGAAAGAGCATAGTAATCAGGCTCTAAACCACCAAATCATAATTACGATCACTGATCCTGAATCCAGATACAAGTTTGGTTCTGACCCTGATCAAATAATTTCCTAATTTAAAAGTGTATACAGATATTCATAAAGAGAGAGAGAACTGCAAGGAACCAAACTCTGCATTTTGTACCGTAAACAAGGATTCGAAGAAACAGAAGCAAATTCTTGAGCAATAAAAATTTACTTTTGCAAAAACAGTTTCCGATTCAATAGTTGACAATTTATTTTTTCCAATACACCACAATACAAATGCTGTGCACAAATGGGCTGCAAAAGTATATAATCTCAATATCAGATGAACTTAATTTTTTTTTTCTTGACTGATGTACTCGATGAGGTCTAAAATGTAAAAGGCCCCGATTATTGAAATACGCACGAAAAGACATACAAAAAGGGGGAGGGAGAGAGAGAGAGAGAGAGAGGGGGTGGTGTTATGTGTGTGAAATGGTGTTGTCTAGTTAGGGTATTTTGGGATGTCTGAGGGAGTATATGCCAAGGCATCTCTCACAAGGGAGTTGAGTTTTGTTCACCCTCCACTTAAGAGGGTGAACATTACTCTCTTTCCTATTGGTTGAAATGATATGGTTCTCACCACAAAGTGATGTCATGCTTACTAAAAAGTGTATTGCATGGTAAGCATGACATCACTCTGTGGTGGGGTCCACACCATTTCAACCAATGAGATAAAAGGTAATGTTCAAAGAGGGTGAACAAAATTGCACTCCTCACAAGGCCAAGATTGAAAGCAAGATAAGGTTGGCCTAATGCTCATAACCTGTTGTGGAAAAGTTAATTTCCAATCAATCATCCTACCGGAAGACAAATGTTATAAGAAAAAAATATAGCAGTTCAAGAAAGGAAAAAAAATGCATTTCACGAGAGAAAGCTAAATCAAGCCAACTGATAAAGAAGCATATCCCAATTGAATGATGCAATACATCGTGAATAGGAGTATAGGACTACCTATTCTAAGTGGAAGTGCGCAATTAAACGGTGTCTCTGTGTGGCCCGGAATTTAGATTCAAACTTGCTTGCCTCAATGCATGTTATAATCAACCATACATGACTTCCACCCGAGAGTCCCATGCCGAATTGTGGAATGATTAAACCGCTTGCACTTCAACTAAAAAAAAATTGATAGTGGTCTCTAACTACAATTAAATCTTTACCGCTTGCACTTCAGCTAAAAAAAATTGATAGTGGTCTCTAACTACAATTAAATCTTTTCAAGCTCAATAATGACTGAAATATCAGTACCCACAAGCCAAACCAGATTCCTTAATCCGATTTTTAACCAGTGTCAATGCATTCTTAACTGTATTTTTTCTTACCTCACACTAGCAAGACCAAAGGTATGACAACTGAAGAAGGATGGTCAGCATGTTCATGTCTTATATATTCCTAACCAAAGGAACATTTGTTGCAAAATTGCTCTTTCACACAAGTCCTACAACCGCTTGGTTCACATCTTTCAACTTAAGATGCAAATCTGTCCTCCCACATAGATATTAGACAGGTTTGTACAAAAGATACTTAAAGAACTTAAGGCCCGAGTATCTGGAGGGTAAAGCCGAAATGACTGCATGGTGTCCGTTTCTCATGCAAAGAAAGAATACTTCATGTTTCTCTGTTGCTAACAAAAAAGGCAAGCAATCAGATTTGCTTACCTTTCCACCATTAGGAGTCCCAGTGACAAAATTTCTTGGCGGAAATGCCGTGCATTAAATGCTACCCAACACCTGAGGCTCTCATACTCGGCTAAGCGAGAGGGAAGGACAGGCTAGAAAGAAAACATAGACAAGTTAGAGGGATCATTACCTTAGTTAACAAACATATCTTAATAATAGTCATCGCAAAGGATAACAATAAATAACATAACATTCTGGTTAGAGTAGTAAGGTAATATTTAAGACTTTGCAGAAAGTCCAAATCAGCTAAACTGTCAGAATATACGAGGAGATCAACATTCTGGGTGATATTGTATACTATCTAAGCCTCGTTAAACTAACATGATTCTGGACATCTAGTTCACCGGGGTTCACTGGAACGTGAAGTACGGGTTCATCAATAAAACTATCTAAAAGAGATAATGTACGCACGAATACACCGATTCTACAAACTGCGTATCCTACCTTTGTATGCTTCCATGATTCTACAAACCAGCTACTTAAAGGCTGCTTTGTTCAATGGAAGCAAACAACGAGCCTTGACAACAATTCCACCCGGCGAGTAACTGCGAAAGAATGTGCCTTTGTATGTTTGCGAGAGAGACAAAGAAAGAGGTGGTGTAGTTCCAAGTCATATGAAACTCAATTGCCCGGAAAACTTCAGATGAAAGAATGGGTTCAAAGCTATGGATCCCGACTTTACTGCTTATTTTGGAATCAAGACTTCACGAAAACCATAGGCCGGAAAACGACTTACTTTCAGAAGCCCGATATCAAACACATTGGAGGCATATACATTGCCTCAATTTCTAATACAGTTAGCCATATAAAATCAAAACCCGCAAAGCTACTAGATTGTACGCTGATAGAAATTGAATTAGATTCGACAATCACCGCCCATTGTACCTTTGGCCCTGTGGATGAGTTCACCAGCTCTGACTCAGAACGCACCTTGACCGGCTGACTAAGTGATCGGAACTCGGATCGGCGGTGGTGAAGATCAGGCTTTGATTTGCAACGGTTTATAACGGACTACCACCAAAAGCGTTTTGAGAAAAGAAAAAAAAAAGGGCTTTCGGGTTGTAATCAAGTGTGTCCAACTGGTTTATCCAAAAAAAGTGTGTCCAACTTTCCTTTTTTTCATTTTTTCTCAAGATATATCTTCTCCGATTGAATACCAGTAGGTCTTTGATCGACTTGATATTTTACAAATTTATTCTACTTAACAAGATCTACAATGTGGACGAATCAGATCAAATTGATTCCACACTAAGTCAGAAATTTCCGGAGAAACCTCATACTCAATTGTAATCAAAGTCACCTTTAATAAGGTTATAATCAAGTGTGTCCAGCTCAACTTGTTTTATTTTTTTTCGAAATATATCTTCTGCCATAAAATATCACTAGGTACTCAATCGACTAGATTACCCTTTCAATGACTTCAAAAGAGTTATCCAAGAGATTAGAAAGCTCAAGGTTGATAAGTTGTAAAATATTTCCTGATGGCCTCGGAGATCTATGGCTCCTGCCTTGGTGTGTGTGTGTGTGGAGGGGTGGTTTGCTGGGGAAATTGAAAGCAAGATAAGGTTGGCCTAATGCTAGGTAATGTTACATGGAAAAAAAGTTAATTTCAAATCAATCATCCGATCGGAAGACAAATGTTACAAGAAAAAAAATAGCAGTTCAAGAAAGAGAAAAAACATGCATTTCACGAGAGAAAGATAAATCAAGTCAACGGATAAAGCAGCATATCCCAATTGAATGCAATACATCATGAATAGGACTACCTACTCTAAGTGGAAGTGCGCAATTGAATAGTGTCCCTGTGGAGCCGTGAATTTAGATTCAAACTTGCATGCCTCAATGCAAGTCATGATCAACGAATAGAGCACCATACATGACTTCCCCCCGAGAGTCACATGCTGAATTGTGGAATGATTAAACTGCTTGCAATCCAGCAAAAAAAAAATGCTTTAGTGGTCTCTAACTACAATTAAATCTTTTCAAGCTCAATAATGACTGAAATATCAGTACCCACAAGCCAAACCAGATTTCGTAATCCGATTTTTAACCAATGTCAATGGATTCTTAACTGGAATTTTTTTTTTTTTTGGTAACTTAGCTTGAAATAGAAAAAAGGCTAACCAAATATACAAGCTACAAGGGGCATACCCCAAGAGGAAAGGAAAAAAAAGAGAAGGAAAATATCTATAAAAGCTAAATAAAACATAGCAGATATCCAAAGGTAGGACAACTGAAGAAAGATGGTCAGCTTGTTCATGTCTTAGCTATTCCTAACCAAAGGAACATTTGTTGCAAAATTTCTCTTCCACATAAGTCCTACAACTGCTTGGTTCAACTTAAGATGCAAATCTGTCCTCCTACATAGATATTAGACAGATTTGTACAAAAGATGCCGAAAGAACTTAAGGCCCGAGTATTTGGAGGGAAAAGCCGAAATAACTGCATGGTTTTAGTTTCCCATGCAAAGAAAGAATACTTCATGTCTGTCTGTTGGTAACAAAAAAGGCAATCAATCAGATTTTCCTACAACTGCATGGTTCAATCGATTGCTTCAGGGAGAGATGAACCAGATGTGGGACTGTTATGGTCTTGATCAGCATTTCCTGCGAAACAACCATCACCCAATATATGAAATTATCCTATTTGAAATTCATAACATATTGTGTTGAAATTTATTCTAACTTTTTTTTATTCATTACATTTTCATTAATCATAACATTTCCTTCGAAATTCAACTTACAGATGTTATGCATTAACAAAACAGCAAATTAGTCTAAAGTACAAATGAAACAACCTCATAGGAGTTTTAGTCCAGCCTAAGTTTCTGTGATGTGTAGAGTCCATTAATAAAATATTTTAGAATCTAGAGTCTGTGAAAAGACAAAATTGCCTTTAATGAGACAAGGGTTTTGTTTGGCTAACACAAAAAATGTCTTTTTTTATTTAAATTGTCTTAAATGAGACAAGAGCCTTATTTGGCTAACACATAATATGTCTTTTTTTTGTGTTTTTCGATCTTCTTGCACTTTCATAGGGTATCTTAGGGTTTTAGGCATTTTCACAGGGTTTTAGGATGCACTTTCCTATTATAAGATTTTCGCGGTTTAGGCACTTTCATAGGGTACCCAAGGGTTTTAGGCACTTTTGACGCCGGTTAACCTTGGGAGGGATTTTTTGTAAGCAGCATCAATACTTTCATTACTATGGATGATTTTCCATGTATTTCCATGTAGGAATGATACGGCAGAGCTTTGTCAAGACATTAACCGCTAGTGTTGATGGCCTAATATCATCTTCCATCTATTAATGCAATAAAACACAAGAAAAATATGTTTGTAAATTTCTTGCTTAGAGGATATGATTGTAGAGTTGAACACAACAAACAAACGTAGAAGGTAAAATAGTGCTCTAAGTCGACAAACAAAATGAGAAGTCAGAAAGACCATCTTCCTGGTCTTCTAAAATTGGGCAAACAATTTGGGACAATGAGAAGTCAAAAAGTTGACAAACAAAATGAGACGGATGGAGTAACTCACAACCAACAGGATAGTCACCATTTATGGGAATCCATCTTCATTGACAACCAAAAACCGATCCGCATATGAGGCAGGGAATTAGGAAGATATATAAATGCAGCTCTTGGGGTATATATGTTGTGAAAACAAAAGAACAATAATATGAATAACAAATTAAGCTCTCGTGTTTCTAATCACTTGTGGGAAGGAAAAGAACTTTGTTTGTTTATATAGAGGAATTTTACTCCGATAAGAAGGTTAGTTTGTTAGGGATTAACGACATGCCTCATATTATTATAGAGAAATACAAGGAGAGACTAAGTCTCATTGGCTACAATTATCCCACGTTGATCTCTAACATTAATACCTGTTAAGGATAGTATTATTTTAAGGAGCACACCTAGTCAAAGACAGAGCCAGAAATTATTGTTCATCAGGTCGAATGAGCTGAGCTACAAAAATAATATAAGCAAAGAAGAAGTGGGTTGCATTTAGGCAATAGCAGAGGGGAAAATTTCACTTTTAGTGAGGCTTTCGGGGCAATTTTCTAATTCTTGGGGGGTTAAAGTGTACAAACTAATTCAAAAATTATGGTACTAGTTTTAATTAAGTGAGTGGGGATGTGTGACCCTACTTGTCATGCTCTTCCTCTGCTCATGCACCTAGTATCACACTCTACTCATGCACCTAGTCTCACAAGTAGGTGACAATAATCCTATAATCGATAACCAATCAAATAACGTATGCATGTATGATATTAAATTAACAAACAAAGTAATCAAGCCTATGAGCCCCACACTTTTATCATAGGGAGGAACATTGCACATGGAGCACGTGTATTACTTGCATGGTAAGTTAGCTTTTCCGATCGATACAAACACGCATAAAATTAAACTAGACTTTACGTGGTTCCCAAAATCTAGTACTCCACGGAGGAATCGGCCGGGAACAAAGCTTTACAAGGTGTTCTCTCAATGCTCTACACTTTTTCTGCATTTACGTTGCTACACTACTCAACTTGATTATCTGATGGAACCAAGGTTCCATTTATAGCCAAACCCATGTTCACCATCACACCAGAATCAAGTTGCATCGCTGATTATCACGTTTGGACGGTCCAGATCCAAGCACTCTCTCTTCTACTCAGTCGACCACTCTCTCTCCTCTTTCTCGGCTTCTAAATTCTAGCCGTCCAGAACAATTTTGGACGCCAGTGTTCTGGACGGCTAGGATGCGTGCTTGGGTACCACGTGGACTGTACCCTATTTGCACCAAAAAAATTCTCCTAAAAGATAGGAACAGACCATGTGATTAACCCAAATTAAACACATTCTAGCTAGGACAGTTGGATTTACTCCCAGAGATTAATACGACTTGAATTTCCAGTTCTTTGTGCCTTTTACTTTTACTTGGTCAAATCCGTGGTAACCATCTTTAACTTTATCTTTTAATGCTTGCTTAGTCACAAATGAAAGCTGGGTGTTTCATGCTTGGTACTTACTATATGATTTCATTTTGGTTTACAACATGGTGTAGGCCCCACATGAAGTGTAGCGCGCGAGTTTGATTTATTGGACTCACTAATTAGCTTCCGCTATACGCTAGCCGCACTTTCAAATATTCAGGACTTGAAATAATAGAGACAACCGGTAGAGATGATGGAAAAATAATATTACTCCAATAACGAGTTTGATGTGATGATTACATCTGTTTTTAACTACTAGTAAGGATGCACGTGCTTCGCACGTGAAAGTTTGTAACCTTCAACTTAATGAGAATGTAACAGTTTTAATAGAACGTGTTAGGATCGACACTCACACGCATACGATTTACGAGTATGAAACAGTAAAGAAATCGACACAGCAATATACATGGTTCCCCAAAACCGGGTACGTCCACGGGAGCGAGAGCGGCTGTTCTTTATTATCACAGTTAAGAACTAGGGTTTTTACAATAGAGAGTATATATAGTCGGTACTTCTATTTCAACCCTATTATTCCGTACCGTACTGCGGGGGGCTACGCCCCCCGCACCCCCCCAAACCTATTGGGCCTTCGGCCCAACCAACTGAATCTGCGATGGGCCAGAGCCTCGCTCCGTTCCGCTCCACTCCGCTCAGCCCTGGCCTTTTACGAGAACTCCTCAGTACCTCTCATAAAATAACATATGAGCCACAAGTTCCAACAGAACGTAAACAAATACAGCTTTCTCTGTGCTTGTTCAAATTCCTTGAATGTATAACCATCTTACATTTTCCGCAACTAAAAGCCAATAACTCAAAATTGATAAGTTCAGCATGCATATAGCTCATAAAAGTTACTTGCATGTTAATCCTAATAGTCTTCCAACTTCTAATGCCAAGGAGTTTGGTCAAGTGGGTATGAGAAAGATAATAAGTGCTTATCTTCCAGGAGATCGCGTGTTTGAATCCCACGAAGGTAAAACATACTAAACATTGGGGTCATTGGAGGGTTTGATAGGTTGTCAACTTCAAGGCGAATTGAATTAGTCGAGGTGAGAGAAAACAGGCCCGAACATCCGGTCATCCAAAAAAAATTAGTCGTCAAATTTCTAATATCTAAATCAGAAAGCAAGCCTCAAAGAAGACCTACTTTGCCTATCATCTACGCCATACGACGACTTCAATTCATTTAAGAAACAATGTGACCTCTATTGCATCTTGGGCCATTATCCGGTTAAAACTGTCATAAGAATGACTCTGGCGCACTTCAACTCATTCATTTTCATAATCTCTAGTGTTTCATCCCACTTTGGGTCAATGAAAGTTTAAGATGGATGTATTTCTTGGGCTCACTGCAACTGGTAGGAACAGTGTGCTTGGGTATCAAATAAATTCAATAATACGTGAAGTCAAATAAATAATATGCATGGCTATGTGCGAGGGTGGACTCTCACAACTGAAGGGTCAGACTTGGTCACAAAACTTGAGAATTCAATTTTAAAAAATTGGCTTACTTCAGCCAGTGAAACAATGAACTTGGTATCACAATTTGAACAGGAAATTCAGTGTTGGAACAACAAATAGGAGTGTGGATGCCATGATTGATTATCGTCGAATGAAGTAGGCAATTTAGCGAGCATGTGGTTATGCAATGTCTTCTTCTCTGATTCTTGCTATAATGACAACCATTGGAGTCAATACTGTTTACATTTCATTTCAGAATCGTACTTTTTCTAAAAATCAATGAAATGTGAGAATCGCAAACCAAGGAACAAATCTTTGTTGTTGATGTGCCATTACGCTCATTAAAAAAACAACACACTTGTTAATTGATTGTTTAGACATTTTGTCGAGTAATTGGTGAGCAACCTATGTACAACAAAACTCACTGTATTTTACTCAGAAATAAACCAATTAATGATAAAATTTAAATCAGAGGGAGAGCAACTAATCATGTTTTAAAAAAAAAATGATGTACTGATGTGTATCTATTCAAAATTAAACCAAAGGGAAATAAAGAGACACTTTTACCCACAATCTTTGTTCCTTTGGAGAAGTTGAAGTTTGTTGGTCAACCAACCCAGCGTGTGACAAGCTTGAACAAGTACTTGTTGCCGAAAAATGCAGAGGAGGGGAGAAGATGAAACTGTGTGGCCAAGTGGAATGCGCTTAAATATTAACAGGTTATTCAATCCTTACTATGTCAAATCGAGGAACGCCATGCTAACTAGAGAAGAGGCTTTACTATCACAAACATGATGCATTCCAGAAAGGCTACGAGATGCATTGGTCACTTGGTTGTAACCAAAATTGCAAAGGCCATTCATTTTTTGTTTTAATATCATATGGAGAGATGGTAGTTTTTTTTCCCTTTTACCGAAGAGATGCCATTGGTTAGGCAATGGCTAGCCAAATAGTTAATGTTTTAATTTGGTAAAAGACACATATTGTTAGAAGGGGTGGCCGGGTGGGTAAGGGGCGTGGGATAGGGTTGGAATTCATAGGAACTAGTGGGGGCATTTTTGAAAAGCAAAAAGTGGGACTTTTTGTGCTTTTAAAAGTAGTATAAATAATGTCATCGCAATATTTTTATACTCCAATATATATATATATATATATATATATATATATATATATATATATGTCATCAAAAATTAAAAGATGACGAGATGAGATTAGTAGAGGCTCATGTATCTACATTTCCACATTTCATTTTAACAAGCCATGTTGTCATGTACCCATGGAACTTTTTTTTTGAAAAACAAGATCATCCCATATATATAATAAAAACAAAGTGCAAAGGACCCGAACTCTATAGGTCCGAAAAAACAAAGAAAATACAACAAAACAAAATAAAATAAAAAACAAAGAAAAACTGTAACAAATCAGCACCGAAGTCGAACCCATGGAACTAGATGCCACAATTACTTGACATTAAGAGTTGACGAAAGAACCAAATGCATTGCTTCTTCAACAAAATTCTGGTACATAATGCAAGTAACAAAGGTTGTTCTTGGCTAGAACAACTAAACTCCGGTTATCAATTGGTTCCATTCATCCCGATGCCATTGTTAATTCTTTGAAGTTTGACAAACCAGTCGCTGCAACAATAATGTTCCTACTAGAAGAACTATACCTAAGTGAGAAAAGTTCATAGAATATATACAATTTTCCATTGAACAAGCTTAGAAATAACTCACAACCAACAGGATAGTCACCATTTGTGCATTAGAGGGGTAAAATGATCGGTACAATTTATCAACACATTATCAAGATGCTCCTTCTGTCCCGATTTGTTTGTCTAATTTGGGAAATTCAACTTATTAAAGGAACACAATCATTACACTTTGAAAACTAAATTTTCCACCAATTTCCTTCAATTCAAATTGTACTCGTCACATCGGATCCAAAAAAAAAAATTGTACTTGTCACATCAATTCATCAAGAAAGAGAGAAGGGTAAAATGGTATTTTTATAAGATACCTTCCTTGGTCTTCTAAAATTGAAGAATTGGGACAATGAGAAGTCAAAGAGTAGACAAAAAGAACGGGACGGAGGGAGTATATCTCACAACCAATTGCAGTTTTTGTGCTTCCTATTTGTGGGGCTTTTTCTAAATTGGGTATCCTCACCGGCCATTTGGTGGCCCTTAGAACTGTTAAATGTCATTTTCTTCAGGTTCTCTTACTTTTCCTCCGTTGCATTATTTTTAGCAAATATATACAATACATGCACATTAAAGAATTACAAAAGCTTATTGAATTTCAGGACTTGGCATGCGAAAAGCGATGGGCCACAGGAGGGTATTCCTACTAGGAGGTATTTCATGTGCTGCTTTTTTTGGAGTCTGGTTTACCAATTGATCCCGGGATACTTTTTCCCATCAATTGGAGCTATTTCATTGACTCAAACGCTCGAAGTTATTGTCTAAGGAAATAGACTCCACGTTAGTGGCATTTCGATCACAATTCCAAGACATGGACCTTCCTTGAGAAGAGTTGAAGGTAAAGTGCAATCGACATCATTGAGGATTGGGATATCAGCTGAGTGGCCAGAAATGGAGAGGTTTCCGTCAGCGTCTTGTTCCCAATAGACCTCTACCATGAGGTCTCTAACATTCTGGGCTGATTCTGATCCTGGAATTCCTATATGCTCGACTCCCACGGGTATCTGTGTCATCAATCCAACGACAAAAATTCAAAGAAGATAGACAAGCCAATTGACGTTATAGATGACCTTTTTGAATGAGTTTAGCTTTCAAATGGGTAAATTCACAAAACAAAAATGATAAAATTCACGGCTGTCACATCATTCTGTACGGATTTTTCGTTCAAGACATTTGAAAATATTAAAATGAATTTAATTCAATGACAATTAGAACCTATGATTTGAAAGAAAAAAAAAATGAAGATTTCTTTATCGAAATGGAGAGGTTAGAGACACTACCAGCAATGCAAGTCCTGATTCCAATTTCAAAATCATCACGCCGTCGTCAATTAGAGGGCTCGGTAGTTCTGCTTTTTTCCGTAACATTCGGGAAGACTTTTTCAAGAGTAGTGAAACCAAGTTGTATGTCATCTATACAAAACTCTTTTTGCTTAACTTGGAGCTCGGCAAACAAATTCTGCCCACATGATTTTAAGAAAAGAGAGAAAATATAAGCAATGGTACAAACCACATGAGGAGTTAATGTTTAGGGCAATGGAACCGGAAATCCAATCTTCTTTTGGTGCTTGATCATTTTTCATGTACGATCAGAACTCAGAAATTTTAGTGACATACCACTTCAATGAGATCTCCATCTTGCAGGGAACAACATACGACCTTCGAGTTCTCTTCTGTGCAGTGAATCGAACTGATCACGAACCAATAATTTCCCGACAATCGAAATAATCAATGAAAGCAACCTCAAACATTGAGTACAGGAAATATCACAAGCTTTTATTTTCCAAAGTAGAGTACTGATTGGAAGAAGAAAAGGCTAAAAGACTTTTCTGTCTACGTTAAAACAAGAGTGAGTCGAGTAAGGAGTATTTTGCTGTATGTGTATATCTCTTTGCTGCATAGGTATATGAGTATTTATATAGAAAATATAGTTTGTTAGGGACGACGGAATACTCCTCTAATTTGTAGGAGAGATATTAGGAAATGAGGGGAGACCAAGTTAAGTGGGTTTAACCACCCTTAATAATCTCTTACAAATGAGAAGATCAAGTCTAAGTGCGTTTAACCACCCTTAATAATCTCTACCAGCAATTTCTACCTTAGAAACCCATGTGATATCACCTGTATCTGATATTTAATACATCAAAATCAAATCTAATTAAATATGTTAGAGTAAAATATTAAATTAGAACAACCATCCCCCACATAATTTAAAATTTTACAAGATGCTTTTACTGCACAAGGGGTGTAGTGTTAGCAAGTTTCAGTTGGAAGAACCGTAGTGAACAAAGTCTAGAACTAGGTCTTTGGAATCAAACTTACGCCTACCACACACAGTACAGGAAACAACTATGGTTCTAGAACGGTTTGGCGTGATAGACGGTTGCGCACGTATCTTGTTTCTATGAGTGTCTTTAGAGAATAGTCCAATTTGTCTAAGCAACGACCCCACTACCACACTCATAAAGGAGTGTCCTCCAAGGGTAATTTGTGATTCCCACCCTCTAGAAATCCTACCTTGACACATTCAAAAAATTATATTCCTTTTAAATACAAAAAAGAAAAAAAAAATAGTATTGTTGGAGATACTCTTGGACTATTCAACTTAAGCACTTTCAGTCCTTTCTGATTCAAATTTCCTACCATTGGTTGAGCCTCAAATCTTCCTCACACCAGTTTTGTTTCACATAAATACTATCATGACCAGAGTCACCAGACTAAGGAATTAGAAATACATGAGGTATTGTATTCTGAATTCATGGTGTATTCATGGTATAGAAGACTGAAAATGGCTAGAAAATCCATGTAGCAGTTTGCTGGTTTGTTTCCATGATGCTCTCTCATTGTATCAAGGGTTCTTGGGTCTGTTTTGAGTTATTTTCAGGGTTGGGCTTTCGTGGGTTGATTTGTGTTTCCAGGTTTCTAGTTTTTTCTGTAGTGTTTTAGGGTGGTTTTCCTTTATAGTGGTCCGGAAGGGGGTGGTGTCTGCTATTGTTTCTTGTGGATGGTTTGGGGTTTGTTTTGGTTGTGTCTTTAGTAGTGACTCTGATTTGTTGGCAAGTTTTGGGTTTTTGGTCTGCGGGATTAGCTTTCCTTGTTTTGGTCCGCCGGTTTGTTATTTGGTTTTGGGTTAGTTTGGTCTTGAGGTCTCATGGGTCTGTTCTGGTTTGGTTTTTGATGGTCCTGTGTCTTGAGTCTTGGTACCTTGGAGGAAATGTTTTGTTTAAATCCTATCATGCAATACAACGCAGGAAGGGTGGTAATCCAAGATCTCCAGATTTTGTGTGGTGATGTATCGTGATTCTCAGCTCTAGCAATAGATGATGGGGATTTCAATTCTTTGATAATGGATAAGCATTTATGATGAAGCTGTTTCAAAGTTATACAAATCCTCTCATGCATACTGTGCAATTTTTGTGCCATCTCAAGATATTCTGGAAATGGTTTTGCAGCACATCAGTTTTCTTAGCCATTGAAGTAGATGATGTGGATCAAATCCTTGATTTTGCTCGATTGCATAGATTGAAAATTCTGGTTTCAAACTACTCTTTTCCATTAGTCAGATCTGTTTCTGAATGAATCTGCTTGCTAATTTTGAGATTCTCGTTTGAAGTTTGACTGACCTCTTGCTGTGAAGTGATCATTGATATTCCTGGAGTTCGATCAATATGGAGCAATGCTGCTGGTCGGTTATGAATATTTTCCCAAGTCCATTGAAGATCAGGGAAATTCAGTTTTACTTCATGTTTCTTTCTGCTGTCTTTTAAATTGAAAACTTATGTAGTGATAGCATGTTTTCTTTCTTTCCTGCTTTTGGCCAGTTGAAGATGAAAAAGTGGCCAAAAGAACCTAAACAAAAGTGTTGCAATCTTATGAAATTCAATGCAACCTGAACTTAGGAGAATGTCCAACAAGAAAAGAATGTCCAACATCATACTTCTATAACCTGAAGCAAGATCATAATTAATTGTGTTCCTTATAGAATTATTGATTGTAGATAAAACAGGCCTACACCTACAAGTGGCCATAACAATGAGCCCATAATTTTAGTGAACATAAATTTGCCCAACACATATATGCAAATCCATATGGAACGTGGACGTTCGAAGGAAAGACTCTCAGCACATAAATTACGAGATCTACATGATGCCAGCAGTCCGCACAAGCCTTTGTTCCAGCAAGATAGATGACAGTGTTTGAAGTGTTGAGGACAAAATAGAAGTCTGACGGCAGCTGCAGCCGTTAGTTGACGGTACAAGTAACGTCCTTCTCTTCTTTTAATCGGTGGAAGTCAGTATTGTTAGAACTATTAGATTAGTACCTTGAAAGAGTAGTTGAAATGCTGACCTTAGGTGTCCCCTAATGCCATTGGGCCAAGGCCTATTGGCAATGTCTTTCCACTGGCGCTTTGCCCGTGCCTGAAGGCACTTACAGACGAATTTGATCATAACCTTTACCAACCATACAACAATGGCCCTGCATTGTTCCCATCATTGAGTACTCCAGCTACTAATATTCCACCCATAGCTATATATCTATGTATATTGTGCAAGTTCAATACGTAAACTTGACAAAGAAAAAGAAAACGAAGCTACTAACATCCAGTTGATCAATGCTAACTCTGAGCATTACAAGACGGGGAAATCGTCGAATGTAAATCAATTAATATCCAACAATCAACTAAACCAATAAATGGATGTATTTGATCAAAGATCTCCCTCGCAAGTATAACTTCGAAAACGTACAATTCACATACTGTACAATATTTTTAGATTATTAAGGCATCATGAAATGGAATACCTATGTTCTTCGCAAAATGTGTTGTGTAAAAAAAGAAAGTGTAATAAAGTGCCTAGAAGTAGTCATTCAAACTTCCTAATTACAAACACTATGAATAATTGCTAACTGCCTTGTAATAGGGAAGAGAACACAACTATAACTACATAATACATAAACAACTTGGGCTGATCCCTGAGCCAACTAGTCCCCATGGCGTCTTCGCGTCTTTGAGCACAAAATGTGCATGTGGACGCACACTATGGGGTCTTTCATCTTGCTCAGATCCAAGTCTGGCTAGGTGGTCGGCACTTTGATAGGCTTCTTGACAAATGTGTCCAATGGAGCAGCTCTTTTTGAATAACAAAAATTAAGCATCCCTAATGGCAGCACCATGAGGCCAGGTTGGAGGGGCTCCTTCCTAATCGAATTGGCACCTTGAAGTGACTCAGACTCCATCTTCACATTGGTCATCCCTTTCGTTAAGATGATGGTTAGGCCCCAATACTTGGCCCAGATTTCAACTTCCAAACTTGTGGTAAATGTGAACTTGCCGTACTAACCAAGGTGCCATCTAACTTCTTCTGTTTTGAAAACACTACGAAAACCTCCTTTTCCATTACTTTCATACCAGCTACCATCCATGTTTAGCTTCAAAGTTCCTGCACTAGGAGGATACCATTAAACTAAAATAGGAGAAGCAGCAAGAGGATTCGGGGGAATTTAAAAGCCTCAACACATTTGGATTCATAAGACTCAATTTTTCTACAGCTTTATTGAACAATGGAATCAATATTATCAAAACAAATATCCCTATTTCAATCTTTCCTAATCTTCCACAGGGTAATTGGAGAGAGTATGCACCATGGAAATACAGATTGGTATGTGAGTGAGGTATTTAAGTCACTCCTATGCAAGTGTTCGCACCATTCCTCTGCACCTGTATCGATATCAGTTGAAGTATCCATTGTGTGTGTGTTGCAACTATGTAAGTGTGTGGGTGTGGGTGTGGGGGGAAATGCAGGGGGGTGTTATGTGTGTGAAATGGTGTTGTCTAGTTAAGGTATTTTGGAATGTCTGAGGAAGTATATACCAAGGCATCTCTCACAAGGCCAAGATTGAAAGCAAGGTAAGGTTGGCCTAATGCTCGTAACCTGTTGTGGAAAAGTTAATTTCCAATCAATCATCCTACTGGAAGACAAATGTTACAAGAAAAAAATATAGCAGTTCAAGAAAGGAAAAAATATGCATTTCACGACAGAAAGCTAAATCAAGCCAACAGATAAAGCAGCATATCCCAATTGAATGATGCAATACATCGTGAAAGCCCCATGGTGAATTGTGGAAGTCTGCAGTTAATTAAATGGTGTCCCTGTGTGGCCCTGAATTTAGATTCAAACTTGCATGCCTCAATGCAAGTCATAATCAACTAATAGAGAACCATACATGACTTCCACCCGAAAGCCCCATGCTGAATTGTGGAATGATTAACCGCTTGCACTCTAGCGAAAAAAAATAATTATTGTAGTCTCTAACTACAATTAAACCTTTTCAAGCTCAATAATTACTTAAATATCAGTACCCACAAGCCAAACCAGATTCCATAATCTGGCTTTTAACTAGTGTCAATTCATTCTTAACTGGATTTTTTCTTACCGCACACTAGCAAGACCAAAGGTACGACAACTGAAGAAGGATGGTCAGCATGTTCATGTCTTAGCTATTCCTAACCAAAGGAACATTTGTTGCAAAATTGCTCTTCCACACAAGTCGTACAACCGATTGGTTCACGTCTTTCAACTTAAGATGCAAATTAAATCTGTCCACCCACATAGATATTAGACAGGTTTGTACAAAAGATGCTGAAAGAACTTAAGGCCCAAGTATCTGGAGGGAAAAGCCAAAATGACTGCATGGTGTTAGTTTCCCATGCAAAGAAAGAATACTTCATGTTTCTCTGTTGCTCACAAAAAGGCAATAAATCAGATTTTCTTACCTTTCCACCATTAGGTGTCCCAGTGCCAAAATTTCTGGGTGGAAATGAAGTGCATGAAATGCTACCCGACGCCACCTGAGCCTCTCATACTCAGCTAAGTGAGAGGGAAGGACAGGCTAGAAAGAAAACATGGACAAGTTAGAGGGATCATTACCATAGTGAATGAACATATCATAAAAATAGTCATCGCAAAGGACTTTTCAGTAAGTCCAAATCAGCTATACTAAGCCTCACTAAACTAACAAACTGTGTATCCTCCCTTTGTGGGCTTCCATGATTCTACAAACCAGCTGCTTATAGGCTGCTTTGTTCAATGGAAGCAACCCGTGACAATAATTTCACTCGGTGGGTAACTGCGAAAGACTGTGCCTTTGTTAGTATGTTTGCGAGAGTGACAGAGAGAGATGTTGTTGTTCCAAGTCATATGAAACTCAATTGTCCAGAAAACTTCAGATGAAAGAATGGGTTCAAAGCTATAGATCCCGACTTCGCTGCTTTTTTTGGAATCAAGACTTCACAAAAAACCATAGGCCGAAAACCAACTTACTTTCAGAAGCCAAATGTCAAACATGTGGGAGACATATACATTGCATCAATTTCTAATACAGTTAGCCATATAAAATCAAAACCCGCAAAGTTACTAGATTGTACGCTGATAGAAATTGAATTAGATGCAACGACCACTACCCATTGTACCTTTGGCCCACGTGGTCATAGTTCACCAGCTCCGACCGGCCGAGTTGCATACACACCTCGACAATGTGGATGAATTGGACCATCAAATTGATTCCAAACTAAGGTCAGAAATTTGCCAAAACCGGCTGAAAAGCTTCCTATTCGATTGTAATCAAAGTTTCCTTTTGTTGTAATCAACTGTGCCCAGTTCAAATCGTTTCATTGTTTTTCGAAATATCTCCTTCGATAAAATATCAGTAGGTATTTGATCGACTGGATATTCTACATGATTAACGAAATTGAAAATTTCTACAATGTAGGAAAATCGGATTATCAAAGTAATTCCAAAATACGTTAGCAAATTGCAAAGCAAGGAGAGAAGTTTTTTCTTGATACTTCGCCGAGGGTAAAGGGAAATAAGCTACAAAGGAATCGTGGACAGTGATCACGTGTTCAATATTGCGCGGCCAGATGTAATTAGCCGCGGCCATGGGCAATTATAGGCGGCCAACTGTGATTTCTAGCGGCTACGAGACATGTTAAACACGAAGGAATCGTGGACAGTGATCAAGCTTTTAATATTTCGCGGCCAGATATAATTTCTTATGGCTTAGGGTAATTATCCGCGGCCAGCTGTAATTTCTTACGGCCACGAGGCATTTAAAACACAAAGGAATCATCGACAGTGATCACGCTTTCAATTTTTTGCGGCAAGGGTAGAAACTTGCGTTCACAAATGCCTTTATCCTCACCACAGTGTTCAAACTTCAACGCATGCAATAACTCCATACAAGTCCTCCCCACAGTGGCAAGCTAGACGACAGTTTCATAGCATTGCATCAGACTCCAGGCTCGATTCAGTTCCCTTTGTAAAGTCGTACTTGGTTCGTATGTATGTCAATTGTCAAATGCAGCCAATTAAAGGATGCTCATAAGCTGCTCGATGCAATGTTTGAACCGGACGTGGTTTCTTGTAGTGCTTTATTTTCGGGGTATGCTTGACTAGGACATGTAAGTGAGGCAAGAGAGGTTGAGGACACGAAGAATAAAGAGATTGAACTGAATGGGATGATTGTGGGATTCAATCAGAGTGGATGTTATTCGGAATCGGTGTTGACATTTCGAAAGATGCATTCGCGAGGTTTAAAGCCTTATGGGACTGGTATATCAAGTTTTCTTCCTGTAGTGGGGGATTTCGAGGATTTTATTTTGGGTAGTCAAATTCATGGGGATGTTATCAACATGGGAATGGAATCGGACAAATGTGTTTCAGCGCCCTTATGGATATGTATGGGAAAAGCGGTTGTAGTTAAAATATGTCACAAGTGTTTGATGAAATGAACGCATTCGATCTGGACACTTGCAGTGCACAAGTTAGTTGGCTTTCAAGAAACGGCTTTGTGGATGAGGCACTGATGCTATTTAGGGAATTCAAGGACAAAGGGATAGACTTGAACGTCGTGTCTTGGACATCAGTGATGACTGCTATCAGTTTATGGAAGAGTAGACTTGAGAGTGATGATTTTTGTATTGATTCAATTGACCATATCTAATGTGGTCACAGGTACGGGGTACAAATAGGTGATGCAAGCTTCCTCTGGAGGTATGGTGACCAATTCTTCTTCTTTTTTTTCTTTTTTTTTTTTAATAACTAGGTATGATATCATTTTACTTTTTCCCTAGTCGTAACTTGCATAGATTTATGTAAGTCAAGGAATCCTTTTTATCCTTGTTTTGATGTTGGAAATGTATTATTCCGGATCCAGTCCAAAAAGGAGCAACACTAAGACCCCTCAACCAGTACTAGTCAAACTCCATCTGTAGTTTCTGAAAGCCACATTTAGGACAAACCATCAGACTTTGCTGGTTGCACCACATAACTTCATGCCTTTAGTTGCAACCTTATCTTCCAAACCCAAGTTTCCGTCCCCACAAAACCAATGGATTCCATAGCAGCAGCCTCAGGACAGACCTCCAGACCTTACTTTACGGCTTTTTCAATCTTTATTTTAAGTTGTTTTCTGGCAATTATACTTCGAGTCTTTTTCTTCTCACCCATCAATCCGGAGCCACTTGAACTTCCTCCAGCCTCTTCCACTTCCCTTCTGGCCACAAACAGCCAATTACAGGTGAACTAATCTTCGGTTAAAAGCAACTATTTTAGTATATGCCTTTATAACTCGATTCTTGTTACAAAACTAGGAGAAGGGATTTTGGATAAGCCAGAAGACGTGTGTATCGATAAAAATGGGACTCTCTACATAGCTACAAGAGATGGTTGAATTAAAAGATTGCATAGAGACGGCTCATGGGAGGATTGAAAGTGATGCTTTACTTGGACCGACAATAACAAAACATGGCAATCTCATTGTCTGTGATGCGGAGACGGTAATATGGAATATGAACATTAGCAGAATAACAACAACAACATAACATAACCCATTTAAGTCCCCAATCATTGGGGGTATGGGCGGGGATGATTGGAGAAAGACCTAACCTTTGGCAATATAAGCACAAAGTGGCTGCTCTCATAATTCCATTGAAACAGTGGCCCCCCTAAACCTCCCAGAACCAAGGAGCTACAGGGACGTTTTGTTGTAAAACCATGCCCCTAAATCAAAGCCAAATGGCATCAAAGAGGGCAGGCCTAGAGACCCAAATCAATTTATTAGCAGAATATAGAGGAGAAATGAAATGGTGCCTTGAGTAGTGTCCCAATTTCATTAACTTTTCATATACACTGTAACACAGATATTGCTTATTATCCATGTGACGTAGGAGTTCAGGACATCATGTGGCTTAATTTGTTAAAGATTGAGTATTTTAAACCACTAATTCCATCCACGTGAAGTAGTAGTTCATAGAAGTAATGATAATAGTTTGTGGTGCGCAGGGTTTGCTTGAGTTTGGTGAAGATGGAGTAACTGTTCTTGCATCCCATGTCAACGACACAAAAATAAGGTATAGGTATATGTCATGTTTTAATGGTTGAGGCTTGGGGACACGATAATCTAGGGTTGGGCCTCTGTTATATTACCAGAATGCTGGTATGGCCCTAGAATGATCACAAACTACATAGTTAGACCATGAATGGTGTTTGTGGTTGTGCCGTAAATTCTTCTATCATGTGATAAGATGAAGGAAATTTTCTCTGCTGAAATAATGACAACCTCTTAAGCCATGAAAGACTCAAGTTAGATTAAATGATCCTACTATTTCCACCACAAGAAAAAAAATAATAATAAATTCCCTTGGTCCATTGGAGGTTGTACCGGGAGTTAACTTCAGGACCCCTTGTTAGTTGAGATGTGCTAGAGGTGCATGTAAGCAGGCTCTCGTATGTCTGCAGTCTACAAGAACCACACCCTACTGTATAATTAAATTTAGATGAGAAAACGGACATGCATGCGCAAGTCTCGCGAAATTTGTTTTGTCCTCATACAGAATAAAGGCCATAGCAGTATTGATATGAAAAGGCTTTCAACCTGGAAAAGAAGACTTGTGGCACTTGGTTAAGCAAGGGAGTCTTTCTGTTGGGACCAATTTCTACTGATGTATTATGGTTTGGTAGTATATGAAACTGATTCAAGACTGTTGTAATCAAGTACTTATTCAGTCTATTTTGACATTATTTGTTTTTGGATTTTTCCTTGTTTTGTCACTGGCAAGTTAGCCAGCAGCAAATATCAATCCCCTTGAAAATCTATTATGAATATCAGGTTCAGCGTTTGTCATGTTAACATTCCAATTTTGTCAATGAGATTTCAAAGTACTTTTCACATGCTTGGGATTATTCGTGGACATAAAACTATCAGCTTCGGTTCTTGTGTTGTTAATTAGGTTTGCAGATGATGTGATCGAAGCACCAGATGGTCGCTTATACTTCAGTATCGCAAGCACCAAATTTGGACTTCACGACTGGTACTTTGATGTGCTTGAGGCAAAGCCTCACGGGCAGCTTCTCCAATATGATCCCGCATTGAATGAGACATTGATAGTGCTCGATGGCCTTTGTTTTGCAAATGGTGTCGCGGATTCTGTTGACCAAGATTATTTGGTTGTCTGCAAAACTTGGAAGTAAGTGAAATTTGTTAGAAAAAACCTTTAACAGATGGAAAAAAGACTGGATGATGCAAGGTTATAGTCACTTGTAGATAAGTAGTGCTTGCTTCTTGAATTGTTGGTATGGTAACATATTACTCCCTCCATCCTCATTTAGTTTCAATATTCTGGATTCAACAAAAGATCCTCTTATCTTTTTGTAAATTACTTTGTTCTTGATACGAAATGACATCTTTTGATGGGTAAAAATTAATATGAAGTTTTCCATGAAAGTACTTTCTTGATTCGATTAGAGGGAAAGGCTGCAGATGGTGACAGAGGCAGTTCTTTCTAATATCTTGTAATTTCTGTTTGTTGGTCAGATTAGGTGCCTAAAGTATTGGCTAAGTGGGGAAGGCAAAGGAAAAACAGAGATTTTTGTGGACAACCTTCCTGGTGGACCTGATAACATCAAACTTGCTCCTGATGGATCATTTTGGATTGCTCTGCTTCAGGTATTAAACACCAAAACACAACTATGATAGATGACCAGAAAACCCGCTTTCAAATATTTGGTATTAAAAATCGATAATCCAACGAATCTCATGGCGAATTCATACACCCGTCTATCTGGAGCTAACTTCCTGTGGGTTGTATATCACAGTTAACCTCTGGTGGGTTGGAAAATGTTCACAATTCCAAGGCATTGAAGCATTTGGTTGCAACATTTCCCAAATAGTTAGAGCGAGTGAAAGGCATGCATACGATAGCAACGGTAGTAAATGTGGCTACCGACGGGAAGATAATCAGGAGTTTCGATGATCCCGATGGAGACGTGAAGTCATTTGTGACTTCGGCCGTTTGAGGCCATCTCTACTTGAGAAGTCTGAATTCCAACTTTGTTGGGAAACTGCCACTGAATGGTGCAAACTACTCTAGTACCGAATGAGAAAAGGAAGAAGAACACAAAAGATGAACGGAGGGACTTGTATATATTTCTTTCTTCTTTTTCCTATAATAATCTCCTGACTAATATCTTGTGATACAAGGTACAGTTGAATCTGCAACATATTTTTCATACTTGAATGGTCTGAAAGCACATCCGAGGGAACTCTATCTTCTTTTCTTCCAAATCTGCAATCAATTATAGCAAATTTTGTATTTTTGAACAGCTCAATTATAGCATATTTTATGATTCCATATAGGGAGGTAGAAAATTGACTTATTTAGCCATATCCTAAAACACTAAAGTATGCAGATTTGTGCAATTTTTTTTTGCTTGGATGGATTAGTGGGCTTTGAGGTGTCTTTTACTTGGTGGTGTGAGGTGTTGTTTTCAACCAAAGGTAAATCAAACACAAATTGTTGTAGATGTGTATAGCCAGATTTCTCAAACACCAACCAAACAGCAAGAGTTTTTTTTGTCCTCAGCAAAGGAAAGATTTTACTAATCAATGCAAAAAAGATTACAAAGATTAACAGGAAGACGGACAATGATGGCATCACTACAGAGACCTTAATTGCAACTACGTTGGCACCAAGGCATGGACAATCATATGCCACCCGCTACCCCAAAAGAAAGAGATGTTGAGCAGAATCCAACCAAAAAGGAAATACAAAAGTACAAAGCAAACAAATCGATACATCAAGACAAAAGCCTAGCCCACATAGCCATAGGAACACCGGGACAAACATCCTTGCAGAATTAGCACATGAAGCAGATTTTGTAGCAGCAAACATCCCCAGTAGGTTATAGCACCAAAATAGACACCAAAGCCAGCAGAACATACAGATTGAGCCCTTAATTATAAACCACATTTTACTCCCCAAACCAAATAGCATAATAGTGTAAGTAGCATAATAGTGTAAGCTTCCAAAACAGCATCAGTCAAGCATTCGTAGCACCCGATCAAGTTCGCAACACAGCTACGAATCCAATTTGAAAACAAGTCTTAGAGCTTTTGACAATGCTCCAAAAAAATGTTTGGCACGCACACCTTGTCACCACACACACACGCACGCACGGCCAACCAACTCACCTACACTTATCCCATAAGCACCACACACTCAAAAAAGTGAAGTATTCTTGTAGTCCCTACTATGTAAAATTACAGCAGCAGAACCAAACCAATGAACTCTGATCCAGCCCAGCTTCACACCTTCTCAAGCCCACCTTCTATCTAGCCTTGCTAACACCAGCAACCCCTTCAACAGCACACATTACTTCACATAATCCCCCCATATAGAATCACTCTTAGCCACAACCCATCTTCCCTCACCTTCAGTCTCCTAATACCATTGAGGCATCTTTTAATGTCATCCACCTGAGTACTCTTTAAGATCAAATTTTGCCTTCACCCAAAATGCAGTCCTGGTTTTGATTACATCTACCAGTTTAATTTATCCTCAAGAGTTTTATCCTCTATATTCCATTCCTCTCTAGTCTCTAGCCATATGGAGAAGAATGAATCCAGTTAATGAAGAATGAGCATAGTAATCAGGCTCTAAACCACCAAATCATAATTACGATCACTGATCCTGAATCCAGATACAAGTTTGGTTCTGACCCTGATCAAATAATTTCCTAATTTAAAAGTGTATAGAGATATTCATAAAGAGAGAGAGAACTGCAAGGATCCAAACTCTGCATTTTGTACCGTAAACAAGGATTCGAAGAAACAGAAGCAAATTCTCAAGCAATAAAAATTTACTTTTGCAAAAACGGTTTCCAATTCAGTAGTTGACAATTTATTTTTTCCAATACTCCACAATACAAATGCTCTGCACAAATGGGCTGCGAAAGTATATGCCAAGGCACAAAAATGGAGAAGGCTCCGATTATTGAAATACTCACGAAAAGACATACAGAAAGGGGGAGGGAGAGAGAGAGAGGAGGTGGTGTTATGTGTGTGAAATGGTGTTGTCTGGTTAGGGTATTTTGGGATGTCTGAGGGAGTATATGCCAAGGCATCCCTCACAAGGCCAAGATTGAAAGCAAGATAAGGTTGGCCTAATGCTCGTAACCTATTGTGGAAAAGTTAATTTCCAATCAATCATCCTACCGGAAGACAAATGTTACAAGAAAAAAATATAGCAGTTCAAGAAAGGGAAAAAAATGCATTTCATGAGAGAAAGCTAAATCAAGCCAACGGATAAAGTAGCATATCCCAATTGAATGATGCAATACATCGTGAATAGGAGTCTAGGACTTCCTATTCAAAGTGGAAGTGCGCAATTAAATGGTGTCCATGTGTAGCCCTGAAATTTAGATTCAAACTTGCATGCCTCAATGCAAGTCATAATCAACCATACATGACTTCCACCCGAGAATCCCATGCCGAATTGTGGAATGATTAAACCGCTTGCACTTCAGCTAAAAAAAATTGATAGTGGTCTCTTAATACAATTAAATCTTTTCAAGCTCAATAATGACTGAAATACTGACCCACAAGCCAAACCAGATTCCTTAATCCGATTTTTAACAAGTGTCAATGCATTCTTAACTGTATTTTTTCTTACCTCACACTAGCAAGACCAAAGGTATGATAAATGAAGAAGGATGGTCAGCATGTTCAAGTCTTATATATGCCTAACCAAAGGAACATTTGTTGCAAAATTGCTCTTCCACACAAGTCCTACAGCCGCTTGGTTCACATCTTTCAACTTAAGATGCAAATCTGTCCTCCCACATAGATATTAGACAGGTTTGTACAAAAGATGCTTAAAGAACTTAAGGCCCGAGTATGTGGAGGGAAAAGCCGAAATGACTGCATGGTGTCAGTTTCCCATGCAAAGAAAGAATACTTCATGTTTCTCTGTTGCTAACAAAAAAGGCAATCAATCAGATTTTCTTACCTTTCCACCATTAGGGTCCCAGTGCCAAAATTTCTGCGCGGACATGCAGTGCATGAAATGCTGCCCGACACCTGAGCCTCTCATACTCAGCTAAGCGAGAGGGAAGGACAGGCTAGAAAGAAAACATAGACAAGTTAGAGGGATCATTACCTTAGTTAACAAACATATCTTAATAATAGTCATCGCAAAGGATAACAATAAATAATATAACATTCTGGCCGGCTAGAGTAGTAAGGTAATATTTAAGACTTTGCAGAAAGTCCAAATCAGCTAAACTGTCAGAATATATGAGGAGATCAACATTCTGGGTGATATTATATACTATCTAAGCCTCATTAAACTAACATGATTCTGGACATCTAGTTCACCGGGGTTCACTGGAACGTGAAGTACGGGTTCATCAATAAAGCTATCTAAAAGAGATAATGTATGCACGAATACACCGATTCTACAAGCTACGTATCCTACCTTTGTGTGCTTCCATGATTCTACAAACCAACTACTTAAAGGCTGCTTTGTTCAATGGAAGCAAACAACGAGCCTTGACAATAATTCCACCCGGCGGGTAACTGCGAAAGAATGTGCCTTTGTATGTTTGCGAGAGAGACTAAGAAAGAGGTGGTGTAGTTCCAAGTCATATGAAACTCAATTGCCCAGAAAACTTCAGATGAAAGAATGGGTTCAAAGCTATGGATCCCCACTTTGCTGCTTATTTTGGAATCAAGACTTCACAAAAAAACGTAGGCCGAAAAACGACTTACTTCGTAAGCCAAATGTCAAACACGTGGGAGGCTGTTTACACCATATTTCACCGCCTGTCGATGATCGACCGAAAGGTGGCAATTATGAGAATGCTTCCTATTTTATTATTATTAAGTATTCGTATTAATATTAGAACTAGTATTAGTATTTCTTTTATTATTGTTAATTGCTTGTAGGACACTTGGCGCGCTCCTACACACTTTGAAGTTGAAGGGAAGTTATTTGGACACTTGGAAGCAAATTAGAAGAATGAAGAGTAGTAGGAAGTTAGGAAGTTATTTCCTGCACATTTGTTGTTTCCTATAAATAGCCTTTTTAGGCTTCATTGTAAACTCTCTCCAACAAATCAAAGTCTATCTTTATTTGTCTTAATTTTTGGAACTACTAACCCATTCGGGTTATAATTAGGAGTAGGAGTAGGATTAACTTAATTTTCTTACTTTTAATGAGGATCCGTCCTTTTTTATTATAATTCTACCTTGAAAAATAACAAAGTCCATTTGTTATTTTTCTTCCGCTCCACCCCACTTCACTAAACCATCAATCCACTCCGCCCAATCGATATCAGCAATCTCACATTTGATTCGATAGCCATTTCTCTTCCGGTGAAGTCCTGAAAAACGGCGTGGAACCACGGATCCATCTTGTGGAGACATAGCCGCATTCGCCCTTATTTTTGTTGTTGACATTGTTTCCCGAAATCTCTGTCGGTTTCGATCGAGGGAAAAATTGGAAAACAATTTTGGTGCTAGAGGAAGGGCATTCATTACTAAATCGGAAGTAATGGCAAAGATCAACTGTGTAAACGAGAGCCTTTCATAGAAGGCTTGAACAATTTGCTAAAAGAAAACCAGCCATTTGTTGGCCAATTTATGGATATAGAGATCCATATATCTTGGTGCCTTTCAAGGCTTCATTTATGATAACAGAGGAAGCTAATTTCTGGCAAAACCTAGCCATTTGTTGGCCATTTGTAATGGCTTTGTCTCTTGTTAGACAAAAGTCTGACAAACTGTATTCTCTATGTATGGATTCGGCATCCTATGAGTGTCGGCCAAGTCTATGAAGAAACAAAATTGGCCAACACTTGGCCAATGTATGGAAGGCCTCAATCTTATAAGAATTTTTATGCCGAAATCTTATAAGAATTTTATTGCCATGCATCGATCGATTAGTGCCAATAGTTTGTGGCCTCGTTTCCTTTCCACGGGCCTCTTGTTTCTAAAATAGCATTTTAGTCTTGCATGGAAGGCTTGAATAATTAAATTGTTCAAAGAAGGCCGGCCATTTATTGGCCAAATCTTTGGAACAATCTGGGGTTAACAAATTTTGATTAATTCTGTTTAAAAAAAAAAAAAAGCATTATGATCAGTCGAACATTCTTTGTGTTCAGAAATACAAGGGCAATTAGAAGATCTTTGGCCAAAAGCTGGTCTTTTGCTCATAAATTGTTTCCCCGTATATATTTGCTTTACCTAGTGCAAACTTTGAAAGGGTACGGATTTTAAGTTGGCCAACTTTGGAATCATTTTAAAAAATCGATAGAATGAGAAGCTAGTTTAATGAGGAATGAAAGCCTAGAAATTAAGGCTTCAAAAAAAAAAAAAAAACTAGTCGATTCAAAAGAAAAAGTCAATTGTACTAGTCGATTAACTAGTATTTAAAGGGACAATTGAAATCGACTAAGTTAACTTTGGGAATAGTTAACTGCTTGTCTCTTTTCTGTCATGGTTTGGGGCTATCTTGGTGCCATTTGGCAGTTAGTCGTGCCAATAGTTTACACCATCTGTGAACATTTGGCCATCAATGAAAAGGCCTGTTCAAGGTTTCTAATATATGGTGTCAACTTACGCCAATAATGAAAAATGGCACTCTATCATATTTGCCCCACCCTTGCAATGAAAACAGCCATCTTTTTGGTAACAAATTTGCAAGGGGGGCAAATTCTGCTATCATGAAAATAATTCGACAAAAAAGTAAGGCCACTACCATCGATTGTAATCAGGGCCTGTCGACTGTAATCAAGGCCCGTTGATACCATCTTTGGCCTTCCACTAAGGCTGTGGCCAAATTATGAGACGATAAATAGCCCTCTTTTTGATATGGAGTTTGCAAAGGGGGCAAACTCAAGCCAAACTATGCAAAGAAGGTGGCTTTGGCATTGAAACTCGAATGAAGTCGAATCATGAAAATATTAATTCGACTGGAGTTGTTGTTTAGACCATGAATGGTCGAAGTTGAAGATGATCTTTCCACTCCATCTATACAGGTTAAGATTGGTGAAAACTTCACCGGGGAATACAAATTCAAGCCAATCATGGCTGTGACTTATAACAATGTTTACACTCGTAGAGCAAGATGCATCTAATAATTTTCCTATGGGAATCAGTTTATTAGAAGGTATTGAACTCCATTGTTTTAATTAAAACTAGTCCGACAAAGTGGTGGAAGTCCAAAATGACCCAAGACGTGGGGTAACTGCTTGCAGTTTCTAGAAGGAAATTAATAAGGCCTAGTCGACTGTCGGAATGGCCCCATTATACGATGATTTACAAGAAGGCAGTGGAGTTCATGGGTAAATTGTTTTTGGCTCCCAAAAACACCATGTAACCGCTTGATAGATAAAAATGTCTAGACACTGCTCCATACTTTTGTACAGTCGAGGGCGGACAATTCGACCAAAGTTTCCGTCAACGGAACTAATCGACAAAGCCATGTTATTCTTGACAGTGGTTATTAAGCCTTGAAGGCTCTGTTGCACCAGTCGAAAAGTGAAAAGGTTGGTGTGAAATTTATCTAAAACTCTTCGAGAGTTGGGGGCATAAATATTTACACCGTAAAATGTTATCACCCGTCGATATCGACAGAGGGGTGATTTAAAACTAGTTAAATTATGCACTTGGGTTACGTTAGCTCTTCACCCAAATGAATAAGGGGGGCATTGTTTACACCATATTTCACCGCCTGTCGATGATCGACCGAAAGGTGGCAATTATGAGAATGCTTCCTATTTTATTATTATTAAGTATTCGTATTAATATTAGAACTAGTATTAGTATTTCTTTTATTATTGTTAATTGCATGTAGGACACTTGGCGCGCTCCTACACACTTTGAAGTTGAAGGGAAGTTATTTGGACACTTGGAAGCAAATTAGAAGGATGAAGAGTAGTGGGAAGTTAGGAAGTTATTTCCTGCACATTTGTTGTTTCCTATAAATAGCCTTTTTAGGCTTCATTGTAAACTCTCTCCAACAAATCAAAGTCTATCTTTATTTGTCTTAATTTTTGGAACTACTAACCCATTCGGGTTATAATTAGGAGTAGGAGTAGGATTAACTTAACTTTCTTACTTTTAATGAGGATCCGTCCTTTTTTATTGTAATTCTACCTTGAAAAATAACAAAGTCCATTTGTTATTTTTCTTCCGCTCCACCCCACTTCACTAAACCATCAATCCTGTCACGCCCTCGATTTTTAACTAAAATAATAATACATTTTCAACAAACAAAAGTCTTTCTCTCAACTATATTTACCCTTAAATGTCATGCCAATCCAATCAAAGAATCAAAGTCTCTTCTTCTTCTTCTCTCTGAATTTTTTTTTATTAGATAAAGTCTCCCAAAACGTCTTCCACAAAAAAAAGGGGCATCACAATAATCAAAGAGAGGAGTTTATACATAGCCTTACATAAGATCTAATCAAAAGGTACAACTTTCAAATGCGAGTAAAGTACACAACGTGAATTAAACTAGATGATAGACACCTCCTTAATGGTTCCAATGTAGCTCTCAAGAGACGTCTCAACGTGCAATCCAAGCTAAATGCCATGACGGGTACCTGAAAGGATAGGGTGAGCTACACTAGCTCGTAGAGATATCCTTACCTAAATTACACGCAAAAGTGAAGATAGATCCCAAGAGAAAACATTTTCCAAAAGATTATTTGTTTTGCCAAAAAGTGTAACTCAAAATACCATACTCATGTTGGAAAATATTTGACTCCATTTATCAAATACTGACGCTCTCACCCACACTCACCAATGTACGTAAAATCTCAGCTTACCATTACTTAAATCAATCCTTGCTTTTTCGTTTCCATTTCAAAGACCCAAAGATTAACCTAAGTTCTTTAACAACATGTTTTCTCTTTCTTTCCTAGCCAGCCTCTCACCAAAAATATACACACTACGCATGTAGAGTTAGAACATAAAGTAAGCAATAACACATTGAACAATACCGCACCTCGACAACAAAGAAACTCACCCGTCAACCCCAAATCAAATTCCAAATCTCAAGTTAACTTCAATCCAAAACCCTACACCTTAAGATTTCCTTTATAAGTCTAACGTGCAAATAACCTATATGTAACTCCCACAATGCATCACACCACAAGGTACCAAACATACACTCGCACAGAACAAGTTGTCCACCGCATATCAAGAGAACAAGCCACAATGATTTAGAGGTCTAAAGGAAGAAATATAAAAACATGTGTTAGCATACTAGACGGTCCAAGGTGGCAACTCAAGTTCAAGTTCTGTGTTTCCCATACGCATATTCCATTTGTCTCAAATTCACATTATTAGTTATCAAAATCAATTTCAAGCAAAGCTTTCCATTTTGATTGTAAGCTTGTGTGGACGAACACCAAACTAGTACAGGTAAAGCTTTGTTGATTCGTGCTTAAATACTGGAGTCCGTTGATTTGTGCCCAAATACATAAGTAACGGATGCAAGACATGACGATGATGAAAACAAGATATTGGTAACAAAAAAAAATAACAAGATGATATTATCCAAACTCGAAGGAAAGAAGCCAATTTAAAATACTTGTATCCATACCACTATCCTTTAATCCCACGATGTCGACTTATAAATCTTTATCACATTCTCGAATCTCATTCACGTGTCCACATCAAGTGTCATGAGCGAGTACTCTTAATCGTTGAGAATTTAGTTCACCTCAAAATCATTCAATGAGCGATTGCTCCCGCCGGTCATTCGATGGGCTACCGTGGACCCCTGCCGGTCATTTGATGGGCTACCGTGGACCCCTGCCGGTCATTCAATGGGCTACCGTGGACCCTTGCCGGTCATTCAATGGGCTACCGTGGACCCCTGCCTAACACCCCTGCCGGTCATTCAATGGGCTACCGTGGACCCCTGCCGGTCATTTGATGGGCTACCATGGACCCCTGCCTAACACCTCACCCGTCGGTGGGTCTAGTATGTGTCTTCGTATTGTATCAAGTATCCTCATGTACCATTTCAATCGTTCGCTGTTCATGACATATCATAAGTTCTCGTTGTGTCCGTTTGTCATTCACATTTCAATTCGCGTTCAGACAAGAATTCACATATTGCCATACACTTTAAAACTTAAAGTCTTGGTGCAGAATGATTCATAACAGGGTCTAATATACTAAAATCATTAAGAGGGCAACACTCACATACCAAAACACGCATACTAAACCAACCCATGGATACAACACATAAAGAAGAAAAACCGTTTATTTTTCTCTAAGTATCAAACAATTTCAATGTCAATACACCAACAATGCATACCCCTTATACACCACAAATCCTCTTTAATCCAACACCTAGTCATCTAGAACAATCCATCGTATCCCCGCATGTCAAATTGGCGAAGTTAATCATTTACATTAGACTATATCCAATTAAACAACGTGAATTCAAGGGCGACACTTAAACCATTGAAAAGTATACTTCTTTTTCTTCCGTCCATAGGTCATGGCATCAAAACGGAGTTCAAGTAGCCTTACTACGGCTTAGCGATTATAGCTCAACGTAACAGTGAAACTGGTGCAAGGCAGAATTTGGGTCAACTTTGGATGCAAATCTGTTATCGCTCGGACATACCCATGATACATGGGATGTACCGTTGGAAAGCTCTATGTGTCTAGTTTCTAACAAAACAAACGGTGCGTCATTTCGAGTCCCGAGCTAGGAGTTATGGCCATTTTACCAAAGTCCACCGGTGCTGTCAGATTCTACGCGAGAATAAGTAGAATTTATTGAAAAATCATAACTCTTTCACCTTAAACCCAAAAATAGTGAAATCAACGCCAAAAGTTGCACCACGACAAGTCCTACACTCAGTAAAAATCCCAGGTTTAGGAATGAGAGGAAATTAACCCAACAATCAAAAGAAAAACAGTTTCGCAACCATTTTCGCACCAGTCAACCAACCCTCCTTTAGAAATTCACCAAAAATTGTATACTTAACCAAATTACTTGATTCCAACTCCAATCCCTTCGTAACTTAAACATATAGCTCCTGTAAAAGACCCAAAGTCACCCAAGGTGTTCAACATGCCCAAAACGTTAACAGAAGGCAGCCACGCACAGATTCGCACATTCAGGAACAGCCGGTATTCAAAAATTCATAACTAATTATGTGATTATCGGTTTTGCATGATTTTGGTACCGAAATCTTCGTATTGAAACGTACTTTAACAGTTATGAAGACACCAAAAATCGATTCCTAGCAGAAGAGCCCCAAAAAGACAGATAACCAGGACCCACGGAATTTTCAGCATACACTAGATTTATTCAAGACTCAGAATAGATAATAACTTGATTCTTGTACATCAAACTAACACTTAAACATGTAAAGAAGGTAGGAGATCCCTACCTCAAGTATCAAGACCAAGCTTTGAGCTCAAATCAAACCCTAGCCTCCAAATCCGAAATATGCCTCCACCGAACTCCTCCCACGCGATCCAAGGCCGAGGATGATGAAATGTGCGTGGGTTTTTTTTTCAAGGATTGATGGTGGAGTAGCAAGAATTTGGTTGTGGGAGTGAGAGAGGGATGACCGAGAGAATGGGAGAGGAGGGAGAGAGAGAGCTCACGTTAAAAAAAAGAAGGGGAAAGTGAAATGTTCTCCTGGTGTGTTGATATATATAGCTCTAATGCACTAACACCCATCTATTCCACAAGCATCACATTATAACCCCCAACCCATATACCCTCACACATTAACAACGTTTCGTTCAAAACATAAATTCATATATATCTATATTTTTTTTAATAGACCATTTGCATTATAAATACCAAGAATTAAATGATGAAATTATGGGTCTCTACAAATCCACTCCTCCCAATCGATATCACCAATCTCACATTTGATTCGATCGCCATTTCTCTTCCGGTGAAGTCCTGAAAAACTACCTCCACTCTTCCACTCTGTGATAATAGTGGCCAACTATAATGATCTCAAAACATCCTAAAATATCTCAATAGTTAAAAAACGTATCTAACTTCTTGTTCTTTTCATCCCAAGAAACAACCGAAAAAAGACACTCATAATACATCTAATTTTTTTGTTATTAAGTATAGATTATCCAATATCTAGTGAGTTGAGGTTAGTAAAAATGATATACATAAATTAAAAGACTAGTGATATTGTCACACCCTTTTTTGTTATTGCCACACCCCTGCAATTGTATTTTTTGGTACAAAAATACACTTGCAGGGTGTGGCAATAACAAAAAAGGGTGTGGCAATATCATTTCCCAATTAAAGCTATAATGCATAACCAGAGAAAGCATTTGAACAACTCATTGTTGCCTCTATTAATTGTAGTTCATTTCTTCTTCACTCGATTCCTATTCATTTTTTAGCATGAGATAGTGGAATCCAAAACCCAATGCGGAAATTATGGACTACATGCATGCAATTCATGTGCTATAGGATTCAGAACATGTTCACCATCCATTCTCCATCCTGATAGTAAAGAGTTGATTGGTCAGGTTGCTTCAATTGGCGATTGCTCGGCATATCTGGAACTCTCGGAAAGATTTTATTTTTAGGGGGTTACTATAAACCCTTTGGACCCCATGGGCAGAGCTTTGGCAGCCTGTGTGGAGTTTCTAAATTTCTCGATGAATCCTTATGTCCCTATGGCTAACCTTAAAGAAGGGCCTGAAAACTCTTCGTGGAAGGATCTAGACTTTATAATTCTCTCAAAATCAAGTGTGATGTTGCTATGGAGAAAGAGGGATTTGAGGGGTTGGTGGCAGTAGTTTCTGAAGAACCACGAGGGGAAGCTGGTGTATGGATTAAACAAGCAAGTGAAGTTTGCCTCAAGTTTTTCAAGGGGAGGCTTTGGCAATCAGGTAAGTGAGTTTACTTATTAAAGCAATGGGTATCAACAAGGCGGGGATAGAATCGGATAGCAAGCAAGCGATTATGCTTAGCGTTTCTAAATCAGTTCCACCATGGGAAATAGCAGCTATAATTATGGATATCGAAGATTTGGCTCCAGAGCAGGGGATTTCTTTCGACTTGGTTAGAAATGCCTAGGCACCATTTCGTGCGCCCCGGGAGCAAAAAGATGCGCCTCAGGCGCATTGAAGATCAAAAATTTGTCAAATTTTGCAGGTTTCTCCCGAACACTTCCAAACTTCGATTTTCACAAATTTTGAACCATTAGAAAGCCTATTGAGTCTACTTTTTAACCCAAGTAATTCGGATCCATTATTATTTGTATACCAAATGATATGACTATTTTACCTTAGTGAGTCGAAAAGTAAATCGTTCTTGTAATTAACGCTGGCATCACCTGCATTTTAAAATGGATAAAGACCTGTTATATATCAATAAAGTGGGTTTTTAAGTACTGAAAGATAGAAGAATCCAACCATAAAAATAATAAATTTTTAGTTTATGAAAAATTGGTAGAAAATAGACCACTAAAAAGATCATGGGAGCACTACCACCTCTCCGCCACCAACAATGTTGCCGTTACACAATCCTTCCACCCCTATGATAACATGACCACCTACACCACCATCACTTCACCACCTCTACCACAACACTTCCACTCTGGGATAATCGTGTAACTGTAATGATATCAAAACATCCTAAAATATCTCAATAGTTAAGAAACGTATCGAACTTTCTTGTTCTTTTCATCCCAAGACAAGAAATAACCCCACATGACACTCATAATAAATCTTCTTTTTTTGGTTATTAAGTCTAGATTATCCACTACCTAGTGAGTTGAGGTTAACAAAAATGATATACATAAATTAAAAGCTATGATGCAGAACCAAAAAAAGCATTTGAACAACTCATTGTTGCCTCTATTGTTGTTCATTTCTTCTTCACTCGATTCCTATTCTTTTTTTAGCATGAGATAGTGGAATCCACAACCCAAATGTCGAAATTGATGGACTACATGCATGCAATTCATGTGCTGTAGGATTCAGGAAATATTCACCATCCATTATTTCATTTGCTTTTTTATTGCATGTCACTACTTGAGAAGTTAAGATCGAAGGTGTGTAAAAAAATTCTGGCAACAAAAGAAAATCTTTTTAGAAGAGCTTGTGGGCGGTCGGCTTTGTGCCTAGTTTGTAGTGGAGCTTCAGAATCGATTGAACATTTGCTTTTTGATTATTTGTGGGCGAGAGCAGTGTGGTTTGGTTCCCATGTGAATCTTGATCGTGGAAGGGGGCCTCTAACATCAGCACTTAAATGGACGTCCCAAGTGATTGACTTGGGGAAATCTATAAAGGATAGTAAAGCGCTTTTTTTTTTTTTTGGGAAGTTATGCATTTTATTCAAACCAACACAAAGACAAGGGGAGATCAATTAACCCACTGTACAAAATCTTTACAAAGGGAACTCCTCACTATAATCTGCCTAAAAAACTACAAAATTAAGTACCAAGAACTTTGCTTTAAATAGACTGCATAGTCTTTGGTTCTCAAGGGAGTGGGGGAAATGCTCCCAAGTGCTCACACGAAGTCTGATACTATCCTTAATAAAAGCCAGCACTACATCAGTCATTCTGCTTCTACCAGTAAAAACTCGAGAGTTCCTTTCCATCCATAGATGGTAGACTCCAGCCGCCAAGACTAGCTTGAACAAAAAAGAACTGAAGCTCGTTCCTTACAATGATCAATAGCCCACTTAATTTCACACTATCCCACACCTTCGAATTTCTCTGAATCTTGAATCTGTTAAGGATAACCTTCCAAATGCTGCTGGAATAGCGGCATTCAGAGAACAGGTGTTGCAAAGTTTCATCACTTTGAGAGCACAATACATAACCATCCCATCTACAAAGTCTCTCCTTTGTAGCTTACCTCTTCAAGTAAGCTAACCATAAAATGAACAACCACCTTGAAACAATTCTGAAAAACCATACTATTGAAGCCCACTGAACTGCCCCTCCTCTGTGCCTAAGAGCCTCCCAAGTATGCTTGCATAGTGTTGTATTGGCCAGTAGGGGAAATAACCCATATAACTTCATCTTCCCTGGCCTTCGTGGTCAAATTGAACTAGGAATTGAATTCTGAATCTGTTGAATCAAGGAGGATCGTGGTCTTGGCCAATTCCATTCTCCATCCTAATAGTAAAGAGTTTATTGATCAGGTTGCTTCGATTGGCGATTGCTTGGTCCTCTATTATCTGTAGAACTCCAAAAACATTTTCCCAAGAGTCACCCCCGAAATACAGTGGTGGTATGGACACCAAAATTTGGAGTTTTAAATGTATAAGCCCTATCAAGCGTACTTCTTAGGATTATCTTGATGATTAAGCAGTTTTTATGTGCTTCGATGAATTGTGGAAATCCTTATGAATTCTCTAGGACTCTTTTAAGAAATAAAAGAGTACCTTAGTGCTGGAATGAAAGTATCGAATGCAACTTAGAATGAGTTGAGAGGCGTGAAAAAGTGTTTTAGCCTCAGTGGCTCCGACAATCTTTGAATTAGTCTACTTTCGACCAACTTTTTTTTAATGAAAATCTAATTTTTTATGGTTCGATACAACCATATTTTAATACGTCGAATACCCTCTTTATCGATATAAAATAGGTTTCGGTCTGTTATAAAATAAAGGGGATACAAAGGTTTTACCGAATGATTTTTTTTACTCAGTACTGAAGGTAACATAGTCACATATTTTTAGGTACAAATAACTTTGGATCAAAACTACTTGGGTTAGAAAATAGACTTAACAAGATTTCTAACGATTCAAACCTTGCAAAAATCGGAGTTCGAGAGTGTCCGGAACAAGACTGGAAAGTTAGACAAATTGTGGAGTTTGAGGGTGCCACGCCCCGGGCGCAAAGAGATGCGCCTCAGGCGCATTGAAGATCAAAAATATTTTAAATTTTGCGGGCTTCTCCCAAACACTTCCGAAATCTGATTTTCGCAAAGTTTGAACAATTAGAAAGCTTGTTGAGTCTACTTCTAACCCAAGTGGTTTGGATCCAAACTTTTTTGTATACCAAATGATATGTCTATAGCGAGTCGAAAAGTAAATCGTTCTTGTAATTAACGCTGGCATCACCTTCATTTTAAAATGGAAAAAGACCTGTTATATAACGATAAAGAGGGTTTCTAAAGCACTAAAAGATAGTAGAATCCAGCCATAAAAATAATGAAGTTTTAGTTTATGAAAAATTGGTAGAAAATAGACCACTAAAAATATCATGGGAGCACTACCACCCCTCCGGCGCCACCAACAACGTTGCTGTAACACAATCCTACCACCATCGTGATCACTTGACCACCTACACTACCATCACTTCACCACCGTAAGGAGTATATCTTCGCGACTAGGAATAATTCTGCGTAGCCATGAATAATTCTTTGTAGCCACAAGTAATTCGTCAAAGAGTAATTTTTTACGACCAGGAGAACAATTTTGTGGGCCAAGTGCAATTTTCGGAGGCCAACTGCAATTCTACGCAGCCAAGTGCAATTATTCACGGTCAATTGCAATTTTATGCGGCCAAGTGCAATTATGCGCGGCCAACTGCAATTTTCCACGGCCAACTGCAATTTTAAGTGGCCAACTGAAATTTTCCGCGGCCAATAGCAATTTTCCGCGGCCAAGTGCAATTTTAAGCGACCAAGTGCAATTTTCCACGACCAATTGCAATTTTAAGCGGCCAACAGCAAATTTCCGCTGCCAACTGCAAATTTCGGCGGCCAAAAGCAATTTGTCATGGCCAACTACAATTCGGCGCGGCCAAGTACAATTCTTTGTGGGAAGAAGTAATTCTATGCAGCCACTAGAAATTCTTTGCAGCCACGAGTAATTTTTTAGTCTGCAGTAACTTTTTGCGAAAATAATAATTCTTTAAGACCCAGAGTAGTTCTTTATGGGCAAGAGTAATTCTTCGCGGCCAGAATTCTTCAACCGCCATGCATTGTAATTACGCTTTCAAAATAGGTTTCGGTCTGGTTTAAAATAGGTTTCGGTCTGGTTTAAAATAAATGAGATACAAACGTTTTACAGAATGATTTATTTTTTTACTCAGTAGTGAAGGGAAAATAGTCACATCTTTTTAGGTACAAATAAATTTGGATCAAAACTACTTATCTTAGAAAATAGACTTAACAAGCTTTCTAACGGTTCAAACCTTACGAAAATCGGAGTTCAAGAATGTCCGGAACAAGACTGGAAAGTTTGACAAATTATGGAGTTCAAGGGCGCCGCGCCCAGGCGCCATTCCGTGCGCCCCGGGCGCAAAGAGATGCGCCTCAGGCGCATTGAAGATCAAAAATATTTCAAATTTTGCGGGCTTCTACCAAACACTTCTGAACTCCGATTTTCAAAAATTTTGAACAGTTAGAAAGGTTGTTGAGTCTACTTTTTAACCCAAGTAGTGCGGATCCAATATTGTTTGTATACCAAATGATTTGTCTATTTTACCCTTAGTGAGTCAAAAAAGTAAATAGTTCCTGTAATTAACGTTGGCATCACCTTCATTTTAAAATGGATAAAGACCTGTTATATATCGATAAAGAGGGTTTCTAAAGTACTAAACAATAGTAGAATCCAGCCATAAAAATAATGAAGTTTTAGTTTATGAAAAATTGGTAGAAAAAAGACCACTAAAAATATCGTGGGAGCACTACCACCCCTCCGCCACCAACAATGTTGCCGTACCACAATCCTTCCACCACCATGATCACTTGACCACCTACACCACCATCACTTCACCACCTCTACCACCACACTTCCACTCTGCGAAAATGGTGGCCATCTGTAATGATTTCAAAACATCCTAAAATATCTTAATAGTTAAGAAACGTATCTAACTTCTTGTTCTTTTCATCCCAAGAAGGGAAAATTCTACTTTTAGTGAGACTTTCGGGGCAATTTTCTAATTCTTGGGGGGTTAAAGTGTACAAACTAATTCAAAAATTATGGTACTATTTTTAATTTAGTGAGTGGGGTCGTGTGACCCTACTAGTCAAACTCTTCCTCTGCTCATGCACCTAGTATCACAAGTAGGTGACAATAATCTTATGATCGATGACCAATCAAATAACGTATGCATGTATAATATTAAATTAACAAACAAAGTAATCAAGTCTATGAGCCCCGCACACTTTTATCAGAGGGAGGAACATATATTGCACATGGATCGTGTATTATTGTCATTGCATGGTAAGTTAGCTTTTCCAATTGATACAAACACACATAAAACTAGATTTTACATGGTTCCCAAAATCTAGTACTCCACGGAGAAATCAGCAGGGAACAAAGCTTTACAAGGTGTTCTCTCAATGCTTACACTTTTTCAACATTTACATTGCTACACTACTCCTTTAACTTGATTATCTGATGGAACCAAGGTTCCATTTATAGCCAAACCCATGTTCACCATCACGCCAGAATCAAGTTGCATCGCTGATTATCATGTTTGGATGGCCCAAATCCGAGCACTCTCTCTTCCACTCAGTCGACCACTCTCTCTCCTCTTTCTCGGCTTCTAAATCCTAGCCATCCAGAATACTTTTGGACGGCTAGGATGCGCACTTGGGTACCACGCAGACTGTACCCTATTTGCACCAAAAAAATTCTCCTAAAAGATAGGAACAGACCGTGTGATTAACTCAAATTAAACACATTCTAGCTAGGACAGTTGGATTTACTCCCAGAGATTAATACGACTTGATTTCCAGTTCTTTGTGTCTTTTAGTTTTACTTGGTCAAATCCGTGGTAACCATCTTTAACTTTACTTTTAATGCTTGCTTAGTCACAAATAAAAGCTGGGTGTTTCATGCTTGGTACTTACTATATGATTTCATTTTGGTTTACAACATGGTGCAGGCCCCACAAGAAGTGTGGCGCGCAAGTTTTATTTATTGTACTCATTAATTAGCTACCGCTATACGCTAGCCGCACTTCCAAATATTCGGGACTCAAAATAATAGAGACGACCAGTAGAGATGATGAAAAAATAATATTACTTCAATAACGAGTTTGGAGTGATGATTACATGTGTTTTTAACTACTAGTAAGGATGCTTGTGCTTCGCACGTCAATAGTTTGCAACCTTCAACTTAATGTGAATGCAACATTTTTAATAGAACGTAAACAAATACAGCTTTCTCTGTGCTTGTTCAAATTCCTTGAATGTATAACCATCTTACATTTTCCGCAACTAAAAGCCAACAATTCAAAATTGATAAGTTCAGCATGCATATAGCTTATAAAAGTTAGCATGCTAATCCTAATAGTCTTCCAACTTTTAACGCCAAGGAGTATGGTCAAGTGGGTATGAGAAAAATAATAAGTGCTTGTCATCCAGGAGATCGCGTTTTCGAACCCCACGAAGGCAAAACATACTAAACATTGGGGTCCTTAGAGGGTTTGCAAGATTGTTAACTTCAGGATGAATTGAATTAGTCGAGGTGAGCGAAAACTGGCCCGAACATTTGGTCATCCAAAAAAAAATGAGTCATCAAATTTTTAATATCTAAATCAAAAAGCAAACCCCAAAGAAGACCTACTTTGCCTATCATCTACTCCATTCGGCGACTCCAATTCATTTAAGAAACAATGTGGCCTCTATTGCGTCTTGGGCCATTATCCGGTTAAAACTGTCATAAGAATGACTCTGGCTCACTTCAACTCATTCACTTTCATAATCACTAGTGTTTCATCCCACAATGAAAGTTTAAGTTGGATGTATTTCTTGGGCTCACTGCAACTGGTAGGAATAGTGTGCTTGGGTATCAAATGGCAAATAATACATGAAGTCAAATAAATAATATGGCAATGTGAGCGGGTGAACTCCCGCAACTAAAGGGCCATACTTGGTCACAGAACTTGAGAATTCAATTTTAAAAAATTGGCTTACTTCATGTAGGGGTTCGAATTATCGGGAACAGATCCAATGACTCAGGTTGGCTCTTCCTCCAGCCGCTCCGCGCTCCCGTCGTGAAAACCTGCAGCAAGTCACTAGGGGTTGCACACCCCAGTGACCCTCCGACAATCAAGTTAGATCTCAGGGAGGGGAGATAGGTCTATAGCTAGGGTTGAATGGCGTACCTCTTTAGGTTAGAGTCCCTTTGTATTTATAGACCTAGGGTTTCTTGGGCTCCAAGCTAGCGCGTGGAGTCTACGCTCTGGTAACCGCCTCGGGTGACGTCATATGTGACGAGAGGGAGGAAGCGGTTACGGAGCACATGGGAAAGGGGAATCCCAATGATTGCATCCGTTGCATGATCTTCGTGGGGACCGCATGGCGTAACAACATTCTATTAATGGACTCAAGAATATCTTCAAAAGAGACAGGGCAACCCGCAACAATGCAGCAGACGGAGGACCGACCCCGAGGGAAACACCGAGGAGGGAACCGAGGTGTGGAATCCACACATAGCTTCGGCTCAGGGCTCCTAAAGTTCAAGAGCCACTTTATACGGCCCAGTTACCGGACGTGTAACCGAGGCCACCACACTTCAGCCAGTGAAACAATGAACTTGGTAATCACAATTTGAACAGGAAGTTCGGTGTTGGAACAACAAATAGAAGTGTGGATCCCATGTTCGATTATCGTCGAATGAAGTAGGTAGTGTAGCGAGCATGTGGTTATGCAATGTCTTCTTCTCCGATTCTTGCTATAATGACAACCATTGCAGTCAATATTGTTTACGTTTCATTTCAGAATCGTATTTTTTCTAAAAATCAATAAAAATGTGAGAATCGCAAACCAAGGAACAAAGCAGTTATGCTCATTAAAAAACAACGCACTTGTTAATTTATTGTTTAGACATTTCGTCGAGTAATTGGTGAGCAACCTATGTACAACAAAACTCACTGTATTTTACTCAGAAATAAACCAATTAATGATAAAATTTAAATCAGAGGGAGAGCAACTAATCACTGCATGTTTAAAAAAATGATGTACTGATGTGTATCTATTCAAAATTAAACCAAAGGGAAATAAAGAGACACTAATACCCACAATCTTTGTTCCTTTGGAGAAGTTGTAGTTTGTTGGTCAACCAATGCGGCGTGTGACAAGCTTGAACAAGTACTTGTTGCCGAAAAATGCAGAGGAGGGTAGAAGATGAAACAGTGTGACTCAGTGGAAGGCGCTTGAATATTAACAGGTTATTCAATCCTTACTATGTCAAATCGAGAGGAAGGCCGTGCTAACTGCAGAAGAGGCTTTATTATCAAACATGATGCATTCCAGAAAGGCTGCGAGATGCATTGGTCACTTGGTTGTAACCAAAATTGCAAAGGCCATTCGTTTTTTGTATTAATATCATACGGAAAGATGGCAGTTTTTTTTCCCTTCTACCGAAGAGATGCCATTGGTTAGGCAATGGCTAGCCAAATAGTTAATGTTTTAATTTGGTAAAAGACACATACTGTATGTCAGGAGGGGTGGCTGGGTGGGTAATAGGCGTGGGATAAGGTTGGAATTCATAGGAACGGGTGGGGGCACTTTTGAAAAGTTAAAGAGTAGACAAAAAGAATGGGACGGAGGGAGTATCTCACAACCAACAAGATAGTCACCATTTATGGGAATCCATCATTTATTTCGGGTTTTTTTTTTCTAGTTAAAAGATGGATCAGTTTCCTCATATAATTAATTTCAAAACATTGCAATTTTTGTGCTTCCTATTTGTGGGGCTTTTTCTAAATTGGGTATCCTCACCGGACATTCGGTGGCCCTTAAAACTGTTAAATGTCATTTTCTTCAAGTTCTCTTACTTTTCCTCTGCTGCATTATTTTTAGCAAATATATACAATACAATACATGCACATTAAAGAATTACAAAAGCTTATTGAATTTCAGGACTTGGCATGCGAAAAGCAATAGGCTACAGGAGGGTATTCCTACTAAGAGGCAATACATGCACATTAAAGAATTACAAAAGCTTATTGAATTTCAGGATCGGACTTGGCATGCGAAAAGCAATGGGCCACAGGAGGGTATTCCTACCTCATGTAATGCTTTTTTTGGAGTCTGGTTTACCAACTGATCCCGGAATATTTTTTCCCATCAATTTTCCTACTAGGAGGCAATACACGCACATTAAAGAATTACAAAAGCTTATTGAATTTCAGGATCGGATTTGGCATGCGAAAAGCAATGGGCCACGGGAGGGTATTCCTACTAGGAGGTATTTCACGTGCTGCTTTTTCTGGAGTCTGGTTTACCAACTGATCCCGGGATATTTTTTCCCATCAATTGAAGCTGTTTCATTGACTCAAACAGTCGACCGTCAGCGTCTTGTTCCCAATATACCTCTACCATGAGGTCTCTAACGTTCTGGGCTGATTCTGATCCCGGAATTCCTATATGCTCCACTCCCACGGGTATCTGTGTCATCAATCCAACGACAAAAATTCAAAATTCCATCTTCTTTTTGCAGAGTACCTAGCTTGAATAATGTGGAAGTGACGCTGTTGGCGTTATAGATGACCTTTTTCGAATAATGTTTAGCTTTCAAATGGGTAAATTCACAAAACAAAAATGATAAAATTCATGGCTGTCACATCATTCTGTACCGATTTTTGGTTCAAGACATTTGAAAATATTAAAATGAATTTAATTCAATGACAATTAGAACCTATGATTTGAAAGAAAAAAAAATCCAGATTTCTTTATCGAAATGGAGAGAGAAAATATAAGCAATGGTACTAACCACATGAGGAATTAATGTTTAGGGCAATGGAACCAGAAATCCAATCTTTTTTTTGGTGCTTGATCATTTTTCATGTACGATTAGAACTCATAAATTTTAGCGACATACCTTCAATGAGCTCTCCATCTTGCAGGGAACAACATACGACCTTCGAGTTCTCTTCTGTGCAGTGAATAGAATTGATCACGAACCAATAGTTTTCCGACACTCGAAATAATCAATGAAAGCAACCTCAAAGGCTCAAACATTGAGTACAGGAAATATCACAAGCTTTTATTTTCCGAAGTAGAGTACTGATTGGAAGAAGAAAATGCTAAAAGATTTTTCTGGATACGTTAAAACAAGAGTGAGTCGAGTAAGGAGTATTTTGCTGTGTGTGTATATCTCATAGCTGCATAGGTATATGAGTATATATATAGAAAATATAGTTTGTTAGGGTTGAGGGAATACTCCTAGAGATATTAGGAAATGAGGGGAGACCAAGTTAAGTGGGTTTAACCACCCTTAATAATCTCTAACAAATGAGAAGATCAAGTCTAAGTGCGTTTAACCACCCTCAATAATCTCTACCAGTAATTTCTCCCTTAGAAACCCACGTGATATCACCTGTATATGATATTTAATACATCAAAATCAAATCTAATTAAATATATTAGAGTAAAATATTAAATTAGAACAACCATCTCCCACATAAATTAAAATTTTACAAGATTTTTACTGCACAAGGGGTGTAGTGTAAGCAAGTTTCAGTTGGAAGAACCGTAGTGAACAAAGTCTTGAACTAGGTCTTTGGAATCAAACTTACGTCTACCACACACAGTACGGGAACCAATTATGGTTCTGGGTTTGGCGCGATAAACGGTCATGCACACGTATCTTGTTTCTATGAGTGTATTTAGAGAATAATCCAATTTCGCACAGCAACGACCTCATCACTACCACACTCAAAAAGGTGTGTCCTCCAAGGGTAATTACAAAAAATTATATTTCTTTTAAATACAAAAAAAAAATGGTATTGCTGGAGATACTCTTGGACTATTCAACTTAAGCACTTTAAGTCCTATCTGATTTCAATTTCCTACCATTGGTTGAGCCTCAAATCTTCCTCACACCAGTTTTGCTAAATACTATCATGACCAGAGTCACCAGACTAAGGAATTAGAAATACATGGGGTATTGTATTCTGAATTCATGGTATAGAAGACTGAAAATGGCTAGAATATCCATGTAGTAGTAGTTTGCTGGTTTGTTTCCATGACGCTCTCTCATTGTATCAAGGGTTCTTGGGTCTGTTTTGAGTTATTTTCAGGGCTGGGCTTTTGTGGGTTGATTTGTGGTTCCAGGTTTCTAGTTTTTCTTGTAGTGTTTTAGGGTGGTTTTCCTTTATAGTGGTCCGGAAGGGGGTGGTGTCTGCTATTGTTTCTTGTGGATGGTTTGGGGTTTGTTTTGGTTGTATCTATAGTAGTGACTCTGATTTGTTGGCAAGTTTTGGGTTTTTGGTCTGCTGGATTAGCTTTCCTTGTTTTGGTCCGCCGGTTTGTTATCGGGTTTTGGGTCAGTTTGGTCTTGAGGTCTTATGGGTCTGTTCTGCTTTGGTTTTTGATGCCTCTGTCCTGTCTCTTGAGTCTTGGAACCTTGGAGGAAATGTTTTGTTTAAATCCAATCATGCAATACAACGCAAGAAGGGTGGTAATCCAAGATCTCCGGATTTTGTGTGGTGATGTATCGTGATTCTCAGCTCTAGCAATAGATGATGGGGATTTCAATTCTTTGATAATGGATAAGCATTTATGATGAAGCTGTTTCAAAGTTATACAAATCCTCTCATGCATGCGGTGCAATTTTGGTGCCATCTCAAGATTTTCTGGAAATGGTTTTGCAGCACATCACTTTTCTTAGCCATTGAAGTAGATGATGTGGATCAAATCCTTGATTTTGCTTGATCGCATAGACTGAAAATTCTGGTTTCAAACTACTCTTTTCAATTAGTCAGATCTGTTTCTGAATGAATCCGCTTGCTGATTTTGAGATTCTCATTCCATCAATATGGAGCAATCCTGCTGGTCGGTTATGAATATTTTCCCAATTCTATTGAAGATCACGGAAATTCAGTTTTACTTCATGTTTCTTTCTGCTGTCTTTTAAATTGAAAACTTATGTAGTGATAGCATGTTTTCTTTCTTTCCTGCTTTTGGCCGGTTGAAGATGAAAAAGTGGCCAAAAGAACCTAAACAAAAGTGTTGCAATCTTATGAAATTCAATGCAACCAGAACTTAGGAGAATGTCCAACATCGTACTTCTATAACCTGAAGCGAGATCATAATTAATTGCGTTCCTTATAGAATTCTTGATTGTAGACAAAACAGGCCTACACCTACAAGCGGCCATGACAATGAGCCCATAATTTTAGTGAACATATATTTGCCCAACACATATACGCAAATCCATATGGAACGTGGAGGTTCGAAGGAAAGACTCTCAGCACATAAATTACGAGATCTAGATGATGCCAGCAGTCCGCACAAGCCTTTGTTCCTTTGTTCCAGCAAGATAGATGACAGCGTTTGAAGTGTTGAGGACAAAATAGAAGTTTGACGACAGTTGCAGCCGTTAGTTGACAGGACAAGCAACGTCCTTCTCTTTCTTTTAATCGGAGTGTTGAGGACAAAATAGAAGTTTGACGACAGTTGCAGCCGTTAGTTGACAGGACAAGCAACGTCCTTCTCTTTCTTTTAATCGGTGGAAGTCAGTATTGTTAGAACTGTTAGATTAGTACATTGAAAGAGTAGTTGAAATGCTGACCTTAGGTATCCCCTAATGCCATTGGGCCAAAGGCCTATTGGCAATGTCTTTCCACTATAGAAGTCTAACGGCAGCTGCAGCCTTTAGTTGACAAGACAAGCAACGTCCTTCTCTTTCTTTTAATCGGTGGAAATCAGTATTGTTAGAACTATTAGATTAGTACCTTGAAAGAGTAGTTGAAATGCTGACCTTAGGTGTCCCCTAATGCCATTGGGCCAAAGGCCTATTGGCAATGTCTTTCCACAAGCGCCTTGCCTATGCTTGAAGGCACTTACAGACGAATCCGATCATAACCTTAACCAACCATACAACAATGGCCCCGCAAACACCATGTGTCATGGCTCTGTACTCAGCTTCTGCACTTGACCTTGCTACCACAGATTGCTTTTTGCTTCTCCACGTAACTAAATTCCCGCCAAGGAAAGTGCAATAGCCAGAGGTAGAACGTCTATCATCAATCGAACCTGCCCAGTCTGCGTCAATGAAGGATTCCAACCTCAAATGACCATAGTTGGAAAACAGAATACCTTTGCTTGGAGAGGATTTTAGGTACCTCAAGATACGATAAACAGCATCAAGGTGAGAAGACCGAGGGTCATGCATAAATTGACTGACAACCCCCACCGCATAAGAAATATCTGGACGTGTGTGAGATAAGTATATCAGACGACCCACAAGTCTCTGATATCTTTCCTTATTCGCATGCTCTCCCATGCTGCCAAGATGATGATTGACCTCAATAGGAGTATCGGCGGGCTTGCACCCCAGCATCCCTGTCTCCTCTAAGAGGTCAAGAATATATTTCCTTTGGGAAATGAAGATCTCTTTCTCAAATCTAGCCACCTCCATGCCAAGAAAGTATTGCATCGCCCCCAGCTCCTTAATTTCAAATTCCTTGGCAAGAAGAACTTTAAGCATCTGAAGCTCATTCACATCATCACCTGTCATAATTATGTCATCCACATAAACTATAAGGATGGCAATCTTATCATCACTCCTCTTGGTGAACATAGTATGATCAGCATGACTTTGCGTGTACCCAAGTCTCAACATGGCCTTGAGAAATCTATCAAATCACGCTCTTGGTGATTGTTTCAAGCCATAGAGAGCCTTCTTCAACCTACACACCTTGCCCTCAGTGGTAGAGGAAGAAAAACCAGGTGGTATATCCATATACACCTCTTCTTCCAAATCACCATGAAGAAAAGCATTCTTCACATCAAACTGTTGAAGTGGCCAGTTTAGAGTAGCAGCACAGGACAACAAGATGCGAATAGAGTTCATTTTGGCCACTGGAGGAAAGGTTTCTTCATAGTCAATGCCATTTGTCTGAGTATAGCCTTTGGCAACCAATCTTGCCTTGTATCTCTCAACAGTGCCATCAGCTTTATACTTAACCGTGAACACCCATTTACATCCCACTGCATTCTTTCCCCGAGGAAGAGACACTAACTCCCAGGTGCCATTTTTCTTCAAGGCCTTCATCTCCTCTACCATAGCTTCTTTCCACTTAGGAGTAGCAAAAGCTTCCTTCCAACCCTGTGGAATAGGTATAGAAGAAAGAGAAGAAAGAAAGGTAGAGTACAAAGGTGACAGACGAGAATATGAAACAAATTGCGAAATGGGATGTTGGGTACATAATCGAGCCGGCACTTTATGTGTTCGAACTGGCTTCCTATGAGCAATAGGCACATCAAGATCATCAAAAGGAAGAGATATAGAGGAAGGAGAATTACCAGAAGACTCGACTGAAGCGTTAGGAACTAGGATTGGTGAAGATGATTGGTACTATGGTAATGCACCAGGTTGGCCCTTTTTCTTGTGAATGAAAGTTTTTAAATCACGTCTGTCCAATTTTTCTCTTGCATCCAGCATTATTCTTTCCCCAGATTCAGGTTCCTCTCTTTCCCCTTCAGGATTACTAGAGCTAGGAGAAGCCTCCTCCCCCTCACCAATGTTCTCCCATGTACCAACATTCTCCCCCTCACCTACATCCTCCTCTGTACTGTCAGTTGGGGGAAATAACCACGAATTAGAATCACAAGATGTCAACATCTCTTCCCCTCTAGAACTCTCCCCCTCAAGAGATGGGGACAAGAGAGGGTAGAAGGGTTAGTGTTCCCAAAAAGTGACATCCATCAAAACAAATTTCTTCCGAGACAGAGGGTCATAGCAATGATACCCCTTTTGAGTAGGGGAGTAGCCAAGAAAAATGCATTTGCGAGCTTTGGGATCTAACTTTCCACCGGGGTGATGAGGAGCATACACATAACAAACATAACCAAAGATCCTAGGAGGAAGAGTAGAGACCCGAAAGTTACCAGGAAGGAAGTCCAAGGGAGTCCGGAATTGAAGAACACTGGATGGCATACGATTGATAAGATAAGAAGTTGTAAGGATGGCCTCGCCCCAAAAATGTTTAGGAACGTGCATAGTAAACAGAAGAGAGAGAGCCACCTCAGCAAGATGCCGGTTCTTCCTTTTCGCGACTCCATTTTGCTGCGATGTATCTACACAAGTAGTTTGGAAAAGAATGCCATTGCCATCAAGATATGACTTGAAGGGACCGTTCATATATTCAGTCTCATTGTCACAACGAAGTATCTTGATGGTGGTATCAAATTATGTGCGCACCATCTTATGAAATGACTGAAAACATGAGAAAACTTCATTTTTTGCTCGAAGTAGATACACCCAAGTTATACGAGAATGACAATCAATAAAGGTAACAAAATAGCGATAACCAGGAATAGATGTAATGGGGGAAGGACCCCAGACATCAGTGTGGACAACCATAAAAGGAGAAGCACTCCTCTGATGAACTGGAGCATAAAATGAACGTCTATGCTTCGCAAGTTCACAAGCTTCACAAAAGAACCTACTTCTAGAACATCGTTTAGTTAAAGTAGGAAAAAGTTTCTCTAAAATACCAAAAGAAGGATGGCCTAGTCTACGGTGCCACTGATGCAATAAAGGGAGAGCTGAATTCGTATCCGTCTCAAGAACATGACCCAATGATGAGGGTGTAAAAGATGAACAAGGCACAGACTCCAAAAAATGCAGGCCATCCTGAGCTCTACCAGTACCAACCGTCTTTCCTGTTCCCAGTTCCTGAAAGACACAATGAGTGGAAAAAAATGTCATTGAACAATTCAAAGATTGTGTGAGACTACTAACAGATATAAGATTAGTAGTAAAATTTGAAACATGGAGAACGGAAGACAGAGGTAAGGTAGGTGAGTAGCGAATGGAACCTTTCCCTGAAATAGTAGATAGGGATCCATCAGCTACTCGAACTTTGTCCTTACCAGAGCAGTAGAGTAGGAATCGAAAAAGGAAGAGCAGCCTGTCATGTGGTCCGTGGCACCAGAATCGATTATCCAAGGAATAGAGATAGAAGCTGTAGAAATATTAGCTTGTATACCTGAGTGGGCAAAGTGGGAGGAAGTAGTGGAATTATAAGCAATAGAGGATAGAGGGCCTTGGCTACTCATTAGCCGCCTGAGAACTTGCATCTCGTCGGGAGAAAAAGAATCACAAGCATTAGAGATAGAGTCACCAGCAGACTCTGTGGCATTGGCATAAGAGCGCACAGAACCACCACTACGACCACCTCGGCATCCCCGTGAGGTAGGTTTACCATGTAACTTCCAACAGTATTCCTAGTATGACCATTTTTATCACAATAGTCACAATGGAGTGAGGCTCGATCAACCGAACTATCTTTGGCCTTCAACTGGCTCTGTCCTATTTTACCTTCCCGTGGAAAAGGAATGGAGACCAAGGCTGAGTGATCTGGAGTGGATGTCGTCAAGTGAGTAGCCATAGAATTTCTCCGAGTCTCCTCTTGCTGGATACTTGCATAAGCCTCTCCAAGAGAGGGAAGAGGGGTACGACTCAGCACATGCCCACGATGCTGATCATAATCCACATCAAGACCTGCCATAAAGTCATAAACACGATCTTTCCCAACCATTTGTTGGAAAGCAGCAGCATCGATAGCACAAACAGGCCGATAACTTTGATACAAATCAAGTGCCTGCCAGAGCCCCATTATCTCTGCATAATAGTCCGTCACTGGTCGATTGTTTTGCACCACGGCCTTGAGTTTCTTCCTCAACTCAAAAATTTGGGCATCATTCCCTTTCTGAGAATAAGTCTCTGCCACGGCATCCCAAACCCGTTTTGGCGTATCAAGATACATAAAGCTATTCTGAATAGTAGGAGACATCGAATTAAACAACCATGTCAATGCCAAGCAGTGGCGGACCCAAGAATTTGACATAGCGGGGGCACCAATTTTCTTTGTAACGACATAATATGTGAGTTATAGTTAAACACATTCACACCAAAATAATTTTAGCATTCATGATAATGTAATAATTTAAAAGTATATATGCATTTTAATAACAAATTACTTGGGCAAATTTGCGCACCTTGAATATATGTGTTAAAACAAAATTATCACATGTTCATCATCTATTTTTCCTATTATAACTCTACAAGTACAAGTTTTGGGGACCAAAATGTACAAATACAATGTGCGAGTTCATATTGAGTACTACATAAATGATGAGAGACGTTGGGGGAGTAGGGGAAACCTTAGTTGTGAAAGAGTTTTAGTGGATTTTGAAAAAAAATTAAAAAAATAAAACTTCGGAGTGCGGGGGGGAACTGTTTTAGTGGATTTTGAAAAAAAATTAAGAAAAGACTTCTGATGGGGGAGCGTGCTGAATCGAACTCGCGCTACTTGGTCCTTAGAGCATGTTGCTTACCACTGCACCAAACTTCAACTTAATGCAAATGTTAGCATATATAATACATATATACACAAAATCGGGAAATTTTTTATAAAAAAAAAAAAGGCGTGGCGGCACGTGACCCCACGTGCCCTATGGTGGGTCCGCCCTTGATGCCAAGGCATTATGATTGGTCCATTTTGTGAGATCTGGTCCTTCCGTGGGTTTCACCACATTTTCAGTCAGGTAGTGTAGGAGACCCTTAGTGGTGATAGCCAATGAAAATGCACGCGACCAAAGTAGATAATTGGAACCATCTAACTTGACGCGGCAGATATCCATCGGAGTGTTGTCAAGACACGAACTATAACCCATTTCACTATTTAAACTAGACTTACCAGTATCTTCCTTTGAAAATGGATTCTCGTTTGACATATTAATAGAAACGTGATGCAATAGAGAACTACGAAATTGTCACAAAGAAAACAGATCCATCCATATCTGTCCCCAAATCAGCAAACAAATTCGAGAAAAACTCAGTCGTGACTTACGAGTCTGTACGAGCCCTAAATCAACAAACCCAGCCTCTGACCAAACAAGAAATACCTCCAGACAGTTCAAAACACTGAGGAACTCACCTGTATGTGGTCACCCAGTCTTCGTGAGAGATCGGAAAGACGTGGATAAGCAAGGACTTTGCTCGTATAAGATATACAGCCAGCTGGGGTTCAAGAAAAGCTTTGGAATCTCAAACCCAGTCTGTTCCGAGACCTGTCGGAGCCGAAGTCTAAAGGGACTCGCCGGAAGCGACGGAAGCAAACGGAAGCAATGAGAAAACAGGAGCAACCATGCTTTGATACCATGAACGAATTTAGAGAGAGAGAGAGAGAATTGAGCGTAAAATTTCTCTTCAGCTTTCATAACAGAGAAAAGGAGTATATATACAACCCTACAATACAAATGACTAAAGTACCCTTATGTACAAAGAATCTAACAAATAGCACCCTAGCTAATACAATCTAACCATATGAGACATGTCTCATTACTTGATAGCCAATACAATCTAACAGGTGCCTAAAGTATTGGCTTAGAGTGGAAGGCAAAGGAAAAACAGAGATTTTTGTGGACAACCTTCCTGGTGGACCTGATAACATCAAACTTGCTCCTGATGGATCATTTTGGATTGCTCTGCTTCAGGTATTAAACACCAAAAAACAACTATGATAGATGACCGGAAAACCCGCTTTCAAATATTTCGTATTAAAACTCGACAATCTGACAAATCTCATGGCGAATTCATTCACCCATCTATCTAGAGCTAACTTCCTGCGGGTTGCCTATCACAGCTAACCTCTGGCGGGTTGGAGTATGTTCACAATTCCAATGCATTAAAGCATTTGGTTGCAACATTTCCCAAATTGTTAGAGCGAGTGAAAGGCATGCATACGAAAGCAACGGTAGTAAACGTGGTGACTGACGGGAAGATAATCTGGAGTTTCGATGATCCCCATGGAGACGTGATGTCATTTGTGACTTCGGCCCTAGAGTTTGAGGACCATCTCTACTTGGGAAGTCTAAATTCCAACTTTATCGGGAAACTGCCACTGAATGGTGCAAACTACTCTTGTACCGAATGAGAAGAGGAAGAACAATACAAAATATGAATGAAGGGACTTGTATATATTTCTTTCTTCTTTTTCCTATAATAATCTCCTCACTAATATCTTGTGATACGAGGAACAGTTGAATCTGCAACATATTTTTCATACTTGAATGGTCCGAAAGCACAGTTGAATCTTCTTTTCTTCCAAAATCTGCAATCAATTATAGCATATTTGATGATTCCATATAGGAAGGCAGAAAATTGACTTATTGCCATCCTAAAACACTAAAGTATACAGATTTCTGCTTCTTTTTTACTTGGATGGATTAGTGGGCTTTGAGGTGCTTTTTACTTGGTGGTGTGAGGTGTTGTTTTCAACCAAAGGTAAATCAAACTCAAATTGTTGTAGAAGTGTATAGCCAGATTTCTCAAACACCAACCAAACAGCAAGAGTTTTTTTGTCCTCGGCAAAGGAAAGATTTTACTAATCAATGCAAAAAAGATTACAAAGATTAACAGGAAGATGGACAACGATGGCATCACTACAAAGACCTTAATTGAAACTAGGTTGGCACCAAGGCATGGACAATCATATACCACCCGCTACCCCAAAAGAAAGAGATGTTGGCCAAAAGCCAACCAAAAGGGAAATACAAAAGTACAAAGCAAACAAATAGATACATCAAGACAAAAGCCTAGCCCACATAGCCATAGGAACACCTGGACAAACATCCTTGCAGAACTAGCACATGAAGCAGATTTTGTAGCAGCAAACACCCCCAGTAGGTTATAGCACCAACATAGTCACCAAAGCCAGCAGACCATACAGAGTGAGCCCCTAATTGTAAACCACATTTTACTACCCAAACCAAATAGCATAATAGCGTAAGCTTCCAAAACAGCATCAGTCAAGCACTCGTAGCACCCGATCAAGTTTGCAACACAGCTACGAATCAAATTTGAAAACAAATTTTAGAGCTTTTGACAATGCTCCAAAAAAAATGTTTGGCATGCACAACATGTCACCACACGCACGCACGCCAACCAACTCGCCCATACTTATCCCATAAGCACCACACACCAAAGAGACTGAAGTATTCTTGTAGTCCCTACTATGTAAAATTACAGCAGCAGAACCAAACCAATGAACTCTGATCCACCCCAGCTTCACACCTTCTCAAGCCCAGCTTCTATCTAGCCTTGCCAACACCAGCAACCCCTTCAACAGCACATTATTTCACATAATCCCCCCATATAGAATCACTACAGACACAACCCATCTTCCCCCACTTTGAGTCTCCTAATACCATTGAGGCATCTTTTAATGTCATCCACCTGAGTACTCTTTAAGATCAAATTTTGCCTTTACCCAAAATGCATTCCTGGTTTTGATTACATCTACCAGTTCATCCTCATCAAGAGTCTTATCCTCTAAAAATTATATACCATTCCTCTCTAGTCTTTAGCCTTATGGAGAAGAATGAATCCAGTTATTGAAGAATGAGCATAGTAATCAGGCTCTAAACCACAAAATCATAATTACAATCACTGATCCTGAATCCAGATACAAGTTTGATTCTGACCCTGATCAAATAATTTCCTAATTTGAAAGTGCATAGAGATATTCATACAGAGAGAGAGAACTGCAAGGAACCAAACTCTGCATTTTGTACTGTAAACAAGGATTCGAAGAAACAGAAGCAAATTCTCGAGCAATAAAGTATATAATCTCAATATCAGATGAACTTAATTTTTTTTCCTTGATTGATGCACTCGATGAGGTCTAAAATGTAAAAGGCTCCGATTATTGAAATACGCACGAAAAGACATACAAAAAGGGGAAGAGAGAGGGGGGGTGGTGTTATGTGTGTGAAATGGTGTTGTCTGGTTAGGGTATTTTGGGATGTCTGAGGGAGTATATGCCAAGGCATCTCTCACAAGGCCAAGATTGAAAGCAAGATAAGGTTGGCCTAATGCTCGTAACCAGTTGTGAAAAAGTTAATTTCCAATCAATCATCCTACCAGAAGACAAATGTTTTAAGAAAAAAATATAGCAGTTCAAGAAAGGAAAAAATATGCATTTAACGAGAGAAAGCTAAATCAAGCCAACGGATAAAGTAGCATATCCCAATTGAATGATGCAATACATCGTGAATAGGACCACCTATTCTAAGTGGAAGTGCGCAATTAAATGGGGTCCCTGCGTGGCCCTGAATTTAAATTCAAACTTGCATGCCTCAATGCAAGTCATAATCAACCATACATGACTTCCACCCGAGAGTCCCATGCCGAATTGTGGAATGATTAAACCTCTTGCACTCCAGCTAAAAAAAATTGATAGTGGTCTCTAACTACAATTAAATGTTTTCAAGCTCAATAATTACTGAAATATCAGTACCCACAAGCAAAAACAGATTCTGCAATCCGATTTTTAACCAATCTCAATGCATTCTTAACTGTATTTTTTCTTACCTCACACTAGCAAGACCAAAGGTACGACAACTGAAGAAGGATGGTCAGCATGTTCATGTCTTATATATTCCTAACCAAAGGAACATTTGTTGCAAAATTGCTCTTCCACACAAGTCCTACAGCCGCTTGGTTCACATCTTTCAACTTAAGATGCAAATCTGTCCCCCCACACAGATATTAGACAGGTTTGTACAAAAGATGCTGAAAGAACTTAAGGCCCGAGTATCTGGAGGGAAAAGCCGAAATGACTTCATGGTGTCAGTTTCCCGTGCAAAGAAAGAATACTTCATGTTTCTCTGTTGCTAACAAAAAAGGCAATCAATCAGATTTTCTTACCTTTCCACCAATAGGGTCCCAGTGCCAAAATTTCTGGGCGGACATGCTATGCATCTTAACATAGACAAGTTAGAGGGATCATTACCTAAGTTAACAAACATATCTTAATAATAGTCATCGCAAAGGATAACAATGAATAACATGACATTCTGGGTAGAGTAGTAAGGTAATATTTTAAGACTGCGCAGAAAGTCCTAATCAGCTAAACTGTCAAAATATATGAGGAGATCAACAGTCTGGGTGATATTATATACTATCTAAGCCTCATTAATTTAACATGATTCTGGACATCTAGTTCACCAGGGTTAACTGGAAAGTGAAGTACGGGTTCATCAATAAAACTATCTAGAAGTGATAATGTACGCACGAATACACCGATTCTACAAACTGCGTATCCTCCCTTTGTGTTCTTCCATGATTCTACAAACCAGCTACTCAGGGCCGGCCCCGGGGTAAGCCCCGCAAGCCCTCGGTCTTCGGCAACTGTTTACACCATATTTTAGTAAGTCAAAATTGTTGGTCACATTGATCGACTAATGACATGTGGCAACAGCCAGAAAATCAAATTGGCCGTAACGTGAGCATAACAAGGTAAAATGGAATAACTGATCAGGGACGTGCTTGAAGTTAGGAACACGTGGCAAACCAATAATGTACAAGCAAGACACATCTGGAATGTGATGATGGGTAGTTGAAGAAGGAGCAGTTGAAGAAGGAGCACCTCATGAGAGAAATAACTGCCAGATTAGGAAGAAGGAGTAAATCGTGGAGTAAAATGAGGAAGTACAAAAGAGGTAACTACCTAATTCAAATCAGAGGAGGGAATTCCATCTGGTTTGAATTTCAAGTCAGTAGCAGCCTATAAATATAAAGACTAAAGACATTTTGAGGACCCCCCACTCAATCGCCCAAAGGCTTTTACTTTTTGGTGAAAGTACATAAACACCCCCTCAACTATCACTCTTTCTCGTAAACACCCCCTCACATTTAAAAGCGCCCATGGAGACCCCCTCACTTAATCCCGTTACCTAAGTAACACCCTTCCGTCTCTGAACTGTTTGCTGGGAGGTCACATGTCAGCAAATTGGATATTTTTTGGACAAAAATGCCCTTTGCACCAAATCAATCCTCCCTCTCTCTCTCTCTCTCTCTCTCTTTGTGCACAAACCCAAACCCAGCAAAACCAGAAAACAAAATTCCCTCTCCCTCTCTCTCTCTCTCTATGCACAAACCCAAACCCAGCAAAACCAGAAAACAAAATCAATCCAGCCGACAAACCTCAAATTCAATCAACAAATCAAACCACAAATCAAATACAAAACCAATCCACAAACCTCAACCCACAATCACAAAATCAAACTTCAGAACCAAATCAAACCCACAAAACAAATTCAATCAACAAATTTGAATTAGAACCCTGCAATCGCGGACATTAAATCGCCACCGTCGAATCCCCTCGTCGGCAGCCAAAAATCAACAAGGATGATCCACACCCTGACGTACTACCTCTCGGAGCACCCTTCGATCGTCAACTTCAGGTGGAGCCACACCCAATCCTACGGCTCCACCTGGTTCTTCCTCTTCACCTCCATCTCTCTCTACCCCGCCGCCGTCCCTTCATGGCCCATGGCGATCTCATCCCACAGCCACCTCATCACCATAGCCAATAGCCACCAAACCACCAACTTCACCATCACCATAGCCACCACCCCTCTAAACACTACATACCTCCGTTCCGCCGTCGCCTCCGACTAATGTTGGGTTTTTGGAAATAACATGATGGATTGGGGTATAAGCCATGTAGCAGAAACCAATCGTCCCTATAACAAATTACCCAACCTGATGAATGATCCAAAAAAACATTTTTTTTAAAACAGGAAAGCTAAATTCATCAACTGATTAAATTCACAGGTTGAATTAACCCTAAAAATGGGGTGATGGATAGAATTAAAGCAAAGTGGATGCAACAAATTACCCAATCGGTTGTCCAACCCGGTGGCCCTTGTTGATTTCCTTCTCCTTGACCTTCATTCGCCGCCATTTCTCTCTCTCTGCACAATTACAGCACATGATTTGCACAAGTAAAGAAAAAACAGTTTGAGAGAGAGAGAGAGAAACCAATCGTCCTTATCGCCGCCGCGCGATCCCTCTCCTGCGACGGCGAGATCGATGCCGCCCTCGGCCACCTCCGTGCTGCCGACCCCCTCATCTCTCTCGTAATCTCTTTCCACCTCCCCCCCCACCTTCGACTCCACCACCCACCCCCCTTTCCTCGCCCTCGCCAAATCCATCCTCTACCAGCAGCTCGCCTACAATGCTGACACCTCCATCTTTACCCGCTTCGTCTCCCTCTGTGGCGGTGAAAATGGCGTTGTTTCGGCTACCGTTCTAGCCCTAACCCCGCCCCAGCTCTGCCAGATCGGCGTATTAGGTCAGAAAGCGAGTTACTTGCACGACGGCCGGCGGAAGCGCAACCCATCCTCCTCCTCCTCTCTCTCTCTCTCTCTCTCTCTTTCTCTCTCTCTCCGAACCAGAACTAGGGAGGTGGGGTAAATAATTTCAATTTTATTTTTGAAATTACTGTATCATGTAAGAGTATAATATAATAAGGGTATATTCATCAATTTATCCATTCCGTTAACGGAGTTTGTCTTTTTTTCGTTTCCAATAGTTGAGGGGGTCTCCATGGGCGCTTTTAAATGTGAGGGGGTGTTTACAAGAAAGAGTGATAGTTGAGGGGGTGTTTATGTACTTTCACCTTACTTTTTATCTGTACTTTACTTTTCCTGCACTAGGAGTAGCTTGTAACTTAAACCGTCTACTCGACTATTTGTTGTAGTCGACTGACTTCTTTTGTGAGAAGTAATAAAGTCCATTTTGTTACTTTTCTTCCATCTCCATTCACTTCACTAAGTTTGCTTCCAGAGAAGTTCTGAAATACGGCAAGGAACCAAACTCCACCACCACAACATCCACATTCCAGCACTCACACGATTTGTAGTCGATCATCGACTAAGAGCGAAAAATAGACAAACAGCAACCCCCCGATTGGGGCAACCCAAAAAAAAAAATCTAAGTAAAATATAAATTCGAAAAAGTTTCCCACAGTGCCTCAACTCTTTTCTTGGTGCAGTGGTCGCACGGGCATATTGTCAAAGCATTAGAAGTGCTTGGTTCAATTCCCAGGCGTGCTCTTTCTTTTTCTTTGTTCTCCATTTTTTGGTTCGTCTTCTACGTCTTTTTGTTTGCCTGAAATCTACCATTTTTATTCTACCCCCATTTGTTTCCCTCCCAATAATAATCGAGCAAGCTAACATGGTTTTTATTTTTATCTTCGACCTACCATTTCGCAAACGAAATTAAAGAGATTAGCTATGATATCAATTGAAAATGAGGCGCAATTCTACTAAGAGTATTTTTGAGCATTTGAGACTTTTTTTAACTTCTTATGTTTTTCAAACATATACTTCATCAACTAAAAGCCCAAAAAAATAAACAAATAAAAGTTAGCGGAATAGGCCCCGAATTCATGGATAAGTAAAATACGATTACTCAATTGAGAAATTTGTTTCAAAAAATGCTAGGAGAAGTTGTTTTATTTAGGGTTAAATACCGAGACACCCCTTGAACTATTCCCGTTTGTCTCGCTCACCCCTTTTTAGAATTTTGCCTACGGTCAGACCCCTTCATTAAAGTTTTCATTTGGAGGACCTAACTCCGTTGGATGGAATGAATGAAAAGACAATTTTGCCCTTATGTAAAAATACCAACAACAGACGCATTCCCAGTTCACCACTACAACAATTTATTTCCATCACCACCTGTTATGTCACGCCCCAAAATGGTAAGTGACCGGCCGTGAACCGTGAGACTAACCCATGGAACACGCAGCCTAAAAAGAAAACAATTTAGATGCCAAGACTTTGAATCACTAAGTAAATTTTATTGAAAATAGTATCAGCCAAAAAGGTTTAGACAAAAGCATGGGGCACAA